>JAJOZX010000934.1:620000-1091211 GCA_023014485.1 Bathynomus jamesi
TCTGGTTGGACAAGTATGACAACATCAAGGTCGCCAGGGTGAGGAAAAACATGGAGGGTACAGTCGAGGAGGCCATGAAGCAGCAGTCCAACGAAGTGGGCAGCAACAGTGGAGGCAGCAACAACGAGGAGGAGGAGGATGACTTCTTCAGTGCTGTCATCCAGACAAAAGAGAGCAGCAGAAGCCACAGGTCACTCAAGGGCAAGGCCCAGAACTTGGTCAAGACCTGGCTGGAGACCAACTCCAAGGACTTGCTGACAGATGCTGCCTTCTTGGGTGAGCAAGTGTTGGTGGACTTGTTCATCAAGTTCAACACAGCCATCCCCTCCAGTGCTGCAGTGGAGCGTTTGTTCTCTATGGGCAAGGACATCCTGAGGGCCAAGAGATCATCCCTGTCTGATGAAAACTTTGATATGCTAATTTTCATGAAGGGCAACATGCATCTCATGGACAAAATGGAGAACGAGAAGAAGAGGGAAAATTAAATTATATATATATTGTGTTTTTAATTTTTTTTATAATAAAAGTTAACGTTAACGGTTTATCGGTAACTTCCGTTACATGTTTAACGAATTAACGGATTAACGGTTAACGAAGTTAACTTTTTGGTTAACGGATTAGCGGTTAACGAAGTTAACTTTTTGGTTAACGGTGCCCACCACTATATATATATATATATATATATATATGTGTGTGTGTATATGTGTACATGTATGTATTTCTTATATATTTTTTTATATATCAGTGAGGCATCAGTTGTAATTTTTTCCAATTTATATTTATTTTTATTTCTTTATTCTTTTGTGACCTATATGTCATTCAGACAATAACTATAAAAACCTTTGGTAATTTTTTCCCTTATGTATATATATATTGCTTATATATGTCGTATATATTCTTATAGTTCTTTACAGGTTTATTTCTTTATTTTATTTCTTTGTGACATATATATCACTTTGGCATCATCTATTAAATTGATTGTAAACCTTCCAATTGAACTTGAATTTGTATGCTCCGCTTACAATTTTTTATGTTTTTATCCGCGGGTTTATTTATTTATGTATTTCGGTTGTGACCTATATATCATCTAGGCATCAGTTTGTAATTTTTTTTATCTATTTTCGCTTCCAATTTATATTTATTTTCATTGCTTTATTCTTTTGTGACCTATGTATCATTCAGATAATAACTATAAAAAATTGATTGTAAATAAGCCATTGGAATTTATCTTGAATTTCGGGCAAAGTTCTAAAATCGTTAGTTTTCCGTACAAATGTGTTTCTATACTATATATATCTATATATAATATATATATATATATATATATATATATATATATATATACTGTATATATATTTTTGTAACCTATATATTGTCTTGAACTCTCCTTTTACTTCAATGTTCCTGAGGATGTCGTTAGACGAAAGCGCTTGAGCACCACTTTGTGTTTCTTTTCCCTTCTTGGTTTTATTCATCATATATATATATATATATATATATATATATATCGAAACCTACGGTAAAATTATTGAATGCCCGTTTAGGTTAATTGAATGCCAGGTTAGGTCAACTGTACGCCCTTGATGATTGGTTAGGTTAAGTCGTGATATTTTCGTTAAAACTAACGAAAATATCACGACTTAACCTAACCACTCGTCAAGGGCGTACAATTAACCTAACCATGCATTCAACTAACTATTTTAGAGCAATTAACTCCATTTTAACTCCATTTTAGACAATCCAAGAAAAAGCACCCTAAATTGATTTGGCGTGCTTATATTTGGATTGCTCCGATATACTGTATGTTCAGTAAATAATAGTAATAAAAATTGCTGTAACTTTTTTATTTGTAACTTCTCCAAAAAATGAATAACTTTTTTGAACTCAGCACGCAAAATTACATAATAATAATGTAATTTTCTAGTTATAAAGAACGGTCCGGATTTTGAAAAAGATCCAGTTATATTAGCCGAAATCTACAGTATATTGGGCTCTAAATAAATTGCCCAACAGAGCATACATCCACATGTAATTGGTGTTTTGTAAGTTAGGTTAGGTTGGCTAGATTAGGAAGGTTAGGTTAGATTTATTTGGAGCCTAATATGGATTTCGGCTAATATAATTAATCGCCCAAATATCTACGAATAAATATCTAATGAGGCTATACGCTACAGTCTACACGAACTAGTCCCATGTTTAACTATTATTTAGAGATTTATTTACAATTTTTATTTACCAAAACCACATATTCATGACATAAAAGGCTACATTTGGAATTTATTGATCATTTTATTTTTAATAAAACTGTTCACTATTATTAACTTATACGGAAACAAAATTGTAATGGTGGTGATAAATGTTGTGAATTTGATTTGAGGAAGAAAACCGTTACCAAAATATTTACGAGTATTTTGGAATTCTTCATTTATTTATTTTTGGTACCAAACTTAATTCAGTTTTTCTTCATTTATTCTACCATCTTTGCTCCGCTGTCATTTTTCTCTTTCAGACAACCCTCTTCTCGTGAATTAACTAAAGGGTAATTTATTGCAGGTAAAAGAAGTGTCTGTGATTAATTTATCCGCACGAGAACGAACGCTCTTATAAATATGTTGGGTTTTCAAATTATATTTTGATATTATTCGACGTTAATATTATTGTAAGTTCTTCCGTACTCTTATAACATCATTATTTTTCATTAATTTTTTTTAGTAAATCAAAATCCTACATTAACATTATTTCTTTATTACATCAACATTACTTTTTTTTCTTACCTCTGCAAGTGCGACAGGAGAGAGAGGATGTTGAGACAGCGTTTAAAGATTCTTCGAGGTTGTTCATCAAATCCCGAAGATTTTCCAGTCGCTGAAAATGATAAAAAAAATCATGAATTTAAAAGAAATTAGTAATGAACAATCAACAAAAGCAAATGATGTGTCAGAGAAAATAAAAACTTTACTCATTCACATATTAAAGATAATTTAGTAGGAATTTTCCCTCTCGTGCCATACAAGAAAGTTATACAGGGTGTCCATAAATGTTTACCCTGAAAACAGTATGCTCTCATGTTTTAATGACGAATCTTACATCCGTTTTCTTTTTACAGGTGATCTCGTACACGCATAGAGTTTCTGTGCTGGTGTGTTTCGTCTACCGCATTCGCCGCTAGGAGCGCTGTAGTAGCTGTTCAGTTAAGACGGCGTCTGTGACAGAGAAGGCACAATGTGTTGTGTGGCTTGCAGAAACAAAATCTCCTGTCAGTGTTCAGCGAAGGTTCAAAGGTTCAGAACAAAGTATGGAAAGAATCCACCTGATGTGAAGTTAATTAAGTCGTGGATGAAAAAATTCTTGGAAACTGGAAACGTGGAAAAGGGAAAAAGGAGTGGTAGACCATCAGTTTCCGATGGGACGGTGGAAAACATTCAAACTGCTTTCACACGGTCACCAAGGAAATCGGTGAGACAAGCTTCATGCCAACTAAAGATACCGAAGTCTACGGTGCACAAGGTGTTACACAAACGTTTGAAGTTACACGCCTACAAGGTAAATGTTAGAAAATGTGTGGCGTGAGTGTGAATACCGTTTAGACATTTTACGTGCCACTAGGGGTGCACATGTGGAAGCTTAGTAAGTTCATTAACTATGTATCAAAACTTTGTATGTTTATCTACTTATGATTAAAACTGTGTTTGAACACGAGTGTTTATTTAAAAAATATAGCATGCTTTAATCAGGGTAATCATTTATGGACACCCTATATACAGATGGTTGACAAAAGTAGATAGACACCTTTCTGTTTTTCCATAATTTTGGATTTGTTAACAAAAGTCAATAAATAATAACAGTGTTACTGAATCAATATATTTAGAATGGTGTTGCTTTCCCATTTGTAAAGCTGACACACGTTCTGGCATGCCATTGATGATCTTTGCCATTTGTTCTTGAGGACAATCATCGTAATGTCTATTTACTTTTGTTAACCTTCTGTATAATGTAAGGTATAGCCGTCCATTGGTCACTTTAGAATAACAGACTGAACAACGTTAACCCCTTCACTCCTTCGCGAGAAGTATGTGATATTTTACAGTGGTTGCTATATGTAGCAGGTATGTCGAAGGACTGAAGTGGTTAATAAAGATTAGGACGGATTTCTACTTTAAAGAAAGAGACACATTTCTAAAAAGATTCAGATTTTTATCATAGGTTAAAAGAAAGAAGTTCAATTACAGACCGAGGAAGATGTAATTGATGTTCTTCCAAGAAAATAAAATTTTTGTTTACAATACATTCTATCGACAAGATTTCTTGGGGTTAAATTAAATTATCTTAGGTTGGGTTAGATTAGGTTACGATTAATTAATTATATAATACCGAACAGAAAAAGAGAAATTATTGTAACAGACTTAATGCAGTCATTAAGAGAACGAAAGCAGATCACTATTGTTCAAAACTTGATGAACAAAAATCCATTCCCAAACGGCTATGGAACGCAGTGAAGGATTTAATTAGCACAAAAAAGTTAAAACAAATCCCTTGTCCTCCCTCACACAAGGCGGAAATTCTTACATTGGTCCCAAAAGACATAGCCACTATATTAAACAACCTTTTTCAAATAAGATAAGTCACTTAAACAGAGACAACAACCAGAAATACGCAGACAGACAAACAGCCAAACACAAGAAAACCTACGCACTCGACACGACCATTACACCCCTCAATACAGACCAGACCACCAAGATCATCAAAAACATTAAGAATTCAAAGGCTACCGGACCAGACAACATATCTAACATACACCTTAAACACTTCGGCCCACAGGGAATACTAGTTCTCACAAACATCAGCACATATTCATACCAACACTGTATTGTTCCTAACATATGGAAACAAGGTAAAATTATTACACTACTCAAACCAAACAAAAATCCAACAGAAATAGCTTCTTATAGACCCATTACTTTACTCTGCACACCTTCCAAAGTAACAGAAAGACTAATCTTACAAATCACCAACCCACACATACCAATATGCCTACTCAACATGGATTCAGACCTTACCACTCAACCACGACATTACTCACTAACCTCACGCAGCACATCATGGATGGCGTCAACTCCAGACGACCAGCTCAACGTACACTATTAGCAATAATAGACATTAGTAAAGCATTTGATGCTATCTCATAGACAAAATACTCAACACAAACATGCACAATAACACCAAAAGGTGGCTGAGCAACTATCTTTCAGGAAGATACTCACATGTCACATTTAATGACAAGTCATCCAAAATCAAGCTTTTTCCGAACGGGGTCTCTCAAGGCTCTGTTCTCTCACCAACACTGTTCAACTTATACATGCATGACATTCCAACACCCATAGATAACAAGTTTACCTTATCATCATATGCAGATGACATCACTCTAACATCCACCCACAGCAATATCGACACCGCTACAAATAACCTACAAACATACATAAACAGTATACAAGACTGGCTCACACACAATAGACTCAAAGTAGCGCCCACAAAATCAACCATCACCTTGCTAACAAGCAACACTAACAAGCTTACACTAAACAACAACAACATTCCACGCACTCACAGGACCAAAATACTTGGGGTCACATACAACACATCATTATGTTTTGCAAACAACATTCAGGACATTAAAAACAAGTGTACGTCAAGTCTTAACACGCTTAGGGTACTAACAGGCACAAACTTTGGACACCAGCAGGAAACAACATCACTCATATACAAACAATGTATTTTCTCAGTTATGGACTATGCTAGCCCATGCTGGCCACCCATTATCTCAAACACACACATAAACACCTTACAGACAAAACAACGCACTTCGTATCATTACAGGATGTACTCAAACAACACCAATAGAACACCTGCACACAGAAACAAAAATACTGAAAGTTAGGGAACATTTAGATATGAGGGGAACACAATTCATGGCAGCAGCGACAACTAACCCACAACACCCTTGCCACTACATGTACAATCATGCACCAACACTGCGCACCATTAAGGTAACACCAGAGAGACATTATAACTAAATATTCCATTCCATACCACGCCCCACAGACATCACACAGTACAGAAAACACATACACACACACACACCTAACCCACAAAGCACTGACACGACTCGGTCCGAATGCGGTCCTAGGTGCGAAGCTGCCACCCATTAACAGGTCAGAGACCAGCCTGAGCAGATCGGATCGAGTTAACTTAGCACGATTCCGAGGTGGACATCACCCCAACTTACAGACATATAAACACAGACAAGACAACTCCACAGACGACACCTGCCACCTGTGCCAGGACACACCACAAACAATTGAACACATTATGACAGACTGTACCGCTCTAGGCACAACACAGAACACAACACATCACTAGTGCGCTGAACCTCTTGTCCACTCCGGAGAGGGCGATCGGTTACCTGCGTGCCGCCGGCTTGCTCGTTCAGGGTGGGCTGATCGGCTAACCAACAACAACAACCTTTTCCAAATATCGGCTCCAATACTGCAGCCTAGATTCCAAATACTGACTGACACTCACTACCGGCAATCCATGCCACAACCCACTCCAAACTCATTTTTCTTTTATCCAATCCTAACGAACGATATCTCTTTAGCAATAAAAATCTGAAAAATAAAGATTCTGACATTATATGATCCCAGTAAAAATATAGAAAGTAGTATCTGATGAAATTGCAATTCCACTCAGTAAACAAATGAATGAATCAGTAACACTACGTATATGCCCTGAAATGTTAAAGGAAGTCAAAGTATGCCCAGTACTAATAGTCCAGGAGATTCTCAAAAGAGGCCTAGAAAACTGAAAACGAAGCATACCCTTAATTCAAAAGGTTTGACTTCATATTCTATTAGAAGGATGTCTTCGGGGTATTATAGGCCCTGTTGTAACATAGTATTGTGGTATCACTAAAATTTTGTGGACTTTTTTTTAATCAAGGTAAAGTAAATTTTGCGTGAATTTTTCGCCGCCAGTCTTGGGGTATGCTTTGTTTTAACTGTCATTGCTCCATCAAAAAGCATCGTTTTCAGCTACGTTTTCAGTTTTATAGGCCTCTTTTGAGAATCTCCTCCTGGACTATTAGTACTGGGCATACTTTAACTTTTTTGTTTTTGACAAAATATGTTTTATGAAAATATTGTTAATTTTCGTTCACATTTGTTGACAATTTGGAAAATGAAAACAAAAACTTTTCACTTCACGTTTAAAACTAAAATTTTAGTTTAGAAGGGATACTGAAAAATTAAATGAATGCTTAAGTCAGAAATGTGAAGTAAATATACGATAGTGATACAAATAAATTTATTTTTGAGCTTTTGTTTTCATAATTAGTTGTAGAAATGAAATGATAAAGTTCATTCACAAAAAGACAAAGATACGCATTTGTTGTATTGATTAAAGATAGTAATATCATCTTAAGCATCCTATTAGCTACAATAAAATGCATGATTATTACTTAACCTCTTAACGACCGAAATTTTTGTAGTTATGAGTGCGTGTATGGGAAACGGTACATATTCGACCCAGTGGTCCAAAAGAGGTCAAGAAAACAAATAACTGTAATTTGCCCCTAGCATAGTGACCTAAAATAACCAAAAATGTCAAACTTCAGAAAAATGTACTCATTCAGTACAGGGCCGCCGAGAGGGCGGGGAAGCCGGGATAAATCCCTGGGCCCGGAAAAAAGGGGGATAAAATCTAAAAATATTAATAAAGCAATTTATTAAATAACAGAGAGGAAATATAACTAATGAACATACATTTTATAGAGATTATCATAGTCAAACTGAAACAGATAAAATATTATCTGCGGTCAGTAGCATGGGCGCAAAAGGAGAGAGTGTAATGCAATTGTAAATGTTGATCAATGGTGCAAAGGAAATATTGCATAAGGTTATGCAACAAAGGGGAGGGGGATGTTGCAAGGTGTTAGGCACCAAAGGGGAGGGGGATGTTGCAAGAGCAACAAGGGGTTATGCAATTTGTACACGCTGTACAGGATATGGATGTAAGCCTTCCTCGCGTAATGTTCGCCATACTCTTTTGTGTGGTACACCGAGACGTGTAGAAATTCCTCGTGAGCTAGTAGTACGACTACGCTTTACCAACTGAAGAATGTTTTCCACTTCATCCACATTTTGTTGACCTTCACGTTCAGATGAAACATGAGCGCTGGGAAGTGTATCAATCTCACGCAATGTGTTGAAAACCCTGGTAAACACTCTTCGATCCGGAATTCTGCGGTTCGGAAACCGTCGACTGTATTCTGCAACAGCAGCTTTTGCATTTCCATCGCAAAAACCGTAGACATACACCATATCTGCATATTTGGCATGTGTGAAGGTGTGTGGCATTCTTAACACTGCTTCAAACACCAAACAATGTCGCTCACAACTGTCAGCTGTCGATTGGCTTGTTACATGCTTACATTACAGCTTACATGGTTCAAGGTTATAGGGGGAGGGAAGGGGGAGGAAGAGCTGCGCGCGCATCAGATTCAAACAGCTGTATCTCCGTAACCATTCAGAATTAGACACATGTTCATATGAACTTTTTTTCTCACAATGACCGATACTATCACCTCCCTAAGTATTGACCTTTCCTCCTGAAACACCATATATATATATATATATATATATATATATATTATATATATATATATATATAATCAAAAATATACAAAACGATGTAGTATAACCATCAATACAGGCGCAAAAGGAGAGAGTGCAATGCAATTGCAAACGTTGATCAATGTTGCAAATGAAATGTTGCATACTCTTATGCAACAATGGGGAGGGGAATGTTGCAAAGTGTTATGCAACAATGGGGGATGTTGCAAGGTTTTATGCAAAAAACGGGGAGGGGGATGTTGCAAGAGCAACAAGGAGTTATACCCCAAGAGAAAGAGAAGAGAAGGAGAGAGAGGAAGAGAGGTGTTCGCCTGGCAGGAGCCAAGCGCATATTAAGACTTCAGCCGAGCGGCTGTTGTCTTAATATGTTCTTAATCAGCCAGCCGGCTTAATCAACCAGTTGGCTTATCTTGCTGTTCTGCCAGATTGCGCTATTTATTTAATTAAAGCATATATTCTCGCCAGTTGACTTAGAAGGCGTAAATGGCTTGTTCAGGTGTACATTACTGAGTTGTCAGATTGCGTTTATTTATTTAATTAAAGCATATATTCTGGCTTAAACAGCCAGTTAATTTAGGCCGCGTAAATGGCTTGTTCAGGTGTACATTATTAGGGTTGCCAGATTGAGCTCTCCAGATATTTTTGACAGTTGGCTTAGAAATCCGGTAGCCGTTTTAGAAGGCAGCCATTTGATTTAATTAAATGTTGTGTACAACCAAAAGAATTAAATAAAACACCATTACATCATTTTGTTTATTTAGACGAATTAATGGAATCAATTTCACGAAATATATAGAAAATAAATATCAGACCGTGCATGGAACAAGGAACTCTTCTGGGAAAATTAAATCCACTATAGTCCGAATAAGTAATGGTAAATGACAAATACCATAGTTTTTCTTTTTCATGATGTTAGCCCGACGTGGGCAACGGGTCTCTCGCAAAGAGATCCCATAAATATAGCTTCCCTCACCAGCTATCTGCAAAGCAGACAGGATCCAGCTTTGGGACATGGATCTAGGGTTTAAAGCAAGCCTAGACCCCTACATTCAGAACCTCTATATAAGTAAAAGACTCGTTGCATTCACGTCGGATTGAATAAATCAAAGAAAAAGGGGGTAACTATTGTATTTTTAGCCAAAAAAACCAAAACTTAAACTTCAACCGGGACATTGTGCGTCCACTTTTCAAAGCACGTAACACGTCCGTTTAATATACACAAACTCAGAATGGTTCCCTGAGAAAATTATATGTTAAACACAGACCGTGCATGGAACAAGGAACTCTTCTGGGAAAATTAAATCCACTATAGTCCGAATAAGTAATGGTAAATGACAAATACCATAGTTTTTCTTTTTCAAAGCTGGATCCTGTCTGCTTTGCAGATAGCTGGTGAGGGAAGCTATATTTATGGGATCTCTTTGCGAGAGACCCGTTGCCCACGTCGGGCTAACATCATGAAAAAGAAAAAATATGGTATTTGTCATTTACCATTACTTATTCGGACTATAGTGGATTTAATTTTCCCAGAAGTGTTCCTTGTTCCATGCACGGTCTGTGTTTAACATATAATTTTCTCAGGGAACCATTCTGAGTTTGTGTATATTAAACGGACGTGTTACGTGCCTTGAAAAGTGGACGCTCAATGTCCCGGTTGAGGTTTAAGTTTTGGTTTTTTTGGCTAAAAATACAATAGTTACCCCCTTTTTCTTTGATTTATTCAATCCGACGTGAATGCAACGAGTCTTTTACTTATATAGAGGTTCTGAATGTAGGGGGTCTAGGCTTGCTTTAAACCCTAGATCCATGTCCCAAAGCTGGATCCTGTCTGCTTTGCAGATAGCTGGTGAGGGAAGCTATATTTATGGGATCTCTTTGCGAGAGACCCGTTGCCCACGTCGGGCTAACATCATGAAAAAGAAAAACTATGGTATTTGTCATTTACCATTACTTATTCGGACTATAGTGGATTTAATTTTCCCAGAAGAGTTCCTTGTTCCATGCACGGTCTGTGTTTAACATATATATATATATATATACACATTTCAAATGCAAAGAACACGCAGTATAATTAACGTAAAGAACGACGCTTGTATAGAAGAATATCCCGCGCAAGATGAGGAGGGAGAACGAACAAATGAAAAAATGAGGTAACCACCCGGGAATCGAACCTGGGATCTTCCGATTGCCGGTCAGATAGTGTTGTGGTTATCATATCTGACTGGCAATCGGAAGATCCCGGGTTCGATTCCCGGGTGGTTACCTCATATTTTCATTTGTTCGTTCTCCCTCCTCATCTTGCGCGGAATATTCTTCTATACAAGCGTCGTTCTTTATGATATATATATAATATATATATATATATATATATATATATATATATATAATCAAAAATATACAAAACGATGTAGTATAACCATCAATATATTAGTACAGGAAAAAAATATATATACAGTGTGTATATATATATATATATATATATATCAGATCATCCCATAAGTAATGTTTTTTAGATCGGGATTTGAAGGACAAAATAAAACAACTGAAACTTTTTAATCTACTGTAGTATATATTTTCCATCGGAATCAATGACACTCTGCCAACGTCCTACAAGCTTTTCAATGCCATGTTTATAAAATTCAGGCGGTTTTGAGGCAAAAAACGTACAAAGACTGGTGTGCAGGTCATCTAAAGAAGTATACTGTTTCTCGTCAAGATAGTTTTGCAGACTCCTGAAAAGATGATAATCTGAAGGCGCAAGGTCTGGAGAATATGGAGGATGTGGAAGTTTTTCCCACCCAAGCTCCTCAATTTTTGCAGAAGTGATCCGAGCGGTATGAGGACGTGCGTTGTCGTGGTGGAACACGATTCCTTTCCGATTAACCAAAGGTCTCTTTTCTTTTAGTGCAGTGTTCAATCGATCCAGTTGTTGACAGTAGACTTGAGCGGTGATTGTTTGGTTGTGCGGTAAGGTTTCAAAGTGTATTACACCACCTTTATCCCACCAAACACTAAGCAACACCTTCCGAGGGTGAAGATTTGGTTTTGGCTGTGGTGTCGCTAGTTCTCCGGCACAAGCCCACTGTCGACGGCGTTTAACATTCTGGTAGAGTATCTAATTTTCATCACCAGTCACTAAACGGTGCAAAAACGGATCTTGGAGTTCACGGGAATGAAGAGCTGTGCTAATGTTTACCCGCACAGTCAGATTGTCGACCGACAATTCATGTGGCACCCATTTTCCTAACTTAGGCACTTTCCCGAGTTGTTGCAAATGTCGATGGATGGTAGACGGGGATGAATTGAGTTTCTGGGCCAATTCTTCGACAGTTGTTGAACAGTCTTCTTCAAGTGCGGCTAACAGCAGGTCATCATCAAACTCAGCAGGGCGTCCAGAGCGTGCTGCATCTGTCAAACAGCAGTCACCATTCCTAAACTTTTGAAACCATCTTTGACATTTCCTCACATGCAGAATATCGTTGCCATAAGCGTCCTGCTTCAGTAGCACTATTCCCTTTTTTGAACTCGCAAAGCATTATATGCCTGATATGCTCTTCTGATACCGCCATGTTTATGAGGGGTTCACATAAAGCAAAACACACGTCTTCACTGGTCAAGGTCTGTAAAGTATGTAGCGAAACACGATAGATCTCCTCTTAGATATAACCTTCGGAAAATTTATGCTTAAACCGAGTAGGACTAGTTTAAACTTAATCTATTGTAAAAAACGACATTACTTATGGGATGACCTGATATATACACAGTTATATTAAATAATTACATATATTTAAAATAATAATATACAAAACGAAGGAGTATAATCAGTTGCATATTACCTTACAACGGTTCCGCGCGATGATTTCTCATTTCGCGAAGGTCAAGCTTGTCGCCCCTCCTCTCGAGTTGGCCTGGTGAAGTAGTGAGTTGGATTCTTGCGCTCTCCACCTCACATAGCCAGGTACGCCCAGCTCATCGGGGATTGTTCTGAGCCAGGCGTCTAGTCTTCTTTTGAAGATTTCCACTGCAACTCCCTTCGTGTTTCTTAGGTCTTTGGGCAACTGATTAAACAGTTTTGGTCCTCTCACTACAAAACTATTTTCTTTCAGGGTTAAGGATGTTCCCTGTCTCGCCTTCAATTTGGAAATACGACACAGTCTACCGCTTCTACTTTCCATCGTTGTTTGGGGAGTTATGGGATTCAGAGTAAGATTAGGGACTAGTTTCTCCATTATTTTGCAAGTGTAAATAATGGTGTATTCTCTCTTCTCCTTTCCAGTGAATATAGGTCTAGTTCTCGTAACCTTTCCCAGTAATTTAGTTCTTTGCACCCATTGATCTTGGCTGTGAAGCTTCTTTGGATCCCCTCCAGCTGTCTGTCTTCTTTTTTATATGGGGAAGTTAGGACCGAGCAGTATTCTAATTTGGGTATGATCAGGGTTTTCAGTAGAGGAATCATTACATTCCTATCCCTTCGTTTAAAGGTTCTCAATATCTGACCCGTTATTCTCTTTGCTCTGTTTACTGCAATCTTATTTTGTGTTTCAAATTTCGCATCATCTGTCATTACAACCCCTAAATCTTTTGCTCTGGAATTTCTCTGAATTTCCTGTCCATTTGGGGTATAATATTCCATGCACTTTAGGTCTTCTCTTTTTCCGTACCGTAATAGCTGAAATTTCTCGGTGTTAAACTTCATATTGTTGTTTTCAGTCCACTTGTAGATTTTGTTTATGTCGGTTTGTAAAGATCCTATGTCTTCTGGGTTTCTTATTTTTCTACTGATCTTTGTGTCATCCGCAAAGGATGTTACTGTGCTGTCTCTGGTAACGTCCTCATCTATGTCAGTTAGCATGATTATGAAGAGTAGTGGAGCTAATACTGTTCCTTGTGGTACTGAGCTGAGGATCTCTGATTCTGATGAAGATACTCCTTGTACTGTAACGACTTGCCTCCGCTCACTAAGGAAATTATATATCCATTTCCCTACTTTTCCTGTTATTCCCATATATTTCAGTTTATGTATTATGATTCCGTGGTCACACTTGTCGAACGCTTTAGCAAAGTCTGTGTATAGTACATCATAGTTTTCATTACTTTCAAGTGAATCAATAATGTTGTTGTAGTGTTCCATTAGTTGTGATAGGCATGATCTGCCTGATCGGAACCCGTGTTGGTTATCATTGAATTTTTTCTGAGTTTCCAAAAAGTCATAGATTTTCTGGCTAACTATTCTTTCAAATATTTTAGTGAGATGAGATGTTAGCGACACTGGCCTATAGTTTTTGGCCTGGGATCGATCTCCTCCTTTATATATTGGGACTATGTTCGCGCTCTTCAGGATGCCCGGTATTTCTCCCGTGTCTAATGATCGTCTCCATATCCAGTATAGGGGCTCAGCGATTGCAAGAATTCTTGCAGTTTTTGATCAGTGTGGCATTCCATTTATCCGGTCCTGCCGCTGAGTGTGTTTTTAGTTTCCCTATGGCTTGTGTAATATCATCCGTCGTGAAGTCGAAATCCGTTATACTTTCCCCTTGTGGTTCTTCTTCAAAGAACGCGTTTCTATCGCAAATCAATTTGTCAGTTTTTGGGATACTGAAAGATGATTCATACTGAGCTTTTAATATTTCAGATACTTCTGTTAGATCATCAGATAAAGCACTGTTCTCATTTTTTAAAGGTCCGATAGTCGCTTGGTTTTTCGACTTATTCGACTATTAGTACAGGAAATATATATCGGGTGATTCATAAATCCGTTACCACTGTAATGGTGAATAAAAAATAACTACAAACCACAGTAACCTGTGATGTTTTTTTATTTGAGGTTATTTTTACACAATTACACATTGGAAATTTACAGTAGAAATTCTTTCTTTTAAATCATTGACATTACGAGGTTTTGTTGCATATACCCTATCCTTGACCATACCCCCTATTTTCACAAATCAACAATCTGAAACACAGAAAATATTTCACCATTACAGTGGTAACAGATTATGAATCACCCGATGTATATACACAATTAAATAATTAAAATATTGAAAATAAATAGACATCAAAATACTTCATGTTCTACGGCGCAAAACGCTAAATTCACACGTAATCGAGTCTACATTCACATCGTTATTGCTTTGCACTACACGGTAAAACCGTCTAAGCATTACTTCAGCGCTCAAGTTATGCGGATATCTATACTCCATATAAATGGCTTTCATATCGTTCAATACTATTTTTGTGCCCACTTTACATTCGGTTGGCAAGTTATCTTTAAACATGGTTAGAATACAATCAAAAGCACGCACAAAGAGGTCGTCGTTAACCACATCATTATTAAATACAAGTTTATAAACACTCCTTTCCAATCGAGAGTTTTTTCTTACCGAGCTTTTCAATCGTGAACTCTTCTTGACTCTGCATAGCGGAAATTGAAATAATCTTCCAAGTCGTAACGACAGCTACTCATTATATAGAGATACAGCTCTTCAGGGTGAACAGTGTAGGCAAGCTCTGCCCTGTACCGCTCAAGTCCTTTGTACCAAAGTTCGGGATATTTCGAAGTCTAAACCTTTCAAATATGATCCAGCTCAAGACCATTCTCGCCTTGTTCATTCCTACATTCGATAAATCCGTCGAGCAGAGCGGTGTATGCGTATTCAAGAAACGTGTCAAAATAAATCATATCTGTAACACGAGCGTCCAATAAAGGCTTCAGCTTGCGGAACCCGACGATTTCAAACATTCTGTCGAGGATGAAACGGTTTCGCGTAGGGACAAGAACGTTATTATCCGATGCATTCTTCCACATCAGTCAATGCATGGCTGATCGTTATTTATACAACGTGCAAACAACGGCATATGAGGGGGCATCACTAATCTGTTCTCTTCTTGTACCTACACCTGCAGGTATTTTATAACGGTCCTCACCCCATTTCTCAACTATCACGAAGGTTCTATTCATCTCCTCAACACTTAAATAAATAACATTACGTTTGCTTGCTTGCCTGCAAATCGTTTCAAGTACATAGTTAATGGTGCCGGTTTCACGCCTGAACACGCGCAATGACCGTCACGGACACGTCCTGCGCGGCATTGAGAATGCTTCTCAAAGGAAGTTCTATTGTATTCGCACGTCCAGTCGATTCAAGCTCTGAGATGACCATGAGCCACAGGTGGGCGGATCGGCTCGACGGGCGGAGTGAGTCACGCCGATGAAACGTGTACGGGTTTGTTCGAACTCGTGTGTTTCGGAGGGGTGAGGTACACGGGTGGGCAGCTCGATGGGGGGAGCGAGTCACACCATAAACTGCTGAAGCGTGTACGGGTTTGTTCGAATACTTGTGCCCATTATACTGGGCAAACAGAATTTTCCGCTACATGAAGCAATACCGGTTTTAATGTTTTATCATTCACCAGACGTTCATTTCCACAAACTAAACATCTTCACAATCTGGTGCACTATTTGAGATACTCCTCTCTAAAGTCTGTTAAAAACTCACACAGGTCATTAGCCACAACCTCACTACAAACCTCGCCATGATATATATTAATACAGTGGTAAAAATATATAAGATTCTTCACGATGACAAGATTTACATTCTCAACCGTAGGGTACGAGTAGTCGGTATGATGTAACATGACATAATATCGCTTGTCAACCACTCATCAACAAGACTCACTATCCTTAACCGTTGCTTATCTTCTGAACGTGTTGTTTCTTCTATTTCGCGGTATATGTGAGCTTTTATAAAGTTTAGGTCTACAAAATACTTCAATACATCGTTTGTACTACGAAAAACGACAATGCCCTTGCCAGAATACCCGTAGAGTATTTGAACATCTTGGTCCTTCGCACGGCTCAATGTAGCCTTAAAAGTATCAAAGGAGGGTGGAACAGGGAGTTTTTCAGTATCCACCACATCTTGGCACTTTGCCAAATACAACTTCATAAACGTTGAACACGCAATATTAAAGGTAGCCATTACTATTTTTCGTCTACGAGGGAGAATACACGTTTGAGCTGAAGGGTATGCAGAGGTCAACTAAGCACGCAGGAATAGATATGGTCAGGTAGTGGCAGGAGTCACGTGACCGATCTTACAGTGGGCGGAGCTTAGCTTTTTACTGTACACACACGCACCCGCGCAAAGGAGAAAATGAAACCTTAATTGAAACAAATATACGTGATAAATAAACATGTTAACAATACACATATATAGAAATACAATCAAGGATTAAGGTAACCAAAGGGTACGGTATCATAGGTACCAGGCACCTGGTAACGCTTCCTATAGGTGTTACGCCATACCTTCGTGACCCTAAGTTCCTTCACACACCCCAGTTTCTGCGCCCGAAAATTGTGCGTCCCCACACTCAGTTTGGGTGGCTTCTCACCCTCATCCTCCAAGCACATTAGATCCTTCAACGAGTCAAAGTTAACGACTCGACGGTTCGCATGGTTAAGCGTGATACCCTTAGCCTTCACGATATACTTCATATCATCCCCTACCCTCACCTGTACCCCATAGGTTTTTGGCCCTGTTGATACAAACGAGTCTGCGTATGCACCATCACCATACTCATCCTTGATCTCGTCAGTTAGCTCTCCGAGGAATTCCCCAATAGCAGGCATGTATTTACCCTTCCTCGCTGTGAATATCACGCTATCTGTGTCAGCGTACAGCACATTCCGTTCAAAAGAGTGCAGTAGACCCCAAAGTTTGATGCTGGCGTAGGCCGTTGTGAAGCTGGCTACAGGTATGTTTGTAACCCGTGAGGTATCTGTGGCCAGTTCGGTGATGTTGTGTTTTATTATGTATTACCTACATTAACGATCTCCATAACCTATTTATCGGAAGCGTTGGCATAATTCCAGACTTCACTATAACTTTGTGTCAAATGAACGTTCCCTTTGTCAGTATTTTGTGCAAATTTCCCCCAAAGACTGTTTAGACACAACTTTGCACTAAAGCGCTTGCCAGGATTCTTAACAATTTGGGAACGGTCAAGCTGTATACCTTCATGGGCGCGGTAAAGCTGAATATAAGCCGATTTTTCATCTTAGGTATCAATCCCTCGCGGATATCCTGATGCTTCTACTTTATCCTTCAACAAAGCGTTTATATATGGTGTGAAAAGGATTGGTAGCTTCTGAAACCTCCACACCTCATATATCTTCAATATTCTGTACTCATGGCGAACGGCTAGGTCCAGCTCAGGGCTTGTATATACACCTCTGATCTTACGCTGGTTGTTTGTATGGTTACAATCACCGTTGTTCTCCTCTGCACACTTCACGCACAGGGGAAACATGAGCTTGTGATCTATAACGACGGGTAAGATCGGCATCCATAAATCGCGAGAGGGGACCACGTCTACGAAAGAAAGTCCAAAGTAACGCTCATTCAAGTCAGCTGAAAACTCCTCGATGGATGGTATGGTGGGACCCACCATTTTTTCAGGCGCACCTACGGGGTACGGATTGTTCTTCATCACGTAGGGGTATAAAGAGCAGAAGTCGTAGTAATGGAGTTTCACGACCTCCGTTGGCGGAAAGTATAGCTTGAATGGGTTTGTACACCCTCCAAACAAACTGTCCAGAAAATACATATATGCAATTGCAATGTTGATCAATTGTTGCAAGGTGCTAGCCCCCTTCCCCCTGGGGGTAATAGGGGAAGGGTGGGGTAATGGGAAGGGGGTGGGGGTAATGGAGGAGAGGGTGGAGTAATGGGGAGGAGGGTTAGCCCCAAGTTGCATAAAGGGGGTTGAGGGGTTTTGGGGGAGAGAGAGAATGACCTCCCCCAAAGGGGGCGCAAAATGGGAGAGTGCAAGAATGTTGCAAGAGATAATGATCATTGTTGCAAAGGGGTGGGGTTTGTTGCAAAGTGCGGATGGGGAATGCAATGAAGGGGGAGGGGTATGCAATGAAGAGGGTGGGGGTATGCAATTAAGGGGGGTATGCCATGAAGGGGGGAGAGGGGAGGGATCTTCGGGGGAGAAGGGAGGACCTCACCCCAAAGGGGTTGCCATAACGTAAGAGAGAAAGAGAAAGGATAGACGGAGGAGGGCTTTGGGGGGAGAAGGTGGGGTGTTCTTACTCCCCCAAAGGGAAACTTAACGTGTCTTAACCTAAGAAGGAAGGAGAGAGATCTTTATTCAGCAGCTGTCATCATCAAACTGGCCGCTCCGAAGCCAAGCGGGCCTTATATAGAGGAGGGTTGAGTTACCAGATACCATTTTTTATTTTAATTGGACAGGTATACATTACTAGGGTCAGTTGCTAAACACCACCACTTATTTTAATTCGTTACCAAAACAAACGTATTTTCTCTCTTAAGAGAGTTAAACGAAAACCGATACTAACAATAAAAAATTCAATATGATTATTAAATATTGTAAATAAATAGAATTTGCCTTCTACTGCACAAAAAAATAATATAATACGGAACGTACAATCGTCCAAATAATAGTTCAGACGAAATACACACACACAAACACACAATTGAACAACTTTCTCCTTACCTTATATATATATATATATATAATATATATATATATATATATATATATATATATATAAAACGGACTTCCTCTTAAGAGAAATAAACACATTAACTGTGTCTATTTTCTTTTGTCATTCTTATATATATATATATATATATATATATATATATATATATATATATATACAGGGTGGGCCGTAAGTTTCCATACATAGGAAAATTTAAACGTTTGTTTTTATGTTTCAGATACCCTAAGAATATGCAGTTTCCGGATGCTTGGATTGGTCGGCGTGGTCCTGTGGAGTGGCCTCCCAGATCCCCAGATCTCACCCGCCTTGATTTCTATCTTTGGGGGCACTTGAAGGCCATGGTGTATCAGGAAAAGATACGAGACATAAATCATCTAAAGGAACGTATCACCAACGCCATTACAAGCATAACGTCAACTGTGCTAATGCGTGTTCATCAACAGTGGGGAACACGTATTGAAATGTGTTTTCAAAACAATGGCAACCATGTAGAGCATATTATATAAATAAAAATGGTTGTCCATAAAAAATGTTTATTTTTCCTATGTATGGAAACTTACGGCCCACCCTGTATATATATAATATATATATATAATATAGAAAGAATCAATTTTGGTATTTATAATTTTCACACCAAAGGGATAAATTGGGGAGATAACTTTTTATTCTCAAATGAAAGAGTTAAGTTTCTTTAGTGATGTATTGATCACATCAACTGTGTCTATTTTCTTTTGGCTATCCTTTCTACTGCACAAAATCAAAAAAATAAAAAAGAATTCATTCTGTTATCATATTCTCTAAGAATAATATTCAATTTTCCTTCACTAAAACCTTAGAATGTACACTGTCCATTTTCTTTTGTCCTCTCTCTCTCTCTCTCTCTCTCTCTCTCTCTCTCTCTCTATATATATATATATATATATATACAGGGTGTACATAAAGTCAGGATCTATTTTTGTGAAGCACTTAGAAATTATATGGAATTCAATCATAAAATGATAAAGTGGTAACATTTATTAAATAATTAAGAGTAGGATTCGACGTGACGCCCATCAGTATCCCTGCACAGCTCAAATCGTTCCGCAGCATTTCTAAACACATTCTGGAGCATTTGCGGGGTTATGTTATCTGCAGCAGTTCGTATACGTGTACGTAAGTTTTCAAGACTCGTAATCTTCGTCTGATAGACGTGCGATTTGATAAAGCCCCCATGCAAAGAAATCTAGAGGAGTTAAATCTGGTGATCTCGCTGGCCAAGGTCTGTTGCTTCCGCGTCCGATCCAGCGATTTGGAAAACGTCCAGTTAGATAATCATGAACAATTTTGGAATAGTGACAAGGAGCACCATCATGTTGATAGACGACGGGGATACGATTGTTAGGAGCGCTGTAGTAGCTGTTCAGTTAAGATAGCGTCTGTGACAGAGAAGACACAATGTGTTGTGTGGCTTGCAGAAACAAAATCTCCTGTCAGTGTTAAGTTAATTAAGTCGTGGATGAAAAAATTCTTGGAAACTGGAAACGTGGAAAAGGGAAAGAGCAATGGTAGACCATCAGTTTCCCCCAGCTGCAGGACAGGCAGCCAACTGTCATCTTCCAACAAGATGGGGCACCCCCTCACTGGGCGCATGTTGTTCGTGAAACACGACGCAACATTTCCAAATCGATGGATTGGCAGGGACGGGCCAATCCCATGGCCCCCAAGATCACCTGACATTACCCCGCTGGATTTCTTTCTCTGGGGTCATGTTAAAGATTTGGTTTATGCAACAGTTGTTCCAGATATCAGGACATTGCGAGAAAGCATTACGGATGCAATTGCAACAGTTAACCCACAAATGTTGGAAAATGTGTGGCGCGAGTGTGAATACAGTTTAGACATTTTACGTGCCACTAGGGGTGCACATATGGAAGCTTATTAAGTTCATTAACTATGTATCAAAACTTTGTATGTTTATCTACTTATGATTAAAACTGTGTTTAAATACGAGTGTTTATTTAAAAGTTATAGCATGCTTTAATCAGGGTAATCATTTATGGACACCCTATATATATATATATATATATATAGGGTGGTACAAATTACAGTAGTGATAATGATAGCTAACTCCTTTTCGCCGAATTACAATGGTCAAGCTTTTCACACCGTCTTAGACCTACAATTTAACATGGAAACCGAACTAAACTGCAGCACGGGGTGGAAGAAATTGCACGGGATGCATTACTTATTGTGGTAGTTCTTGTCCTTGTATGTAATGAAAAAAGAACAGCTTCAGAGTTTATTTACACCATGCGTACACTTATCTCGTGTAGACAGTTAGTGGGAAATAAAACGTACCATTCAAACTCTAGACTCATTTAAAATACAGAATTTATTCACACCAGGCGTACACCTATCTCGTGTGTGATATATATATACACACAGAGTTTTGCTTATTTTTTTTTTTTTTAATAAATAAAGGAATGGATATATTTATAATTTCTTTATTATAAAATCCTCTCGATTACATTAGTGATTATTGATCTGGGAATAGTGTGGCTGCAAAATGTGATATGCACAAAGACAATGTAGATTTTTCTATGTAGTAATAATAACTAACTCCTCACCGAATTGTTCATTCTAACAATGGTTAAGCTTTTCACTCTGCCTTAGATCTATAGTTTAACGTGGAATCCGAACTAAGCTCCAGCACTGGTTATTTATTCACACATCTATGCGAGAAGTAAAAATCCACAAGTCAGGAATCTTGGGAAAGCTGTGTTTAGTATGGCTGCCAAATAATTTGCACCCGAAAATTGAAACTCAATTTAGTAGGGGCGCAAAATAACTTGCAACCGAAAATTGAGACTCAATTTAGTATGGACGCAAAATAATCAAATATTGTTGTGAACAATATTGCATAAAGGGGTGGGTGGGGAAAACCAAGTATTGTCGCAAATATTGTTGTGGTAGAGACTGTAAGAGGTAATACGAGCACTAAATCTACGGAGAGAATATAGCAATCTTGGGAAAGCTGAGTTTAGTATGGATGCAAAACATAGTTATGTACAAAAATCTTCTAGATTTGATATTTATGTCATAGGATATTACTGTGCTGTCAATGTCAGAGTAATGAAGAAAAAAAGAGACTCAATTAGTAGGGTCGCAAAAAATAATAATGCACAGGAAATCTTTTATAGAGATGGTTGTTGCGAGGGATATTGCATAAAGGGATGGGTGGAGAAAGCCAAGTATGGATGCAAATATTGTCGTGGTAGAGACTGCAAGGGGTAATACGAGCATTAAATCTATGGAGAGAATATAAAGACACCGTTAGTTGTCCAAAGCATGGAGCCATTATATCGGTGTTACGATTGGTACACAAACTTATCATAGCTGCACCCAGTTACACGGACAACCAATCATTACGAACAGCCTCTCAGTCCTTTGGGGCGGAGCTTGGTGAGCGTGCATATAAAAGGAAATATTTTTAAGCTGGGAGTAACAGTAGTTATTTTCGAATAAACATTCCCTCTGCTAATGAGTAAACATACCATCCGCCATGGATCACGAACTTTACACTTTTCTGGATTTGTATCAAGATGGTGACACTGCAGCATTGACTGCAATTAATCTTTTTAACGCGATTGACCGTGATGGATTATTTCCAACGCAAACCGTTGATGATATTTGCAATGACGCTCCTTACGATCCGACGCAAGGGACTGTCGTAGAAATGTAAGTGTCTATAATATTATTTTTTTAGAGTTAATTATCCACAAACTGTCAGAAAGAAGATTATTTCATATATATATATATATATAGTGTATATATGTGTATATATATATATATATATAGTGTATATATGTATATATATATATATATATATATATATATATATGTATATATAATATATTATATATATAATATATATACACATGTGTGTGTATAGATATATGTATATATATATATATATATATATATATATATATATATATATATATATATCAAAGCTATTGACTTCTCCTTAGGGAAACGGAGCTTACAGATGAACAGAAGGACCAACACAACGGCAAACATTTTCATTTATTTTTTGTACTTCAGACGTTTCGACAAATCTTTCGTCATCATCAGTGAATTAAGTCTTAAAACCTTAAAACAAAAGTAAAAAGTGAAAATTACATCAATACAATATTAAAAACCATTAAAATTAAACCTTAAGACAAAATGAAAATTGCATCAATACAAAATTAAAATCATTTAAATTTCATCACAATTAAAATTAAATTAAATTACCTCAATAGGTAAATACACAATGTTTACATCCACCTCCATACTTGGCAAAGCCTAAAGAAACTGGATGGTCAGAGGATTAGAACGTATATGTCTATGAGAATCGGTTGGTTAGTTAAAAGAGCTGTAATTTGTAGGATGAACTATTATTGTTAATGGAGGGTTTGTTTCTATAGATGTACAAAGATTCTAAAATTCGGAGTTCTGTGAGGTTATTGGATCTAGTTAAAATTTCAAACTGAGTTTTGTGAAGGGGATGGTTGTTTTCATTACTATGGTTTCTAATTGCGGATTGTGGAGGGCTACTGAGGGGACGGTTGGTACGGACTGACAAGCCCAAACGTTGAGAAAGGCGCACCTTCAGTTGGAGTTGAGTGCTGCCAATATACGCAGCCTTACAGCTGTCGCACGTGTATTTGTAAACAACATTGGGGCATACAGTTTTGGGGAATTCATCTTTGAACTTTAAAAAATTTGATAATTTAAGTGGGTTGACGAAGGCGAATCTAAAATTTATTTGGGGATAACTAGACTTGAGCAGTTTGGACAATTCACCTCGAATACGCAATGATAAATAACCATAAAAAGGTAATTTAATATATCTGGTTTCTTTTGTACTGTAGTTATGGGAGTTTAGTATTAAAAGTGTTATTTAAAAATTTCTTTAATTGGTTATCAATAGATTAGAAGGGTAGTAATTGTTAATAAAATACTGTTTTAAAAATTTAAATTCTTCGTTTAACGAAAAGTAATCTGAACAAATACGGTAACTTCTTGTTAATAATGTTACTAGCACTAATCTTATATTTATAAAACATACAACTTAAATAATTGGTTCCCAAGCCAGTAAAAGTTTGTTTTCGAAATAATGAAGTTTGGAACTTATTATGAGCCCGTTTAACTAAAACATCCAGGAAAGGTAAACTATTATTTGTTTCGTTTTCACATGTGTACTTAATATTACTATGTTGTTTATTAAGATAATCAAGAAAAGGTTTTACGTGTGAAGGATAGTTAAATATTAAGAAAGTGTCATCCACGTATCTTCTGTAATATATGGGTTTAAAACTACTAGGACAACTTTTCAACCAAATTTCTTCGTAATGGCAAAGAAATGCATTTGCTAGTGTTGGGCTCAACGGGGAACCCATAGCTACCCCATCAATTTGGCTGTAAAGGTTGCTATTAAATAAGAAAAGATTATCAAAACACACTATTTCGAGAAGGTTTTTAAATTGAGTCTGAGTGAGGCCATTAATAAGAGTATTGTCAGTAGTGAATAACTTATTTAGTATGATATTTAATGTTTCTTTTAACGGGACATTAGTAAACAATGACGAGACATCAAAACTGGCAATAGTAAGAGAATCGGCATGATTGATCTCTTTTATCTCTTTAGCAAAATCAAACGAGTTGTTAATAGAATAATCATTAAAGCTGAGTTTTGAGAGCAAGGGAACGAAGAATTTGGCTAAATTATAATTGAATGTACCACAGGCCGAAAGAATAGGTCTTAGTGGGAAATTTGGCTTATGGACTTTAGGTAAACCGTATAGAATTCCTGGATTAGAACCAGAAGCAAATAAAAAA
This sequence comes from Bathynomus jamesi, assembly GCA_023014485.1. NCBI lineage: Eukaryota > Metazoa > Arthropoda > Malacostraca > Isopoda > Cirolanidae > Bathynomus > Bathynomus jamesi. The sequence goes on from JAJOZX010000934.1 coordinate 645,081, forward strand.
TTGTATGTATTGTCAGCAATAATATTACTATTTCTTAATTTACGCAAACACCTATTAAGTTTATCTTCGAGTTTTAGTAATTTAGACAGAACATTCTCTTTTACCCTTTTAAATTTAGACGTATCCGACAAAATTGTCTCCATTCTATTTATGTAAACTGTTGAATCAATCAACTACTCCTTTACCCTTATCCGGTTTTGTAATGATGACAGAGTTATCCTTTTTCAAATTATTAAGAATTCTAAAATCTTGCTTATTAAAAAGGGGAGAAAACACCTTATGGGGTTTAAAATTATAAAAATTCTTAAAAGAGATGCTCTCCACTTGTTTTACCAAGTTATGAAACGAGAAATTTGGTCGGATCTCACAATTCTTAATATTCATGAGAAGATTTTCAAAACCAGAGAAAAATTTATAAAAATTTAGTTTGTAATGAGGTAGATCAAAATTTAAGCCTAACGACAATATTTCTTTCTCTGTAATACTTAAAACTCTATTAGAGAAATTTTAAAAAAAATTATCTGGATTATTAAAAAACGACTGAGTGATTCCCAATTTTTCCAATTTGGCAGCATGTATCCTTTTATGTCTATGACAATTTTATCACAGCAAGTTTGAAATTTAGTAACTAAACACTGATAATTTAATCAATATAACCCTTGCTTTCAAAACTCACCTTTAATGATTATTCTATTAACAACTCGTTTGATTTTGCTAAAGAGATAAAAGAGATCAATCATGCCGATTCTCTTACTATGGCCAGTTTTGATGTCTCGTCATTGTTTACTAATGTCCCGTTAAAAGAAACATTAAATATCACTAAATAAGTTATTCACTACTGACAATACTCTTATTAATGGCCTCACTCAGACTCAATTTAAAAACCTTCTCGAAATAGTGTGTTTTGATAATCTTTTCTTATTTAATAGCAACCTTTACAGCCAAATTGATGGGGTAGCTATGGGTTCCCCGTTGAGCCCAACACTAGCAAGTGCATTTCTTTGCCATTACGAAGAAATTTGGTTGAAAAGTTGTCCTAATAGTTTTAAACCGATATATTACAGAAGATACGTGGATGACACTTTCTTAATATTTAACTATCCTTCACACGTAAAACTTTTTCTTGATTATCTTAATAAACAACATAGTAATATTAAGTACACATGTGAAAACGAAACAAATAATAGTTTACCTTTCCTGGATGTTTTAGTTAAACGGGCTCATAATAAGTTCCAAACTTCACTATTTCAAAAACAAACTTTTACTGGCTTGGGAACCAATTATTTAAGTTATATGTTTTATAAATATAAGATTAGTGCTATAGTAACATTATTAACAAGAAGTTACCGTATTTGTTCAGATTACTTTTCGTTAAACGAAGAATTTAAATTTTTAAAACAGTACTTTATTAACAATTACTACCCTTCTAATCTATTTGATAACCAATTAAAGAAATTTTTAAATAACACTTTTAATACTAAACTCCCCATAACTACAGTACAAAAAGAAACCAGATATATTAAATTACCTTTTTATGGTTATTTATCATTGCGTATTCGAGGTGAATTGTCCAAACTGCTCAAGTCTAGTTATCCCCAAATAAATTTTAGATTCGCCTTCGTCAACCCACTTAAATTATCAAATTTTTTAAAGTTCAAAGATGAATTCCCCAAAACTGTATGCCCCAATGTTGTTTACAAATACACGTGCGACAGCTGTAAGGCTGCGTATATTGGCAGCACTCAACTCCAACTGGAGGTGCGCCTTTCTCAACATTTGGGCTTGTCAGTCCGTACCAACCGTTCCCTCAGTAGCCCTCCACAATCCGCAATTAGAAACCATAGTAATGAAAACAACCATCCCCTTCACAAAACTAACTATCCAATAACCTCACAGAACTCCGAATTTTAGAATCTTTGTACATCTATAGAAACAAACCCTCCATTAACAATAATAGTTCATCCTACAAATTACAGCTCTTTTAACTAACCAACCGATTCTCATAGACATATACGTTCTAATCCTCTGACCATCCAGTTTTCTCTTAGGCTTTGCCAAGTATGGAGGTGGATGTAAACATTGTGTATTTACCTATTGAGGTAATTTAATTTAATTTTAATTGTGATGAAATTTAAATGATTTTAATTTTGTATTGATGCAATTTTCATTTTGTCTTAAGGTTTTAATTTTAATGGTTTTAATATTGTATTGATGTAATTTTCACTTTTTACTTTTGTTTTAAGGTTTTAAGACTTAATTCACTGATGATGACAAAAGATTTGTCGAAACGTCTGAAGTACAAAAAAATATGAAAATGTTTGCCGTTGTGTTGGTCCTTCTGTTCATATATATATATATATATATATATATATATATATATATATATATATATATATATATGGAGGGTTGTAGTATCTCGTCAAATACTTCATTTAGATACTCGCCATTATGTTAAAATCGCAATTTTTATAGCAATCTTTTGCATGTTTTTTATAAATGTTATTCGGAATTACCTCTTAAATGAACTTCTCTGAGTGGTTCAAAGATATCTTCACATAATGGGGTCTGTCTTACAATATGTATACTCTGTGTATGCTTTTATTAAAAAAGATTCAGTATGAACATTATTCCTTCTCCTTTAAGGTCCGATGAGGATTTGACACGTGTTATACAATCTTTTGAAGAACCTCGTGTCATGGACCTGAATAGGGAGGATTTACCGGGCAGTCAGCCCAATGAATGTCACATCGAAATAATTTGTTTTGTTTTTTGTGTGATCTTTTTTGGGGGGAAGAAGACAATGTATTTTCATCAATTTATTAAATGAAAGAAATCAGTACAATAACCAACTTAAACTACAGAATATACAAACTAACGTTACAAATATATATATGCACGAACAAAAAAACATTATACTATACAACGAGTACGCACAATTGGAAAACGGCTTTTTATCTGCCTGCATACCATTTCATCGTTTCGTAGAGTGTGACACGGGTCGAATAAATTTTAAAAATTTATAAAGTCTTTACCACGTGACATATGCATGAGAAATGAAATACAGTACATTCCGCACGCATTACTAAAATATCCTTGTAATCGGAATGGGTTCCATATAACTTCGGGAATGTGTAACTGATCTAGAAATTTTACTATAACAGGGTCACTCCAGGGTCGAGTACCGAGTGAATCAAAATAGTACATACGGTCCATATTTTTAAAATAGATTGCGAACCAATGAAAACCTTCATTACCGATGATATCTGTGTTCACAATAAGGCTACCGTAATCTCGCGTAGTTGGAAAATTCAATGTCTCATTCTTCGCAAATACACCGATAAATTTGGAACGTGTGACTCGTTCACTATTCATTACTCTCTGAAGTGTATTAGCATCCATTTTAAAAGTCAGTGATAACGCTCCTAAATCTGTCTACTTCTATTAGAGCTTGTGACTCAAGGTATACTAGCACACTAATAGGTGCGTCTATAGGCTTGGTGAATTCCAACCTCACTGAGAAGTTTCCGCTCTGTTGTGGGCTTAAATGTGTATTTACGCTAGCAGATAAGTCAGATGTAATGTCAAACGAATAAAGGTTAAATTGATCAATGAATTCTTTCTGCGTTACCCCATTACCGAGCTCATCACAGTCACCTGCAATATGAGTCAGATTACTATACGCTCTCGCGCAAAGAGGTAACACAGCGTCTGATGAATAGTCCGTATCCAATGTTCCTCCCAACGCAATGCTATTAACGTATACAGTTATATTTTTAAGTCCGAAATTCTCGAATTTAAAGGCACTCTTTTTATATTTTCAATTTACCGAAGCATGGTTCTGCAGTCCGATTAATATCCTTTTAGGAAGACTTCCCAGGGCGATGTTTTCTATCTGCTTCGACGCCAACCCTGCAGGCACCGTATATAGTTTGATTTGTACTCTGTTAATAGGGTACTTCACTGTAGCGTTTAGTAAATTTTTCTCAATTTCTAGTTGTTTTGGTGAACTTAATTTCACTCGCCGTACGCGGAGGTATGTCTCCATAATGTGAACCACAACGGGTTTTGCTCCCTCTTCTTGATCAGTATCCAGAATTAAGCAGATCTCAGGACTCGTGCGGGTGAGCTTTATTTTCATATCCACCTCGTTCACAAGCAACTTATCGTGGAAAGTGAAATCTGTATGCAGACGACCAAAACACTCGTACATCTTCTTTTTAGAATTTTTAAATTTGTCCTTTATACTACTTTCGTCTTTAGTTTGATAATATCCCTCGGCACCTAAAAAGGTAGCCTTCGCTTCCTTGGTAAAGTTGAGGACATTTTCCAGATAAGCTCGTAGGTGATAGTACCCCGTGCCTGCCGATATGGTGGCCTGATTTAAATATACGTCACACTGGTTGAATATGGAGTGCAGAAAGTTTGTTTCAGGGTATACAGTATATTTGCCATCGCAGTCCGTTCCATCAGAATGGGCTATACGTAGCTTAGCGTACATGTGCACACAGCTTGGATAAAAAAAGTAAGGACCTGAGCTGGGTTAATTGTAATAAAGTCACTGTGTTCAATAGAAACTTGAGTTGGGGGCATCTCAAAGAGGGATAGCTCCGATTTACAGCATTGTGAACTACATGGGTGGATGAAGCGTGCCATGACGAGTTAGAAATAGTGCCTCATCTCTCGACAAGTAGTAAACAAACTATGATTCATGAGTTCAATGTCCTTAGCTTATATCAGTCAAAAAAGTGGTCAACCATAGGTTTCATTAGCTTACAGCACTTCTTTTTTGATATCCTTTCACGTTTAATGCCACACGATCCCTTCTTCCGGACAGCCCTCTTCTTCTTCCCGCCACCACGCATTTTTCTCTCTGCATCTTTGATGATTTCGTCCCGTGTACGTTTTAAATGTTTTTTAGAGCTTCTTTAGATTGTGTCCCAGCCAATATATCTTCTGCAGTGTTAAGGCCTGATTGTAGCGCTTTCCTTCCGAGGTATCCGGCGCCCCTCTTCAGCAAAGGAACAGCCGTACGTAGTATGGATGAAAAAATGGACCCAAGTCCACTACCGCGCTGGCATCTCACTCCTCGATAGACGGCGAAAGGCTTTCTATCCATTATAACTCAGAGCGCCGAAAGTGTAGCTTCACTGTTAAGCTCCCGTTACCGAATGGGAAGTTTTCACCCTCAATCGTTCTTATATATATATATTGAGATATTGGTTGTTAGATTAGTTGCGACGTTCACATAATGGGGTCTGTCATATGTAATACTCAAACTCCTTCCTCTATGGTTGGGGATGTGAGCAATGCGCAGCAGGCGTGCCTGGGTATCCCAACAAACTGGTGTCCCACTATATTGCTGTAAATATAGCACATGTCTGGGTGTTGAGAGCTTTCAGCCAATTTCTCCATCTTCAATTGATACATTAATCTGGGCAAGTCATGCTGTGCCTCGTGAAATGTGTCTCTTTGGAAGGCTGCGCTATATCGTCCATTGGTTATAATTTTCAACACTCTTCGGTCTTTAATACGTCTGTTAGTATTTGATTTTAGGATTAGTGTATTTGCAGGGTTTCCTTTGTTTACGATTTCGTATACTAAATCATTCGTAAGGTTTGAGTTTTTTAAACTTGCGCTTAAGTCTCTAACAACATCCTCGGCCGAACCATAACGGCCCGGCCCTAGGGTTACTTCTGTACGGTAATACTGTGCAGCCTTAGTCGTTAAAACGGATTCTTTATATTCAATACTTAAAAAGAGGGTGTCCAGCTGAATTTCGTACATCCCCACCTCATACGAATCACGACCCAATTCAATGGGTCCGTGGAGTTCTGTTAAAAAGTTGGCTAGTGTGTTGTTAGGGTGTACAGACAGGGACGAGGAGGACGGGAGTGTGACGTACAAATGGTTAGGAGCCATGTTGCATACTATTTAAGCTTCATTATTGCATCAGCTTTTATATAGGTGTTGAAGCTTTCTGGGTATCCTAGCCACTTCACCAGGTACATTTTTCTCTTTCCTGAACCGTTGCTTCCTAAAATGTTCTCAATTTTAAACACATTTTTTCCTAAATTAAATGCCACTTTTTGCAACTCCTCGCGGTAAAAGCCTCCTGAGATTTCTTCCCCATTCAAATCTTCAACGTAATACATCATTATCTCCAGCTGAATTTCGTACATCCCCACCTCATACGAATCACGACCCAATTCAATGGGTCCGTGGAGTTCTGTTAAAAAGTTGGCTAGTGTGTTGTTAGGGTGTACAGACAGGGACGAGGAGGACGGGAGTGTGACGTACAAATGGTTAGGAGCCATGTTGCATACTATTTAAGCTTCATTATTGCATCAGCTTTTATATAGGTGTTGAAGCTTTCTGGGTATCCTAGCCACTTCACCAGGTACATTTTTCTCTTTCCTGAACCTTTGCTTCCTAAAATGTTCTCAATTTTAAACACATTTTTTCCTAAATTAAATTAAATGCCACTTTTTGCAACTCCTCGCGGTAAAAGCCTCCTGAGATTTCTTCCCCATTCAAATCTTCAACGTAATACATCATTATCTCACCTTTAGGTCTCATAGCCCTAACTTTAAAAATCTCACTTGTCCATCCTTGTTCAAAACCCTTTGCGAATTTATTTCCCGAACGCGATAGCCTTAAATAATCATTCATTTTTAAACGCGCAGAGTGTGGTGGTGTTAGTGATCTATCTCTTCTCGGACGCGGACCTCTTTCTAAAACTTCGTTAGGTGTTGTCCCAATCGTGCGATGGCGTGAGCGGTTGTAGGATGAGGCCAATGATTCCAGAATGTCTATAAATCTGTATGTTTTAATGTGTAAAATATCGATGCATGCGTTCCTTTTATGGTACGTTGAACTCTTTCAGCTAAAGAAGCCTTATGTGTAGAATTGCAAGTGTAATAGCTGATATTAAACTCTGTCAACATGTTCTGAAAAGCACGGCCTATAAATTTATTACCTCTATCCTTACAAAAATAGCCAGGAACCCCGTTTTCTTTTAACATTAGCGTTTTGGTAGCTTTAGCAACTGTTTCAGGTGATTTATTTTTCAGAGGAACTACCCACAGATATCTAGAGAATACATCTATTATGAATAGAATGTAACGGTAACCATCGTTATACTCAGAATATCTTTGCATGTCTGTTAAATCTGCTTGCCAAATAGAATCAATCGAGGCAGCCGTGTCTTGGTTGTTTTAAACTTTTTTCTCACCGGCTTATGAAGCGTATAAGCGTCCTGCTCCCGCAAAAATCTCTCAACATCTTTTTTTCCTACTCCGTAAACACTTCTGTACAGTCTATCTACGCCGCCGTAGGAGGCTGGGTTAGAAATGTCATAATAGCGTTTATTTAATACGTTAGCCATTTGCGTATTTTAGAGGCACGTGGGTAGGGTTGACCGTTGTTTAACATCTTTCTCCTCTTCAAAGATGTTACCGCCTGGGGTGATGGCGTCTTCAATTGTGTCTCGTGCATCGCATGTTCCAAGTCTTTTATCCTGTTCAGATTTCCTATCAATGTTTTGGGGACATTTATTTGTAGTAGTCTTGCTTTAATATGCTTCCATCCTGATAGTGAGGGCCTATCACCAGATCATGGACAATGTCTACGATATTCGATCCCTGTACCTTTACTCCTTCCACAATGATCTCGCCTGTATCGGACCATTGTATGGCTGGGTCCTCATTCAATAGATTATAAAGACTTAAACCTTTATTCCTCAATGTATGTGGGAGGGTGCTTTTTAATACATGCTCGATGTTCTGTGTGGCCGACCCCTTAATCTTTGGTTGGTCAGCTGTATCGTCGGGTACAGGTCCTATGTCACCATGTCCATCGTTCCCTGTGCTGTGCCTAATAACCACAGGAATCTCTGTCCGATTTTTATAATTTTCGTACTCGTGAAGAAATTTCTGCAGAGCTTCTTGGTATAAGATTCTTTTCTCATCAGGTGTTTTTTCACTGTTTAATAGGGCTAGCAATTTGCTTTCCATTCTTTTAAGTCTGCTTTTACGGGTATCTAGATCCGTGTCTGGATTCCTTTGCAGTGAAGCGTACACATCGTGTGGAATCACTACCATTTTCTTCATTATATTAATCTAGTCAGTAAAGGACCCAAAACTGAAAATAAGATGGGGAGAAATGACGTTCCTGTTTGTACAATAATTCGTTTTTTCTTCCCTTCAGTTTGACTTTTACGAGCGAATGCGCGTATTATGTTCTTGTAACGGCGTAGGCGAGCCTTCTGGGGTGGTTTCATTGATACATTGCAATTCATAACGTTAAGACAGATTTCACAGATGCATTTTAAAAAGTCGGAGTCGATATTTTTAATAAACATCTGCTGCATTGCCCGGGGCAGTCGATGATAGATTTTTATTAATTCCTGGCATTTCTTTAGCCTCTTTGTCATTCTGGAATATACACCTTTTCAGGCTCGTTTGGAAATATATTCGTTCTTAGAAGCACCCTAAACGTGTTTCACGGATGAAGGTCGCAAAGCAAATATCCGTAACGCGTGCTTGTAGCTTCTTTATAAACTTCCCAAAACTCCTTACGCTGATTCGCGAACATTTGATTGGCTAATACCCCAATTTGTGATACATCTCTACGTTGCGCGAATAAGACTAGATATTGTGTATTTAACGACACGTCGCGCATGCACCTATTTTTGAAAAATAGATTCTGCTTGATGAAGAACACGCTTATGTTAAGATGGTGGGAGAATACTGTAAATGACTCGGCAAACGTTTTATCCATTTCCAACATGAGATCGTCAATTACAATGACTGTATGTTCATTTCTCTTTAACGAATTAACGTCACATACACCTTTGTGGAACAAAATATCATCTTGGTACTCGTTGAACACTGATTGATACGTCGAATAGCACCATATAACTTAATGCACAAATTTTGAGAACATCTCTTCCTTTTCTTTAATGATTTTAAGCATAAACACAATTTTACCACATCCTGTAGGTCCAGATATAATACATGTGGATGGGCTCGTGAATCTGAATTTTTCTACAGAGTCCATTTCTAACACGTCACACTCCTAAGTGGATCATTTACAAAATATTACAAATATTGAGTGCTGCTCCTTATATTTTGTTTTCTTTTTCCACAGAACCGTGAATGACGATGAGGTACAGCACCCCATCATCGACATTACAGACGACCCCGACGACAGTGTAGTTGTGATCACAGAATCCTCCCACACCGACGAATCCTCACCAGCGATACCGGTAGCACGTTCAAAGCGGAGACATGATGAAGAGCCCTCCACGTCAGGTATAAAACGTGCTAGGATTGCGCAGGTTGTTAGACCACCAGTAGTAGAGCCCCAACCCTCTACGTCTTACGGCGCAGTCCCCACAATAGTAACTTCCTCAAATAAAAATATATCCCCTTACTCCTGTTGAAATCCTTGTACATCGTCCGCAGCAGCTTCTCACTCTGTTGAGGATGGCATAACATTCGAGTTGGTGCGTACCGTTCCCCCAACCCCAGTCTTGACTAGAAATCGGTATATACTCAGGGTCGATCCTAGATCCGTGTATAGCAATGGCGTTGAGCATGGACTACGGCGCTTAGTTGAGCGTATTGTAGAGTTTGCCTTTCAGAACCGCGACGAACGTGAAGTCAGGACGATGCTGTCTTTTGGATTCGGGTCAGATGACGATGTAGATGATTTTTGGGTAGTAATACCCTTCAGACGTTTGGCAGTTGAAGATATAGAGTATATATTAGGCCGTATAATGCAGGCCTCTCAAAGTAGTATAGCCTTCAATATGGACAACTTCACGGTAAATATTGACCGTGTATACCGTGTTGCGGGTCATAGCGCCACACCTTATACTCTTAACTTCAATTCTCAGACAATTTTTAGACGGCATATAAACGTCGTTCGTGGTTGCGGCTTTATAGCAGTGGTCTTAGCACGTATGTTTACTGTACTAAATACACGGAACCAAAAAATTTGGTTGCCTACGATAGTGGAGCGTGCCCGTAAACTAGCTGTAGACTGCAAACTTGAGTTTGACTGTGCTATGGGTCCTGAAGAACTGAGAATGGTAGAACAGGAAATGAATATTCGTATAGCTGTATTTGGTATGGATGATCGTCTTAGAACTGTGTATGTTTTTAAAAGCAGTGTGAGAGATCGTACAAGGCCCCTACTTATTTTAGGACTGTCGGGGACAACGTACCTCCCCATCCGTAATATGAGGGACCTTTACGCGAGTTATGACAAAAGTCGAAAATATGGACGACATCATGATTTGTGTAGGGGATGTATCGAGTTTGCGGATGATATCGTGAAACATTGTAAAGATTGCCACATGGTATGTGAACAGTGTAAAAGCTCCAAATGTGAAAGCCGTGTAGTTGAAGCTGAGAAGAGGGACTGTGATGTGTGTAGACGCACATTTTTCAATAATAACTGTTTTGAGCTCCATAAATCAATTGGCACGTGCAGGAAAATGAGAATCTGTGAATGTGGTATGTTTCACAATGGATAATTGGGGAATTTCAAGCATAAATGTATGAAATTCACTGTCCTACATGCCATGAGAAATATAAGGCGGATGGAGTAAAGCATGTATGTTATATGAAAGATGCTAAGCCTAAAAATAACCCTTGTATAACTGTGTACTACGATATAGAAACATACACGAACGCTGAAACCAAAGAGGTTATTCCACATTTACTTGTAAGCCAGACTATCTGTGATGAGTGTATGGAGATCGAGTGTGATGAGTGTCACAAATGCGGTAAACGTACAAACGTTTTTAAAACGAGTGCCTACGATAGCCCTGTGAAACTCTTTGTGTCCTATATTGTCAAGCTAGCGGACAAGTTAAAAAAATGACTGTGTATATTCTCGCCCATAACGGGGCAAAATTTGACACACAGTTCCTTTATAAGGAGTTGCTTGAGCACGAGTCATCTGAGATATTTACAGGTGATCCCTTGAAAAGAGGCAACAAGCTAATACAGATGCAAATAAGAGGTAATGTACAGTTTAAAGACACTTTATTATTCACACCTTGTAAATTAGCAAAGCTACCCAAGGTGATGGGTGTAGCTGCTGAAGTTTCAAAAGGATATTTCCCTTACACATTCCTCACTAGCGAAACTTTAAATTACGTAGGACTACCTACCCAAACATTACTTTAACTATGAATGTACAGATGAACGTGAAGATTTTGACCGATACTACAACAGTTTTAATGAATCTAGTCCTTATAATATAGCTGATGAATGTGAGCGTTATTGCGTGAATGATGTGCGCGTGCTTAGAGTATGTTTCCAGGCCTTTAGAAGGATGTACATAGGCCGTTTCAAATGCGATCCGTTGCAAGTCGCAACCACCATCGCCTCATTATGTTTTACGGTGTTCAAGAATAACTTCATGCCTAAAGACACCTTAGCCATTATTCACAGAAACAATCCCCGCAGTTATGGGCACAAGGCTATTTACTGGCTCATACACCTACAGCAGCAGACAGGTGTATACATAAAGCATGCCCGCAACACGGGTGAAGTACCCATTAAGGTTAATGGTCGTGTTTTTTGGGTTGATGGTCTAAGTGAAAACCGTGCCACTGGTGAGAAGACTGTGTACTCCTTTAACGGTTGCTGGTGGCACGGATGCCCCGTCCTGAGTGTGGAATCGCAGGAGATATCCACGGTAGATCTCCTGCCGACTGTCTTGCGTGGACCCGCACCCGCGATCAACTTATAGGATCCCAGTTCACTCACAAAGTCTTGTGGGAGCATGAGTATGATGCACGGATGGAGACAGACGGACAGTACCGTGAAGAAATAAACACGATCAAGCGTTCAATGGTGCTGGATCCTCTCAAATGCGGTGATAGCTTGTTCGGAGGGCGTACAAATCCCTTCAAGCTATACTTTCCGCCTACGGAGGGTGTGAAACTCCATTACTACGACTTCTGTTTTATACCCCTACGTGATGAAGAACAATCCGTACCCCGTAGGTGCGCCTGAGAAACTGGTGGGCCTGACCTACCCTCCATCAACGAGTTCTCAAGAAATTTGAACGGGTACTATTTCGGCCTTTCTTTCGTAGACGTACTCCCCCTCGCGATTTATGGATGCCGATCTTACCCGTCGTTATCGATCACAAGCTCATGTTTCCCTTGTGCGTGAAGTGCGCAGAAGAGAACAATGGTGATTGTGACCATACAACCCACCAGCGTAAGATTAGAGGTGTATATACAAGTCCAGAGCTGGATCTAGCTGTTCGCCATGGCTACAGCATATTGAAGATACATGAGGTGTGGAGGTTTCAGAAGCTACCCAACCTTTTCACGCCATATATAAACGCTTTTTTGAAAGATAAGGTCGAAGCATCAGGGTATCCGCGAGGAGTTGATACCGAAGATGAAAAGTCGGCCTATATTCAACGTTACCGTGACCGTGAAGGTATACAGCTTGACCGTTCCCAAATTGTAAAGAACCCTGGCAAGCGCTTTAGTGCAAAGTTGTGTCTAAACAGTCTTTGGGGAAAATTTGCACAGAATACCGGCAAAGGGAACGTTCATTTGGCACAAAGTTATAGTGAAGTCTGGGATTATGCCAATGCTCCCGATAAAGAGGTCATGGAGATCATGAATGTAGGTAATACTTACATAATAAAGTACAACAATACCGAATTGGCCACAGATACCTCACGGGTTACAAACATACCTGTAGCCAGCTTCACAACGGCCTACGCACGCATCAAACTTTGGGGCTTATTGCATTCTCTTGGCGGAGGGTATTGTACGCTGATACAGATAGTGTGATATTCACAGAGGGGGGTGAATACATGCCCTATTGGTGAATTCCTCGGTGAGTTGACTGATGAGATCAAGGATGAGTATGGAGACACCGCATACGCCGACTCTTTTGTCTCAACAGGACCAAAAACTTATGGGGTACGGGTGAGGGTGGGGGAGGATATGAAATATATCGTGAAGGCAAAGGGTATCACGCTCAACCATGCGAATCGGCGGGTCGTTAACTTTGAATCGTTGAAGGATCTAGTGTGTTTGGACGATGATGAGGGTGATCGGCCTCCCCAACTAACTGTAGGCACCCACAATTTTCGGGCGCAGAAGGTGGGGGGCGTGAAGGAACTTAGGGGTACAAAGGTGTGCCGTAACACCTATAGGAAACGTTACCAGTTACCTGGTACCTATGATACCGTACCCTTTGGATACCATAATCTTTGATGTGTCTATTGTTAACTTATTTATCACATATTTGTAAATATATATATGTCTTGAATATAATCTTTGATGTGTCTATTGCTAACTTATTTATTACACGTATTTGTAAATATATATACACCTTGAATATTTCGTTTATTAAATAAATCGTGTTTCAATTAGCGTTTCAATTCTCCTTTGTGTGTGTGTGTGTGTGTGTGTGTGTGTGTGTACACAGAGAAAGTTCTAAGCTCCGCCCACTGTAAGACCAGCAACGTGAGTCATGCTACTACCTGGGCTTCCCTGCGTGCTCAGTTGATCGCAGTAAGCCCTGGCATCAGACGTGTATTCTCCCGCGTAGACAGAAAATAGTAATGGCTACCTTTAATATTGCTTGTTCAACGTTTATGAAATGGTATTCTGCAAAGTGTCAAGATGTGGTGGATACCGAAAAACTCCTTATTCCCCCCTCCTTTGCCTCTTTTAAGACTACATTGAATCGTGCGGAGAAAGATGTACAAATACTCTATGGCTATTCTGGAGAGCATTGTAGGCTTTCGTACACAGACGATGTATTGAAGTATGTTATAGACCTAAGCTTTATAAAGGCTCACATATACCGTGAAGTAAAAGAAACAACGCGTGCAGAAGAGAAGCAGCAGATATGGATAGTGAGTCTCATTGATGGGTGGAGGTGACAAGCGATATTATGTCATGTTACACCATACCGAGTACTCGTACCCTGCGGCTGAAAATGTAAATCTCGTCATCATGGAGAATCTTAAGTATTTTTATCACTATATTAATGTATATCATGACGAGGTTTGTAGTGAGGTTGTGGCTAATGCCCTGCGTGAGTTTTTAACAGACTTTAGAGACGAGTATCGCTTGTTAAACAAAAAGGAAAAATATGGGCATATGTTCCTCTCAAATAGTGCGCCGGAGTGTGAAGACGTTTAGTTTGTGGAAATGGTGAGTGATAAAACATTAAAACCGTTATAAAATGTGTTTTGTTCGTGAAAATTACCCTGAAGGAAAATGCCTGGTGCGTATTCGGGGGAGTGGGAGTGAAAAAACATTAAAACCGAAATTAATTCTTGTATCGGAAAATTTCTCAAAACACCTGCCCAATATAATGGGATACAACGATTCATGTTGGATCAGCGCCGTACACGTTTCATTAAATTATGGTGTGACTCCCTCCCGTCGAACCGTCGCGCTGCATGTGCCTCGTAGTTATCTCGGAGCTTGAGTCGAGTAGACGTGCGCTCCTCGAATACGATGGAACTTCCTTTGAGCAGCATTCTCAACGCCGTGTACGATGTGTCCGTGACGAAGTCATTGCGAGTGTTCAGGCGTAAATCCGGTGTCATTAACTATGTACTGGAAACGGATTGTAGACAAACAAACAAACGGAATGTTGTTTATTTAAGTGTCGAGATGATAGAATCTTCGTGATAGTTGAGAAGTGGAGTGAAGATCGTTATAAAATTCCTACAGGTGTAGGTACAAGAAGAGAGCAGATTAGTGACACCCCTTCATAAGCCGTTGTATGTACGTTGTGTATAAATAACGATCGGCCATGCATTGATATACGGTTGATGTGGAAGAATGCTTCTGATAATAACGCTCTTGTCCCTACGCGGAACCGTTTCATCCTCGACAGAATGTTTGAAATCGTCGGATTCCGCAAGCTGAAACCTATATTAGACGCGCGTGTTATGGATATGCTTTATTTTGATACGGTTCTTGAGTACGTAAACACCGCTCTGCTCGATGGGTTTACCGAGTGTAGGGCTGAACAAGGTGAGAATGGTCTAGATCTGGACGTTTATTTAAAAAGTTTAGACTCTTTGAAATATCATGAACTTTGGTACAAAGCAATTGATCGGTACAGGGCTGAGCTCACCTACCCGTTCACCCCGAATAACTATTTCTTTATATAACGAGCAGCTGTCGTAACGACTTAAATTATTTCAATTGCCGCTATGTTGAGTGAAGATATATATATATATATATATATATATATATATATATATGTTCAACATCCACCCGGCAACGCCAGATCGCTCCGCTAGTTTTAATTATATGTGAAGCTCGAGATTTTCATGCTGTGTTCTTTTCTATAGTTTTATTGACCAAATAATTTAGTCATGAAAATCTTAAGATTCAGAACGCTTGACACAATGTGAAGCTCAAAATTTCCACGGCTGCGTTCTTTTCTGTAGTTTAATCACGGTACTGGGGCCAGTAATTTTAATTATTTAATTTATTAACACCCAGGTGCACAACCTGGGGACTTAATCAATATGTGTGTGAAGTTTCATGTTTGTAACTGCTTCCATTTTAGAGTTATGACTGGAACACACACACACACACACACACACCACACACACACACACACACACATCCTTTTATTATAAGTATAAGTATGTATATATATATATCTTGCAAACCCACAGGAGAAAAATGAAACGCGACTGTAAGGCCTTGTGTATATGCGGTTAGGTCAACTGAATGCCCGGGTAGGTTAATTGAATGCCGGGTTAGGTTAATTGGATGCCCGGTTAGGTCAACTGAATGTCCGGGTAGGTTAATTGAATGCCCGGTTAGGTTAATTGTACGCCCTTGACGATTGGTTAGGTTAAATCGTGATATTTTCGTTAGCTTATAGCGTTCAACATCCACCCTGGCAACGCCGGGTCGCTCCGCTAGTATATATATCTATATATCAGCTACAGAGTAATGACTTTGAAAGCGTACCATATTCTAGTTATAAACAGGAACACCAGACAGAAAATTACCATCTCTTCTAATTTTTAATATGAGCGACATTTCGGAATTTGTCAATTCCATTCTCAAGGATCTAAATTACAATTACACATTTAAAATAAATTTTAAAAAATAGAAATATTAAAAATATTAAAGAACACTCATATTTCATTTTCATTATAGTAAGCATACAACACACTCGGTTATCACTAAAATTAAATTATAAAAAGATAAACACAAATAAAAATTAAAACGCTGTAATCCTAAAATATTATTAAAATCATAAACATAAGTGATTACGTAAAAAAATAATGCAAATCTATTGGAGTCCGGTCACAGCTAAGATATGGCTTCAAATTGTAAATAAATAAAGATTCAAAAGTTTCAAATCAGAGTAAATACTCGCCAAAACTTCAAAATTCGGCTGAGGTTGGGTGGTTATGAATGTGAACATTCTCACGTATGCGAGATTTGGGTGGTCTGCTGCTGACTGGTTGGTCTGTTCTACCCGATTTTTCTATATGTTCAAAAATAGGTGATTTTAAATATCTCTTTGTCTTACCAATATATGACCCCACACAATGACCACATTCGTGCTAATATAGGGCTGAAGAACGGAGAAGAAAGTTTAAGGATATTACTTGTATTTAAATAACAATAGAATCCTTCGCATAATTTTAAAAGTACATTTCGAATGTTGTAACTTAAATTTCATTTGTAGTGAAGTATAAAGTTTCTTTGGGAACTGTAACAACATTTATGCCGTTGAGGTTAATGAGTTTATTGAAAGTAATGGTGTACCGGTTAATCGACATCTGCGTCGGCACCGGCAGAATCGGCCATTTTTGGGACATTGGCATCGTCCAAATTTATCCGATTCTCTAACCGATTCTTTGAAATTTTAAAATTTTCACTAGAAAAACAAAATCTTTATTTATAAAAAATTGAACAGACAAAAAAAATACTATTTATGATAATTTATACTCCTCTCAAAGTATGAAAATTTTGCGGTAAGGCCAATAAATGTTGGTTTGCTGTAGTCAGATGTTTCAAATGAGGAATAAGTTTTACTATTGCAGTGTCCAGGAAGGAAAATGAATTATTTAATTCAATTTCTGCATTGAATTTACTTATATATTGCTGTGCTTTGAGTTCAGATAATCTAGGAAAAATGAGATATGAACAGTGGATTGACAAAAAGAAAGGTATCATCGATGTATCAAACAAAAAAAAAAAAAATTATAAGATTGGTTTGAAGTCAGCAGAGTGGTTGTTCAGCCACTGGACCTTATAATGGCATAAAAAAAATTTTGTCAGTGTTGGACCAAAAGACAGACCCATCGAACTCCCTCAGACGTTTGAAAAGTTGGTTATTAATAAGAATACAAGGACTTCCCCAGAAAATTTTAATAATTTTTCATTTGGCCTTCAGTAAACCCAATTCAAATTTATATTTTGTTCTAATCTATTTATGTACCATCCAATCCATGGAGATGAAGAATAACGACTTCATTCCTCTCAGGACGTGTCAGTATCTGCGTTCTTGTTATGTACTACGTGGATATACTTTGTAGGAATGCATTACTTGGAATACTCTAAATACTACGTTAGTGTCTGTGATAAACTTGTTGCTTTCAGTGCAATAGATTAAGACTTTATTTACAATCTTCACACACACACACACACACACACACACACACATATATATATATTATATACACATATATAATATATATATATATATATATATATACAGGGTGTCCGAGAATTATCTGTACAATTTTTGGCTGTTATTAAAAGTCAACCATGAAGTGTAGAAATTCCAGTGTTGTCCCATTTTACAGAGAATCTCATTAAGTTTTTTCTGATACCAAGTTTTGACAAGTTTTTTAGAAATTCCAGTGTGTCCGAAAATTATCTGTACAATTTCATCTTTTAATAAAATTCTTGAGAACACACGTAAAATTCTTAAACAAGATTATTTAGAATCTGTATTTTCAAAAGTTTCTTTTATTAAAGTAACGTTGTTACAAACATTCGATATGTGCCCCACAGTGATTCGCAAAACATCCAATCGATAATCCAAATGTTGCCATGTACGCTGCAGCATATCCACATCAATTCGCTCAATAGCAGCTGTGATTCTTGCTTTTAAATCATCAATGTCTGTCACCCGCGTATTGTACACAAGATCTTTGACGAATCCCCAAAGAAAGAAATCACAGGGTGTGATGTCGGGAGATCTAGCCGGCCAATGAATTGCACCTCCACGGCCAATCCACCTGTTTGGGAATGTCTCATTCAGGGACTTACGGACGATCAAGGCCCAATGTGGCGGTGCGCCATCTTGCTGAAAAATGATGCGTGGATGCAGTGCTTCCAA
Source organism: Bathynomus jamesi (assembly GCA_023014485.1). Classification (NCBI taxonomy): domain Eukaryota; kingdom Metazoa; phylum Arthropoda; class Malacostraca; order Isopoda; family Cirolanidae; genus Bathynomus; species Bathynomus jamesi. The sequence continues at coordinate 663,473 of JAJOZX010000934.1, forward strand.
TTGCGGATAGACAAAGTGTTGCAACATCCAGGTAGGTATTGGAGGTCACTGTTGATTCACCGAAGAAAAATGGTCCAATCACGCGATCATGTAACAGGCCACACCACACATTAACTTTAGGACTGTCTCTGATGTGCTCTTCTATGCAATGTGGATTTTGTGACCCCTATATGCGCACATTTTGTTTGTTTACCTTGCCTGAAACATGAAAAGTTGCCTCGTCCGAAAACATGATTCTTGCCAAGAACGCATTGTCCTGGTCGACTCTGTCAAGCAGAGTCATTGCAGATTCCTTACGGGAGACCTTATCTTCTTGCGTAATCTGTTGCAAGATTTGCAACTTGTAAGGATGCAACTTCAAACGTTTACGCAAAACATCATGCACTGTCGAACGAGGTATCTGTAACTCTCGTGATGCAATTCTTGTCGACTTGCGTGGACTGCGAACAAAAGCCTCTCGAATACGCTCGACATTTTCAAAAGACGTTCGAGGCCGCCCTGCTCCTTTCTTATGCTCTACACTTCCAGTTTCCTTAAACCTTTTATACCAAGCTCGTATGGTTACTCTTGATGGAGGGTTTCTGTTGTAATTAGTTCTAAACCTTCGTTGAACTTGTGTATCTGATTTTGTTTCGATAAACCATTCAACACACTGTGCTTTCTCCTGTGGATTCATTAAGGATGAGGGGTGTGTATGAATATCTGAAAAAGAAAAAACTTGTCAAAACTTGTTATCAGAAAAACCTTAATGAGTTTCTCTGTAAAATGGGACAACACTGGAATTTCTACACTTCATGGTTGACTTTTAATAACAGCCAAAAATTGTACAGATAATTCTCGGACACCCTGTATATATATATATATATATATACTCGATATAATCATCGATGCATTCATAGTTTAAGGGGAAGTATAAAGAGTTAAACACTTTTTTACATAGAGCACCATTCAGCCCATAGGCCCATTTCAGGCTTCTCTTTTCTCTTTTTTTTTTGGTGGGGGGTTACATGTTTTTCCACAATTTCTAGCGTCTTCTCGAGGGTTATCAGCTTCTCTTCCGTTGTCTTATCCTTAAAGATGGTTTTCCAGTCTATTGTTTTTATGTTGTATGTAATACCTTCCCAATTTATAACCTTGGGATGAAAATTAAAAATTTCGAATTTTTTTCCTTCTATAGCGCATGTTCTTCCTTTCCTGTTGTTTTATATTGGTTGTTATTTCAACATTATTGTGATCTGATATTATAGTTGGGGACATTTCTGTGCTATCAAATGAGCCTAATTGGCCGGAACCCCATCTTCCATAAAGAAACTTTTCTCTAAATTCATCTGTAGTGTTATGGTAGGAATGATATAATTCAGTTTTTCAAGATAGCTGTCTGGAGTGACGCTGTCACGACAAAACGGTCCCATGATGCCTCCAGACCAAATTCCAGCGCATATACTAACTCTTGGAACATTCAGCGTTTGCGTAATCACAACAGCGGGATTCTTAACAGCATATTAAATGCAGTTATGCGAGTTGATATGCCCATTCAACTTGAACGTTACTTCATCGGTTCAAAGCAGGAGTTAACGAGTGCTAGAACTCCCGTTTCTCCTGCCACTGTCCTCAGCTAATTTCTTTTTGGGGTCTCATCTACCCTGAGAGCAGTTCAGTATGCCCTCAAACACACACTTCTCACTCTATTTATCATTACACATGCATGCACCTTACACGCTACACAATTTTAAAAAAAATTTAAATATGGCGCCATTTTTAAGAAACTAGGAGTCCCCTGGGGAGGAGACTATAAATGTTCTAATTTCTCATTTCTAGCCGGTACTAAGAAAGCAGACGCGGGCAGCGAGATTGGTTCTCCATCCTAGATTTCCTGGGCCTGTCTGATTCACTTTTCATAAACTTCTGCAACATTCTTGGCCTTTCATCAAATTTCCAAACTGTTGAACACCACCTCACTTCCTCTAAACCTCACCTTCTCATCATTGAAACTCAGGTGTCTCAGACGACCGACAGCAACCTATTTTCTGTACTCTCCTACTTTATATTCAATTTCAATAAGAAGATTCGGAAACACCTCTCCTCACAATTTTCTTTCAGATCGTCAGTATGGGTTCCGCAAGGAACTTTCTACTGGCGATTTTCCTGCATGTCTCTGACTCTTGTTCATCTTCCTTTCGGGATTTCAGTGAAACCTTTGTTATTGCGATAGACATATCAAAAGCTTTTGATAGGCTCTGATACAAATTCTTAATCTCCAAACTGCCCTGTTCCGGTTTCTATCCTTCTACAGTATCTGTGTCTTCAACTGTGATTTCCTTTCTGGCCGATCTATAACTGCGATTGTAGATTGTCACTGTTCTTCTCCTAAAGCTATTAACAGTGGTGTTCCTCAGGGTTCTGTCGTATCACCATAGCTCTTCCTTTTATTTATCAATGATCTTTAAAGTCGCACTTCCTGTCCTAACCACTCCCACGTCCCTCTCAATAGCCACTCTATGCTTCGGGTGGGACGGCTATAACGCACCTGACCTGTAATCTTTCTGCCATCTCTGATTGGGGCAGAAAAAACCTTATGGCTTTCACTGCCTCAAAAACTCAGTTCCTCCATCTGTCTACTCGTCATAATCTTCCACATGACTACCCCCCTTACCTTCAACAATACACAACTCAATTTTTCCTCTTCTCTTAACATTCTTTGCGTTTCTTTTTCTCGTGATCTTTGTTGGAAAAATCACATATACTGTGTTTCTAAAATAGCTTCTAAGAGGTTAGGTGTGCTGTACCAGCTCTGCAGTTTCTTCACCCCAACTTATTTGCTGTCTCTGTACAGAGAGCTTCTCCGCCCCTATATGAAGTACGCTTCTCATGTGTGGGGTGGCTCAACCCACACAGATCTACTTGACCGGATGGAATTAAAGGCTTTCGTCTCATTAGTTCTCCGCCTCTTAATTAATGACTGTCTTCAGTCCCTCTCTCCTCGCCGCAATGTTGCCTCACTCTTTTTTATTACTATCGCTATTGTAACGGACAATGCTTTTCTGAACTCTCTAACTGCATGCCTCTTCCTTTAAGGAGAGCACGCAGTACGATACTTTCGACACATCCTCGTCTTTTTTCTGTCCAACTCTCTAACAGAAGGGTGAATCGGTATTCTCATTCTTTCATGTATTCAGCCGGTTAACTCTGGAACATGGGAACAACCTTCCTCACTTCATCTTTTCCCCTGTCTATGACCTCCATTCTTTCAAACTCAGTGTGTCCACTCACTGTCCAGGCATCTCGAAAACTTTTGACCTTGATTTTGACTCTCTTCTCTTTCTATGGGGGTCGTTTTTGCGGGCGTTCGCCTTTGACCCTTCCTTCCTGTATAAAAAGAAAATGGTGGAACCGCGACACAAAATATGGCCCGTCAAAACGTGTTTCCTTACCTTTGGCCCATCATATATATATATATCGGGAGAAAGAGAGAGAGAGGGAGAGAGAGATATACAGTGTGTGTGTGTGTGTGTGTGTGTGTGTGTGTATAAAACTTTGAAACTCACCTTCATTCACAATATTTTAGTTTCTCCAAACATTACTATTGATTAAAGGTAATTAATGACATATATAAATAAACTGTCCGAATCTTTTTTCATGCCATTTTGACCACAATTTTTTCGACGAAATGTCAAATTTGATGTGTTTTGAATTTTTTAAAGTTTCATTTCGTGTCATTAGGAATCTTTTCTTTGTTTGAATAAACTAACTTTCGTCATTCAATTTCCTTACATTTTATTAGCCTAATTTTCCTTTGTACTCCTTTATTACGTTATAATTTAATCACTTCGTTGACGCCAGTTCTCATTCTTTTCCTCATTTCTAGTTAAGGAATATACTCTAAAGTACTGTATTATGTAAGTGATAAAATCTGTACAGTGTTTATTCACTTGTCTTCTGTACCTTCTATAAGTTTAATTATATACATATGTATACGGAAATTATTTTGTTGCTCTTCGTTTTACGCACAATAATTGTTTGAGAATTAAGTGTTTAAGAAAATTCCTGCACAGTTTCAGAACCAAGCAACCATATCCTCACGAAAGCCGTGAATTCACTGCGTGCAAAGAGTCATGCAGCGAGGTAGTGAAACGTCAGAGAATTTTCTGAACAGAAAAGAAAGGACGATTTTCAATTAATGATCAAACGTCAAGAAGTTCGAGGTCATTCCATGCACAGTTGGATATAAAACACTCCCCCTTTCAACACGCGAACAGTCTACCATTTCCTTTCATGATTTTAGGTTATAATCTCAAATGGGATTTTTTTTTTTAAGTTTTTCTTGACGAAATTATATATATATATGAAAACAAGGACCAACATAACAGCAAACATTTTCGTTTATTTTTGTACTTCAGACGTTTCGACAAATCTTTTGTCATCATCAGTGAATTATAAACCTGAAAACAAAATAAGAATAAATAATTAAAACTACACTAATACAAAAGGAATTAAAATCATTAAAATTAAATTAAATTAAATTAAAATTACCTCAACTGGTAAATACAGAATAATTACGTCAACCTCCATATTCGGCAGATACTGAGAGAAAACTGTATGATGTCAGTTACATTGGAAGGTATAATATATCTATGAAAGTAGGTTGGTTGGTTAGTTAGAAGAGCTGTAATTTGTAAGGTGAACTATTATTTTTGATGGAGGGTTTGTTTCTATAGATGTACAAAGATTCTAAAATTCAGAGTTCTGTAAGGTTATTGGTTCTTGTTAAAATTTCGAACTGAGTTTTGTAAAGGGGATGGTTGTTATCATTAATATGGTTTCTAAGTGCGGATTGTGGTGGGTTACCTTTTGTATTAATATAATTTTAATTATTTATTCTTATTTTGTTTTAAGGTTTATAATTCACAAAATTTGTCGAAACGTCTGAAGTACAAAAATAAGCGAAAATGTTTGCTGTTGTGTTGGTCCTTCTTTTCATCGAGTTGGCCTGGTGAAGTAGTGAGTTCGTTTCTTGTACTCTCCACCTTACATAGCCAGGTACGCCCGGCTCATCGGGGATTGTTCTGAACCAGGCGTCTAATCTTCTTTTGAAGATGTCCAACGCAACACCACTCGTGTTCCTTAGGTCTTTGGGCAGCTAATTAAACAGTCTTGGTCCTCTCACAACAAAACTATTTTCTTCCAGGGTTAAGGATGTTTCCTGTCTAGCCTTTAATTTGAGAACACGACAGAGTCTTCCTTTTCTACTTTCCACTGTTGTTTGGGGAGTTACAGGGTTCAAAGTAAGATTAGGGACAAGTTTCTCCATTATTTTCCAAGTGTAAATAATGGTGTATCTCTCTCTCCTTTCCCGTGAATATAGGTTTAATTCGCGTAACCTTTCCCAGTAATTTAGTTCTTTGCACCCATTGATCTTGGCTGTGAAGCTTCTCTGAATCCCTTCTAGTTGTCTAATATCTTCTTTTTTATATGACCATGTTAGGCCCGAGCAGTATTCCAACTTCGGTATGATCAGTGTTTTCAGGAGAGGAATCATTATATTCCTATCCCTTCGTTTAAAGGTTCTCAGTATCTGCCCAATTATTCTCTTTGCTCTGTTTACTGCTATTTTATTTTGTGTCTCAAATTTCGCATCATCTGTCATTATAACCCCTGAATCTTTTGCTCTGGAATTTCTCTGAATTTCCTGTCCATTTGGGGTATAATATTCCATGGATTTTAGGTCTTCTCTTTTGCCGTACCGTAGTAGCTGAAATTTCTCGGTGTTAAACTTCATATTGTTGTCTTCCGTCCACTTGTAGATTATGTTCATGTCTGTTTGTAGAGATTCTATATCCTCTGGGGTTGTTATTTTTCTACCGATCTTTGTGTCATCAGCAAAGGATGTTACTGTGCTGTCTCTGGTAACGTCTTCATCTATGTCAGTTAGCAAAGAGTAGTGGAGCCAGTACTGTTCCTTGTGGTGCTGAGCTGAGAACCTCTGATTCTGATGAAGATATTCCTTGTACTGTAATGACTTGCCGCGGCTCACTAAGGAAATTATATATCCATTTCCCTACTTTTCCTGTTATGTCCATATATTTCAGTTGTTGTTGTTGTTGTTGTTGATTAGCCGATCAGCCCACCCTGATCGAGCAAGCCGGCGGCACGCAGGTAACCGATCGCCTTCTTCGGAGTGGACCAGAGGTTCAGAGCACTAGTGATGTTGTGTTGTTTTATGTTGTGCTAGAGCGGTACAGTCTGTCATAATGTGGTCAATTGTTTGTGGTGTATCCTGACACAGGTGGCAGGTGTCGTCTGTGGAGTTGTCTAGTCTGTGTTTATATGTCTAAGTTGGGGTGATGTCCACATCGGAATCGTGCTAAGTTAACTCGATCCGATCTGCTCAGGTTGGTCTCTGACCTGTGAATGGGTGGTGGCTTCGCACCTAGGACCGCATTCGGACCGAGTCGTGTCAGTGCTTTGTGGGTTAGGTGTGTGCGTGTATGTGTGTTTTCTGTACTATGTGATGTCTTTGAGGCGTGGTATGGAATGGAGTATTTGATTATAATGTCTCTCTAGTGTTACCTTAATGGTGCGAGGCGTTGGTGCATGATTGTACATGTAGTGGCAAGGGTGTTGTGCAGGGCTTCTTTTAATGTGCAGCTCTACACAATCTGTGTAGGTCTGAAAAAAAAGTGCAGTTCCAATAAAAATAGTGTGCAATTCTAAAATATAGGTGTTTATAGTAATTATATATAATTATACTATATATATATACTATATATATATTATATATATATATGGTGTCCATAAATGATTACCCTGATTAAAGCATGCTATAACTTTTAAATAAACACTCGTATTCAAACAGTTTTAATCATAAGTAGATAAACATACAAAGTTTTGATACATGGTTAATGAACTTAATAAGCTTCCACATGTGCACCCCTAGTGGCACATAAAATGTCTAAACGGTATTCACACTCACGCCACACATTTTCCAACATTTGTGGGTTAACTGTTGCAATTGCATCCGTAATGCTTTCTCGCAATGTCCTGATATCTGGAACAACTGTTGCATAAACCACATCTTTAACATGACCCCAGAGAAAGAAATCCAGCGGGGTAATGTCAGGTGATCTTGGGTCCATGGGATTGGCCCGTCCCTGCCAATCCATCGATTTGGAAATGTTGCGTCGAGAGTTTCACGAACAACATGCACCCAATGAGGGGGTGCCCCATCTTGTTGGAAGATGACAGTTGGCTGCCTGTTCTGCAGCTGGGGGATGGAGTAATTGGTGAGCATATCCAGCATAACAGTCCCATCGGAAACTGATGGTCTACCACTCCTCTTTCCCTTTTCCACGTTTCCAGTTTCCAAGAATTTTTTCATCCACGACTTAATTAACTTCAAATCAGGTGGATTCTTTCCATACTTTGTTCTGAACCTTCGCTGAACACTGACAGGAGATTTTGTTTCTGCAAGCCACACAACACATTGTGCCTTCTCTGTCACAGACGCCATCTTAACTAAACAGCTACTACAGCGCTCCTAGCGGCGAATGCGGTAGACGAAACACACCAGCACAGAAACTCTATGCGTGTACGAGATCACCTGTAAAAAGAAAACGGCTGTAAGATTCGTCATTAAAACATGAGAGCATACTGTTTTCAGGGTAAACATTTATGGACACCCTGTACTATATATACTATTATACAGGGTGTCCCCTAAGTCCGGCATCATAGGAGAAATTCATATTTTTCTATTTCTACAAACCATAATTCATATTTTTCTTATGCTCGGGATGCCAATTTCCTGTCCACCATTCTGTTCAGTAACGAGGCTGATTTTTATGAAAATGGTGAGGTAAATCGACAGAACACCCGCTACTGGTCTCAAAACAATCCTCACTGGTATACCTCTTCAAAGGAACAAGGTGCATCTCGGGTGATGGTATGGTGTGGCATTTGGAAGGATGCCCCCTCTTTTTCGATGAACATGTCACTGGAGGCACCTACCTACATATGCTCAAGGAAGAAGCATTTCCCAGTGTCTTGAACGAAGAAGGAAATTTCCCAACGTGGTTTCAGCAAGACGGCGCTCCTGCACATTACAGCACCCAAGTAAGGGAATACCTGTACCAACAATTCCCTGGTCATTGGATAGGACGTCGAGGGCCTGTGGAATGGCCAGCTAAAAGCCCAGATCTCACGCCACGATTTTTATCTCTGGGGCCACTTGAAAGCGCTGGTATACGCAGAGAAAATTAGGAGTGTTGAACATTTCCGGCAGCGCATTATTTGGGCATGTAACACCATTACACCTGACATCATTCACCGTGTGCTTGCTGACTGGTTATCACGTCTGAATTTGTGCATTGAAAACAATGGTGGACATATTGAGCACGTTCTGTAAATAAAAGCTTTTGTTTTGCCTTTTTTTATTATTTTTCCTATGATGCCAGACTTATGGGACACCCTGTATATAATTATACTATATATATACCATATATACTATTATATATAATTATACTATATATATATATATCCCGTAGCAGTAAACTCTACGGTTCAAACGAGTTCGTCTTTGACGAATTCTTTAGACCTGACATCACAGAGTGTGTAATCTTTCATATCCGGAGTAACCCCTTCGTATTCCCATGTACTCTCAAATTACCTTCCCTGAAATCTCAAAAATAAATAATCAAATGCGATACGTATATGAAAACATTGTTTATCGCATGAATTCTCCGTCAGCATCACGCCACAAGGCGAGCGTCTGTAAACACTTCATTTTCATTCCTTTGATTAGTTAAGTTTTACTAAAATTCCTTTGCCATGCCCATAGATAAAGTATAATTGTGTCAACCTATATAGCGCCGTCTTCTCTTATCCTATACCCCGAACGAAAACATCCAGGTTGGCAGAGATAGTTCATTTTTAGTGGGTTACCCCCTCAAATATAATTCCGCTCAAATTTTGATATGAAGCGCTCTCATAGGCGCTGGCTGAGAAAACCCCTCCCAAAACGCCGTAAAGGAGTGGCACTCACTTCGCCTTGGCCCCGCCTACCCGGAGGCTATAAAAACCCGGAGAGAGTGAAGAGCGGGGCTTTTCTGCCCGTGGCTCTTGGCCGCGTCCGCTGCCACTCCGTGATTGTCCCTGTGGCTATATCCTTTGTGATAGTTTTGTGAAGTGACACGCCTTTACCGTATAAATATTGCTTCTGCTGTAGTCTGTTAACATTAAAGAATTAAACAAAAATTTACTTGTACTCTTAAACACATTAATGAAATAATAAAAAAACCGAGTGAACGTGGTTGTTTCCATTCACCGTGAAATTTGCTTGGTGTGCTTGATCGCAAATTATACACTTCCCTTCGAGAAGGCGTTAGTCAAGGTTATTCGCTGGTGATCTTCCTTGACGACGTAGCTAACCGAGATAAGAGTGATAAAGAAGAATTTACAATTATTGTGGAAAGTAGTGTAAGCTCAGGAACGCTTGACGTTCTTTTTAAATGGTCGAAAGCCCTACGGATAAAATTCCGTCTACCCAACGAGGGGACCATGCCACCAGATTCAGGCCATTGTCAACTCCAACATTCGTGCGGAGAGCCCGCACGACATTGGAGGTCCTACCGAGACGTTTTAGTAAAACCCGTCGTTCATCAGTGACTTCATGGAATTTATTTAATTCACTCCATCGTCGATTTTCACCCCTTCAATCAACGTTTGTCTACTTAGAAATTTTCCCATTGCAATTTTCTCTACGATCAACCGTTCGACCGTCTTCCGGTCGACAATCTTCAACATGTGCCTCATTTCTCTCGATGACGTCATGGTTGCGGATGACGTTATCTCTTCCTTCAACACAAACAACTGACGCATGACCTTCAAATCGAGAGGAGGCAACCAGCCTCGTTATGGATCGAGTTTTTAAGTATTTACTACTACTATTAACTTTTATGATTATTCCTTTTAAGAGTGAACCAGTGAAGTGACTTCAAACACTAAATCAATTTTCTTAATTATCTTTTTTTTATTTAATCAGAGTAATTTTAATTAACTGTTGGATAGTGTAATCCATTACTAATTAAACGTTGTCAATTATTCCCGTATGGATGTTCCCCTAAATTTTAAACTTGTTTTATAAAGTATCTGCATTTCAGATTAGGTTATTAATTAATATCATTCTAGACTTTGTTGTGGGGAATGAGTGCGATCAGTCATAATACTGATATATATATATATATATATATATATATATATATATGATGAATAAAACCACGAAGGAAAGGAAACACAGAATGGTGCTCAAGCGCTTTCGTCTAATGACATCCTCAGGAACACTGAAGTACATAAAGGGTTACAGCCTATATATAGGTTACAGGAAAAAAAAAAAACTATATATATATATATATATATATATATATATATAATATAATATATATATACAATAAACGGAGGGAGAAAAAATTAAAAAATTATTAAACATTAAAGGATTGTGGGAGGAGCATACAAATTTGTAAGGAAAAACTACCGATTTTTAGCACAAGATTAGCACAAGATCAAATTAATTGTTTCCAACCAATGTTATAGAAAAAACAAAATAATAAAATAAAAAAATACAAAAAATACAAATTTATACTGGAAATCTGCCCGGGTTTTAGCACTTTGCCCTTCATGTTTAGGTTCGATGTATATAAAAATAAATTTTAAAAAAAATACAAGTTATTTGAGTAGCATACAAGTTTACCAAAGATTTAGCGTTCTACACTTCTTATCTAAATCTGTTCTGAAGGAATTCAAAACAACAGGATCGAGTTGAAAAAGACCTTTGCTTATGTTGAAGTTATTTGTGAGTTGGATAATGGCAGACTCAAGAATATTTATATTAACAATGTGACTAGAGTGAAATAAAACTGAAGCATTATTCCAATCAATACAGTGGGATAACTCTGACAAATGGATAAAAAGGGCACTGGACGACTGTCCTGTTCTAACGGAATAGTGATGCTGTTTTATACGTGTGTGCAAATCCTTTCCCGTCTGACCTATGTAAAAGGAATCACATTATTTACAACCAATTTTATAGATAATGCCTGAATTATTGGTAGGGCTATTTTTTACTATGATATTTTTCACAATATTGTTATATGAAAATACTACATTAATATCCAAAAGTTTAAGTACATTAGCAATGCCTAAAAAGCCCGGGAAAAATGGAAGTACTAAAATATTTTTTGACAAAGTATGAGTTTTATTATTCACACGATAGAAAGTTCGTTTTGCCTTGTTGAGACAAGATTCCATAAACGCAGATGGATAACACAGATCACTTCCAATACCGTTGATTTTTTCCAATTCGGCATCGATGTGTTCCGGACTGGCGATCCTAAGGGCGCGGAGAAACATTGAAGAAAAAATAGCCTTCTTAGTGGGGGTGTCATGTCCCGAGTAAAAATGTACGTAGGACAAATTGTTTGTTTTTTGTCGATAGATGCTAAACTTAAAACCTGGGCTTTCCCTATGTACACGCACATCCAAAAATGGGATTGAGTTGTCTTGTTCCACTTCTAAAGTAAACTTAATGGAGGGGACTTGATCATTTAACTGAAGGAGGAAGTTATCCAGGTCACGATTCATGGGCCAGATACACAAAATATCGTCGACGTACCGCAACCAAGGGATGCCAACCCCCAGGATTCTCGGAATGTAAGTAATCTCGAAAAACTCCATATAAATATTGGAGAGGAGGGGCGACAAGGAGTTGCCCATGGCCATCCCAAAAACTTGTTGATAATACTCTAATTGAAAGTGAATTTACAGTCTTTGATGCAAAGCTTAATAAGTTCCAAACAATGTGTGAAGGTAGTAGCAGGTCATACTTATGTAATTCTTGGGAGAGAAAGTCAAGCATATCGTCAATCGGCACTTTTGTAAACAATGAACAAACGTCAAAACTGATCAATCTATCGTTGGTTTGTTCATTGTTTACAAAAGTGCCGATTGACGATATGCTTGACTTTCTCTCCCGAGAATTACATAAGTATGACCTGCCACTACCTTCACACATTGTTTTGGAACTTATTAAGCTTTGCATCAAAGACTGTAAATTCACTTTCAATAACGAGTATTATCAACAAGTTTTTGGGATGGCCATGGGCAAACCCTTGTCGCCCCTCCTCTCCAATATTTATATGGAGTTTTTCGAGATTACTTACATTCCGAGAATCCTGGGGGTTGGCATCCCTTGGTTGCGGTACGTCGACGATATTTTGTGTATCTGGCCCATGAATCGTGACCTGGATAACTTCCTCCTTCAGTTAAATGATCAAGTCCCCTCCATTAAGTTTACTTTAGAAGTGGAACAAGACAACTCAATCCCATTTTTGGATGTGCGTGTACATAGGGAAAGCCCAGGTTTTAAGTTTAGTATCTATCGGAAAAAAACAAACGATTTGTCCTACGTACATTTTTACTCGGGACATGACACCTCCACTAAGAAGGCTATTTTTTCATCAATGTTTCTCCGCGCCCTTAGGATCGCCATTCCGGAATACATCGATGCCGAATTGGAAAAAATCAACGGTATTGGAAGTGATCTGTGTTATCCATCTGCGTTTATGGAATCTTGTCTCAACAAGGCAAAACGAACTTTCTATCGTGTGAATAATAAGACTCATACTTTGTTAAAAAAATTTTTAGTACTTCCATTTTTCCCGGGCTTTTTAGGCATTGCTAATGTACTTAAACGTTTGGATATTAATGTAGTATTTTCATATAGCAATATTGTGAAAAATATCATAGTAAAAAATAGCCCTACCAATAATTCAGGCATTATCTATAAAATTGGTTGTAAACAATGTGATTCCTTTTACATAGGTCAGACCGGAAAGGATTTGCACACACGTATAAAACAGCATCAATATTCCGTTAGAACAGGACAGTCGTCCAGTGCCCTTTTTATCCATTTGTCAGAGTTATCCCACTGTATTGATTGGAATAATGCTTCAGTTTTATTTCACTCTAGCAACATTGTTAATAGAAATATTCTTGAGTCTGCCATTATCCAACTCACAAATAACTTCAACATAAGCAAAGGTCTTTTTCAACTCGATCCTGTTGTTTTGAATTCCTTCAGAACAGATTTAGATAAGAAGGGTAGAACGCTAAATCTTTGGTAAACTTGTATGCTACTCAAATAACTTGTATTTTTTTTAAATTTATTTTCATATACATCGAACCTAAACATGAAGGGCAAAGTGCTAAAACCCGGGCAGATTTCCAGTATAAATTTGTATTTTTTTTATTTTTTTTATTTTATTATTTTGTTTTTTCTATAACATTGGTTGGAAACAATTAATTTGATCTTGTGCTAATCTTGTGCTAAAACTCGGTAGTTTTTCCTTACAAATTTGTATGCTCCTCCCACAATCCTTTAATGTTTAATAATTTTTTAATTTTTTTCTCTCTCCGTTTATTGTGTATATATATATATATATATATATATATAGTTTTGTTTTTTTTCCTGTAACCTATATATAGGCTGTAACCCTTTATGTACTTCAGAGTTCCTGAGGATGTCATTAGACGAAAGCGCTTGAGCACCATTCTGTGTTTCCTTTCCTTTTTAAAAAAATTTGTAGTACCCGGTTAGACTTTCATTTTTTTTATTTTTAACTTTTTCATTAATCTTAGTGAAAATTTATGTTTATTATTGTTATACTGTAGTTTTTTTCTAGTGTGATTTTGAGCCGTCTGACCGGAATTTTAAAAAAAAAAAAAAATTTGCGTTACACTCATTTTTGTTCTTCGCTAATACGTACCCTGTAACTATAAACAATTTGTTTCATTATTTATCTCATTTTTTTTATTCAGACTACTTAGAATTTGTTCCATTTTTTTTTCACTTCTTGTTTTTTGCTTTTTTTTTTTTTTTTTTTTTTACACACACACACTTTCGTGACAACGACAACGATGTCCAAACCATTACCCCCAGTGAAATACACTAATGTTGGTCTCGTGATTCCCTCTTCATTCCCTCTTCTCTCTAAGGTAAGCCCGAGAGAAAGGAAAGAGTAGGGGGTTAAGAGAAGAAAATAAGGGGTTAAGTAAGTAGCAACACCTATCACTCATGGGTTAACATTCAATCAGAAAAAGAGAAAAAAGACTCGCCATCATCATCCGCCGGCCACTGCCGACAAGTCAGAAAAATAGTCGGAGAGAATAGGAAAGGGGTGAAAGATGAAAAGAAGTAAAATAAGAACACTTACAAACCATGCAAACACAGTCTTAATTCACACTCATACCATGCAAACTGCAGACATGCAAGTAGAGTTACAGACATGCAAGTAAGGAGAGGATAAGAAAAAAAAAGTAGGTAAAGTTAAACAAAAAGTGGGTTAATTTACTCTACGAGCTACATCTACGTTCATGTTAGTCTAATTTTTTTTTTTTATTGCTGGCATCACACGCTGCTATGTCACAAGCTGGCATTAATCGTCAACAGACTCATCCTCGTCCACTCCACCACCCCCAGAGCTCCTGTTACTATTTTTTTTATTTTAAACAACATTAATATTTTTAAAATGCCTATCTAAACGGTTCTTAAACATATTAACGCTGGTAGAGTGAACGACTGACGCGGGAAGATTATTGCATTTATCAATTACTTTAAACGTAAAGAAGTTTTTAGCGATATTAGTAATGAAACGTCTGCCACGCAACTTAAATCCGTTATTACGAGTATTGCTATTATCGAAAGTGAACAGTTTGTCAAAATTTACGTTATCAGTGTTATTAACGATTTTGAAAACTTCAATAAGCTCCCCTTAATCTCCAAGTTTCGAGCGAATGCAAGACTAACACTTTAATCCTATCTTCATAAGGATTGTTGCGCAATGACGGAATTAGTTTCGTGTCACGACACTGAACCCTTTCTAACCTATCAATATCCTCACGCAAATACGGGCACCAAAACTGAACGGCATATTCTAAATGAGGCCTGACTAGGGACTTGTAAAGGGGCAATATAATATCCTTCGATTTAAATTCGAAATTACGCGCTATGGAAGCCTAACATCCTATTAGCTTTTGCGCAAGACTCCAGGCACTGGTTCCTAACCTTTAAATCCTTAGATACGCGTACGCCTAAATCTACTTCCTCGTCAACGCTCGCTAACTCTCTACCATCCATCGTGTACGTGTAATTATTGTTACGAGAACCTATATGCAAAACTTTACATTTGTCTACGTTAAATTGCATCTGCCACTTAACCGTTCACTCCATAATCCTATTTACATCGTTTTGGAGCCTATTTCTATCGTCCTCGTTAACAACCCTACCGCCTATTTTAGTATCGTCCGCGAATTTTGACACGTTACTAGTCAATCCTACACCTATGTCGTTAATGTAGATTACGAATAGCAATGGGCCTAACACTGAACTCTGTGGGACACCGCTACCTACATCCAACCACCCCGATTCACTACCATTAACAACGACCCTCTGTCTCCTAGCACGAAGCCATTCCTCTAACCAGTTAGCTACCTGACCGCGTATACCGTGCGCTTTAACAAATTAGTTAACAAATTAGTTAAACAAGATCTATGGCGTCGAAACCCATGCTGACTACTATTAATCAAATCTCTACTTTCTAAGTGATCGATGAAACGATCCCTAACTACGGATTCCAAAAGTTTACCGACAATTGACGTTAAGCTAATGGGCCTATAATTGCTAGCTACTGTGCGGTCGCCTTCTTTAAAAATAGGCGTAACGTTAGCTCATTTGAAGTCTTCAGGAATAATCCCCGTGTCGAGTGACTGATTAAGGGGCCTACAATAACGTCTTTCAAATCTTTCAAATGTCTGGGATAAAAAGCGTCAGGGCCTGGAGCCTTGCTAACTTTTAGCCTATCGATATAATGCGCAATCTCACCCTCGTAAACAGTTATTTCATCCAAAATAGTCTCGCTACTAAATCTAACGATATCGTCCACGTTGGGGACATTATTTACGTTTTCTACGATAAAAAATGTCGCAAAAAAATTATTGAAAATACCCGCCATCGCCTGAGCGTCAGAAGCCAAAGCGCCGTTAACATCCACTAGAGGGCCTATGTTATCTTTTATCGGCTTACAATTATTGAGTATTCAAAAAACTTTTTTGAATTATGTTTACTATCCGCAGCTATAAGTATCTCTAAATTACGCTTAGCATTCCTAACTGATCTTTTAACCTGACGTCTAAGCTCGATATATCTATTGAAGTTAGCTGCCGTGCCATTGCGCTTATTAAGTCTATACGCTCTGTTACGCTCGTTTATGAACTCGCCTATTTCCCTAGTCCACCATTTGGGCCTACCATGATTTATTGCGCGCTTGGGTCTACGAGGAATAAACTCCCTTTCAATATTCATAAAACTTTCTTTAAACGCCTCCCAATGCAAATTTGTGTCATTACCCATAAATTTTTTATCCCAGTCCACTACTCCCATCCTATCCGCAAAACTATCAAAATTAGCCCTACGAAAATCAGGGACTTCTATTACGTTACTATCCTTAGTGTTTTCTATCAATAACTTAAACTTAAGAATTTGATAATCACTACATCCTAAACTCTCGCCTACTTCTAAACTATCGACTATATTTTCGCCGTTCGTCATCACCAAATCTAAAATATTGTCACCGCGCGTTGATTCGGTAACCATCTGTCATAAAAAATTATCCTCCATGAACTCAATCAATCTCAAACCCTCCTCATTACCAGTAAAAGTCTCGTAATTAACATTAGGGCAGTTAAAGTCTCCGACAATTTATACTCTTCCGATTGTGAATAAAGTTATCAAGAAGTGCGTAAAATCTAGTATCGGTATCGAGGGGTTGAACGGGAGGTCTATAAACAACAACAAAATTAAAACTAATACTACGTGCCCTAACTTCAACGCATATCGCATTAATTGCTGCCGGAAAATCTATCTTAACCTCGATAGCCCTAAGGGAATTACGAATGTACAGCAAAACGCCGCCACCAAACCTATGTAACCTCTCATCAGTAAAGAGTTTAAAACCTGGTATATCAAGTTCCCCCAACAAGTCCCGAGTCACTGTATTTAACCACGTTTCAGTGATAGCAAGTATATCGTAGTTGCCGGAATAAATTATCGCCTTAAATTCGTTTAATTTATTTCTAATACTACGCGCGTTACAATAAAAGACGTTTAAGTTATTTTTTACCACGGGCCAGCGTTTTAAACTATTTTTCACGTCGGGCCCGCGTTCCCCGGACCCACAAGTTTAAAGAAGGCTTCGACCTATACAGCTTTCGCACGTTTTCGTCTATTAACCTACCTAGCCTAGCATTACCTATTTCATTAAAATGCACCCCATCTTTTATAAAAAGGCTAGGATCACTGAATTCGGACCACAGCTTTACGAAGGGTACATTTTCCTCAGTACAAATCTCTTCTAATTTATTATTAAAAAATATTGTTTTAGACGTTGTTATAATTTTTGTATACAGCATTATTATTTTGTGTACCTTATATGTTACTATAGTATTATATTTTCTCCAGGTATAGGTATTCCATAAAATACTATATAATGTAAAGATTGATAAAAGATAATAAAGAAAACATAAATAATATATCAGAGTCAATCATGGATAACGGTCTTGGATAAAAGCAACCTTTAATAATAGTTGTCTTCTCGGTACGTATTGTAATTTAAAGAGGTGTATATGAATTAGTAACTTATCTTTGCCTTAAATTACTAAGTTAACTTTCTAAGTTAACTATCGTTAAACTTAATCTTAAAGGTTGCTTTTATCCAAGACCAAGATATCGAAGATATCATCGAGCCGAGCTACTCTCCGTGGCGTGCGCAAGTTCACGTTGTCAACAATCAAGCAAAAAGGAGGTTGGTGGTAGACTATTCAGAAACCATTAATAAATTCACGTATCTGGATGCCTATCCATTGCCAAACTTAGATGACCTAGTTAATAAAATCTCTACTTACAAGAGATTCAGTACGATAGATTTACGAAGCGCCTATCATTGTGTTCCCTTGCATCCAGATGATAAGGCTTATACTGCCTTCGAGGCGGGCGGCCGGTTATTCCAATTTAAGCGTTTAAGTTTTGGGCTTACGAACGGCGTAGCTTGTTTCCAAAGAATCATGGACAACTTTATTCGCCAAAATGAGCTCGAAGGAATATATGCTTATCTTGATGATGTCACGATTTGCGGCCGAACAAAAGAGAAACACGATAAAAATCTCTCTAAATTTCTTGAAGTTGCCGAAAAATTTAAGATGACCTTAAATAAAAAGAAATGCACTTTTTCAGCTAATTCTATTTGTATTTTAGGATACCAGATAAGTCATAATGAGCTCCGCCCTGATCCGTCTCGACTCGCTCCGCTAAAAGAGATGCCAATACCAAATTCTAAACAGTCTCTTTCTCGTTTGACGGGTCTTTTCGCTTATTACTCTCGATGGGTGCCTCGATTTTCTCAAAGAATACGCCCTTTAATTGATGCCCAGTTCCCTCTTTCCGAAGAAGCAGTGAACGCTATTGCCGATTTAAAGACCGCTATTGTTAACTCCGTTAAAGCTAAAGTGGATGAAAGCCAGCCATTCACAGTGGAAACTGAAGCATCGGAAGCAGCAATTGGAGCCACTCTCAACCAAAACGGTAGACCGGTAGCTTTCTTTTCCAGGTCACTAAATCATGCCGAGAAGAGCCATTGTGCCGTGGAAAAGGAGGCGTACGCTATCGTAGAAGCTGTCAGAAAATGGCGCCACTTTCTAATAGGAAAACGCTTCACCTTAATTACTGACCAAAAATCAGTGTCCTACATGTTTGATGTGCGCCACAAGAGCAAAATTAAAAACGAAAAGATAGCTAGATGGAGGCTTGAGCTAATGCCGTATTCTTACGAAGTAGTACACCGCCCGAGAGCCCTTAATGCTGCCGCCGACGCCGTCTTGTCTCGAGAATTTTGTTCTGCGGCGTCCCAAAATGACCTAATAGAACTTCATAAGTCTGTCATCCAGGGGTTACTCGCATGATGCATTTTATTCGCGTTCGAAACCTTCCATATTCCGTAGATGATGTAAAGCGCATTGTTTCTGGGTGCCATATCTGCCAAAGACTGAAACCGCAATTTTACCGACCTACGCAACAAGAGCTTATTCGTTCCATGCGTCCATTCGACCGCATAAGCATTGACTTTAAAGGCCCTTTGCCATCTTCTTCTAGTAATAAATATCTTTTAATAGTGGTCGACGAATACTCTCGCTTTCCCTTTGTCTTCCCCTGCAAGGATATTTCGTCGTCTACAGTAATTTCGTGTCTTACCACTCTCTTTTCTATCTTCGGCTTACCTGGTTACGTGCACTCTGATAGAGGCACCTCTTTTATGTCTTCAGAACTTGTCATTCTTGCATAAAAGGGGTGTCCCTGCTAGCCGCTCCACTCCTTATCACCCTACGGGAAATGGACAGCGTGAGCGTTATGTTGGAATCGTTTGGAAGACGGTGACTTTGGCCTTGGAATCAAAATGTTTACCTAATCAAGCTTGGGAATTAGTATTGCCAGACGCTCTTCATTCGGTACGATCACTATTATGCACCTCAACAAACTCCACTCCTCATGAACGGTTGTTTGCATTTCCACGAAAAACAGCCACTGGGATGAGCATGCCTACTTGGCTTACTTCGCCGGGTAAAGTCTTCTTAAGACGTCACGTGAGAAATAAAGACGAACCCTTAGTGCAGGAGGTCGAACTGTTGGAATCAAACCCGCAATATGCCCACATTCGTTATCCAAGCGGACGAGAAGATACCGTCGCAATTAGAGACTTGGCACCCGTTGGAGACGCCCCTAATAGTGTCGAGACGAGATCTGATCCACAAACTGAAAAGTACGTGCTCCTCAAGACGACACGATGCAGAACCCGGACCCTGTTATCGAACCGCCCATGCAATCCAATGAAGGCACTATTCAAAATCAAGAGCCCTCTCCTGAACCTGAACCTCGGCGCTCGACGCGAATAAGAAGGCCTGTGGAACGCTACGGCTATTCTCAAGAAAATTGAATTTCTTAATTATGTAATTTTAAAATTTAAATTTAGTTTCTTTTTTTTAGGGAGGAAGAATGTTATAATTTTTGTATATAGCATTATTATTTTGTGTACCTTATATGTTACTATAGTAGTATATTTTCTCCAGGTATAGGTATTCCATAAAATACTATATAATGTAAAGACTGATAAAAGATAATAAAGAAAACATAAATAATATATCAGAGTCAATCATGGATAAAAGCAACCTTTAATAATAGTTGTCTTCTCGGTACGTATTGTAATTTAAAGAGGTGTATATAAATTAGTAACTTATCTTTGCTTTAAATTACTAAGTTAACTTTCTAAGTTAACTATCGTTAAACTTAATCTTAAAGCAATTCATATAGTTGACTCTGTTTAGTATAATGGTACTAAGTAATTTTTATGTTTGTTATTTTGCAGTTATTCAGTAGATGTCAGTAGAAGTTTTAGTAGATTAAAGCCTAAGTTGAATTGAGTTTCATTTGGGTAATTCTCATTTCAGACGTAATCCTAAGACCCAAACCGTGCCTAGGGGTAATACCTAAAACTAAAGACCTATCTGACCTCGCCTTCAGGGACCTAATTAACCCCCTATATCTCTCCAAAAGGTCAGGCACTCTCGTATCGGGCCTATACGAGTCGTTACCCCCTACCATCGTCACCAACATCGAGTGACGGGAGGCAACGTCAATCCTGTCCACCTCGTCTCTAACTCTGTCAACCCTGGCCCCTGGGAGACAGACCCTCCTCCTCTTGGTTGGATGCCGTTTAACGAACTCTGTGTCCATATGGCGCACTAAAGAGTCTCCAATTAAAATAGTTTCCCCCTCATTCACGTCCCTTTCCAAATGAGCGAAAGGGTTCGAAACCTCGATAAGGGGGGGATTCCTATCACCTAATGTACGCGGCCGAGCTCCACCCTTAACTTCTCTAAATCCCCCCCCCCCATCTACTAATCTCGGACCAACGTTAACCCCTTCCTCAACTCTATCCAACCTTCCCGACAAGTTACCTAAACTAGAAACTAGGTTACGCACCTCACCCTTCAAATTACTAACGTCTTCAACGTTACTATTGGTTCGGCTTTCGTCAACCGTAGTGTTTTGATGTGGATGGTGATGTGACCACTCCTTTATTAGATGTGAATTCAGACTACTTGGATGATTGCCATATAACTGATGTTGAAAATCAATTTATTTTATTCTCATCATGGTTAGGACAACCATGTTGGTCCCGATGGCCATGATTTGTACAATTTAGACACTGCTCCTCAAATTGTTAGTAATTTTAGTCATTTGGACCTTGATTCAACTGATTCGGTTAGTTTAATTGATATAGTTCATTCAGTGAACTTTGGTCAAGAAGACCTTGTTTTTGGTTCAGATGGATCAGATATCCATGCATGTCCCAAAGAGGACGCGAATTTTGTTACTGATATTGATTTTGATTCAGATGGATGAGATATCCATGTATGTCCTAAGGAAGACGCGAATCGTATTACTAATAGTTTTAGATGGTCAGGATGACCATGTTTCTGATAACTTTTCTCCACAGGACCCTAATTGTTTTGAGTTTACTTCGGCCATGCCGCCTCGTTTAAGTGGTCATACAGATGACCCTGTTTTTTATTTTGGTAAATCTCTAGGAGCGCTCCATTTTTCAATATTAAACATACACTCATAAAACATATACCATTTGAAAGCTCACATTTTTCTGAGTCTAAAAATGCAGTAATCCAAAAGTATCAATAGCAAATAAAAAGTAACTAGGTTTAAATATAAAATCCTATACTGATCAATTTATGATGCGAGACCTAAATTATACAAATGATAATGTAATAACAGTCATGTTAGGTTAGGTTAGCGGAACAATTACCAAAAATACCATCTTACAACACAGACTGAAGATTTATAACTTAGCCAACCTTTATAATGTAGTTAATGACGTCACGCGTCAAACAATTAATTAAATCTAGTTACTTTTTATTTGCTATTGATACTTTTGGATTACTACATTTTTAGACTCAGAAAAATGTGAGCTTACAAATGGTATATGTTTTATGAGTGTATGTTTAATATTGAAAAATGGAGCGCTCCTCGAGATTATCCTTTATTTTGTTGGTCGTGATCTACAGATCTACAGAAGCTAAGGCTAACAAAGACCCTAAGATCCACTCTAAGGTTAGCCCGAGAGAAAGGAAAGAGTAGGGGGTTAAGAGAAGAGAATAAGAGGTTAAGTAAGTAGCAACACCTATCACTCGTGGGTTAACATTCATTCAGAAAAAGAGAAAAAAGACCCACCATCATCATCCGCCGGCCACTGCCGACAAGTCAGAAAAATAGTCGAAGAGAATAGGAGAGGGGTGAAAGATAAAAAAGTAAAATAAGAAAGCTTACAAACCATGCAAACACAGTCTTAACTCACTGTCATACCATGCAAACTACAGACATGCAAGTAAGGAGAGGATTAAAAAAAAAAAAGTAGGTAGAGTATAACAAAAAGTGGGTTAGTTTACTCTACGAGCTACATCTACGTTCGTGTTAGTCTAATTTTTTTTTATGATGTTTTTTCTGCTTCCGTAGCAGTTGGGGCAGATGCCCCGCAAAGTCCTGGAGGCAAGTCAGTTTTTACGAATGGTTGTAATGATTTCGATAATCATTGTGATGTTTATGATGACAGTAACAGTGTAGTAACTAATTGATCATGTCCCAATGACTTCTTGTTAAACTCTGTTAATTTGTGTTCTGAGCAGTGTGGCAAGCAATCTCTTCCTAAAGAGCAAAGTGCTCACGTAAAGACGTATTGTCAATATCAGACATCCGATTCCCCCGATTCCAGTATTCCAAATTTTGTTTTTTCTCCCAATACCCCAACCCCGCGCGAAACCATCGATGACGCAGACGAAGTATGTTCGCATGTTTCGGAGACGCTTTCTTGGGCTCATGAAATAGTGCTTTTTGACGAGAGCTCACAAATTTTCATGAAAACTTCTGTCAACAACCAAGTGGTTTTGGCTCTTGTTGAAGACTGCTGTCAGGCGAATTACATTAAACAAGACGGATACAGGAAGTTACTCCAGATGGCTACGGGGAAATTCGATTTGCGTTCTCGTTTGACCTGCATTGATGATGGTTGGGAAGAATACAGTACCGGGGAAATTATTCTTCCCATTGAGTTTGATTCAGTCCCTTATCTGACCCCATTTGTGGTCCTATCTGAAGGAGACTTGGATGGAGATTTAATCCTGGGGATGAATTTCTTGATTACGCACCATTTCTATGTGGCCGATCGGGAAGCAGGCCTAATTCGAGGAGAGAACCCACCTTTCGAGTATGTTTGTCACCCCTACTCTTCGCTCTTTTCGACTGAGGGTGAAAGAATTGTTTGAGAGAGCCCGAATGACTCCCTGGAACCAGTTCAAAATAAAGAGGAACTGCTGTTAGATGGGGGAGATTCTTCATCAATCGTCAATTGTTCCGTTCCAGTTCCGACGAACGAGGAACTAGAAAGCCAACATACCTTTGGTAATTTTGAAGGGGAAGACTCAAATGTCTTCGCAGTGGACCCCTGTGACTCCATCGAGAGCGAGTCACTTCCTTCGGTTACAGTTAGGCAGGAACTTGAAGTTCCCAGTGTTTCGGCTATTCTAAATAAATTTGAAGACTCATCTCCTTTGAGTTCCGACTTGGTCATTTCGCTTGAATCCCTATTTAGGGAAGATGACTTGATTCTGTTTTCAAAGGTAGAGAGTTTTCCACCCGATTCCGAGGCTAAGCCCACAGGTGCCGGGAGCGAACCCGAACCTACTCCACCGTCGGAAGTGGTACGCACGGAAGGGCAAGCGCGGAATATTCCTCAGTAACATAATATGATCGTTCCATCGATCATTCTCATCTTTCTTCCGCAAATTCGTGTTTTCGCCCTTCTTGCCTCCTACTTTACATATTTTTCTTTTTGGCTCTTCCTGGACCTCTTCTGAAACCAGTAAAAGTCATTCTTCTTAATCCCGATACACCACCTCCTTTGTGAGTGAGCAAGGCTCGCATGGTCAGTCCACTGCTTCCCGGTATGTTGCGAATCCCTTTAACCGTATGACCCACATGCCCGATCGCATGACAACCTAACCATGCGCCTAATTTATCTTGCTCCGTATGTTCATGAAATTTACCCGTATGACCGAACATACCCTAAATTTAGGTTACGTTGTTTTTTTGTTTTTATTCTTAATTTATTCTTAATTATACGGAACCTATAACCACATGTTCAATTCAGTATAGTTCATAATTGAGTTCTATTTTCAACTTTTTATTCTTGATTTTTTTTTATTTAATTAATCTTGAGTAATTGTCCTTAAATTATTATGCCATTTGTTAAGGTATCAACCAAAAATTATAGCCAATTTTGACACTCGATACCAGAATGCCATTTTTTCCCGTTCTAATAATTCTGTTACACCATTCCAATATTACTAATTACATAACTGTACCCTCACCATGAATTCCACTAAAACCTGTTATCACCTATGCCCCGTCAAATCGTCAAATGAAATTCAATTATCGTACTGATACTTCTTGTTAATATTAATGGTGATATACCGTTAATAGCTGGCTATGAATGTCACTAGTCAAATTTAATTCCGCGTCTAAATTAAATTTTTAATACCACTAGATTTACTTTCGTTAATTTAAAGTCCTTCTAAGTACGTTTTTATTTTAATTCCCTTAATATGTGTGACTGATTTAATTACGTAAAATCTATAATCCTAAATGAATTTTATTACTTTTGACACATACTCGAATTCACTTCCTTCTGTATCTCAAGTCACTTTTATCATGAAACTCATACGCACACACATTACCATTAATATCACCTGTATTAAATTTTAATAATAATTGACTTTAAACTTAAAGGGTTTTATAACCCTACTCTCATTTTAAATTATTATACACTATTTCTAAACGTGTTAATTCGAACACTTTCCAAATCCCTTCACACACGCATGTACGCACATTATATATACTTATCTGAATTTGTACATTTCTCCACAAACATCGCGTACATAAATATGATATTATAAAAAAAAAAATCTACGGATACCGATTACACTTTCACCCAATTACCATCACCCACACTCGGAAACACTCGCGTAATCATTGGCATACTTATTGGTAAATCCACTATTCATGTCCTCCTTTTATCATACCAACCTTAGCATAAAATCATTGGCTACCACGATAAATTATAGTTAATTACAGGTAACTGCTTGATATTTACTCTGGATTATTTGAATTTATTTAATCTTAATTGTTGCTTATAATATATAACCTTGCCTGTTGCCTTTATTAAGTTATTTTAACCAACCTCTAAGCTAATCCGTTCTTCAAAATTTCATAATTCACCACTGACCACTAAGGATTTAATTCTTTACGGGATGAACCAATTACTGTACAGTGTACATACCCATTCAGCTATACACGCTTACAACCCATATTTATACATACGTATACGCAATTACGATAACTTCAACTATAAATTCCTTTTTCCCATTCGGGCAAATCACCAACCTCTTACACTCTGTACCTAATACACATAACTACACACTTGACCCCAGGTCTATACATCATCCATTACGTAATTCTATCTTTCTTCTCCCTGTATATTATTAATGGTTAACAAGATCTAAGTATCTAAAACTGTAACTAAATAAATTTTAATGTTTTCACTAAATTAATTTTACTTTTCTTTAAATAAATTTTAATACTATACCAACTTATTCGTACTTGCAATAAGTTTACATTTCTGCGATCGTTCTCCCACCGCTGATGACTCTATCCAACAATAAAATTTCATCCGATTTTTACCTACACTCTAGTAAATAAGATTAGTTATTAACTGTATGATCATGATAACTTCGGAAATTCTCATCTTTGTCAGTTTTGACGAATTAAATTCCACCTTAAATAGTTATATGAATTGAAAATTTCTGGACCTTAAAATTTGAATTTTCCTTTTAACCATTATTTATTATGTATGTATCTTTTTCCCTAAAATCATCTTAATCCAGGTAATCCTTCCGAATTTATCACGGTTCAGTAGGCAATCTTGTACTATAACGTTAGGCAAACTTAAAAGTTAATTAACTCAAATTTGATTCAATCCCGTAATTGGAACTTTACCTACAATAAGAAGGTCGAACTGCCAGTAACAGCTTAGGTGGTTCATTAGATTATAAGATTGTTTATTTAGTATGATTGCCACAATTGACCATACTTATAATTTTTTAATCGTGACAACTTCGGACTTTATCAAACCTCGTATTATAATATTTCTAGTTATAATTCCCTTTCATTACAATCCAAATAGACCTCGACCTGTTAATTCACTTAATGTGATTTTAAAATATGTGCTTTTCTCTAAATTTTTAATTAATACAATTATCATTCTTCCCACTAAATCGCCTTAATTAGACCATTCCGAAATTGTCACCTCTCCATTGTTCATATGTTTTTATGAGTTACTTAGCTTGTAATTTTATTTTTTTTGCCATAGCTTAATGTCCGTTTAGTTGAATTTCTTTGGTTACATGTCACTTCTAGATAAGGGGAGGCAGTGTCCCGTAGCAGTAAACTCTACGGTCCAAACGAGTTCGTCTTTGACGAATTCCGTTCTAATGTTGAAACCCAAAATTCCTTAGACCTGACATCACAGTGTAATCTTTCATATCCGGAGTAACCCCTTCGTATTCCCATGTACTCTCAAATTATCCTCCCTGAAATCTCAAAAATAAATAATCAAATGCGATACATATATGAAAACATGTTTATCGCATGAATTCTCCGTCAGCATCACGCCACAAGGCGAGCGTCTGTAAACACTTCATTTTCATTCCTTTGATTAGTTAAGTTTTACTAAAATTCCTTTGCCATGCCCATAGATACAGTATAATTGTGTCAACCTATATAGCGCCGTCTTCTTTTATTCTATACCCCGAACGAAAACATCCAGGTTGGCAGGGATAGTTCATTTTTAGTGGGTTACCCCCTCAATATAATTCCGCTCAAATTTTGATGTGAAGCGCTCTCATAGGCGCTGGCTGAGGAAACCCCTCCCGAAACCCCGTAAAAGAGTGGCACTCACTTCGCCTTGGCCCCGCCTACCCGGAGGCTATAAAATCCCGGAGAGAGTGAAGAGCGGGGCTTTTCTGCCCGTGGCTCTTGGCCACGTCCGCTGCCCCTCCGTGATTGTCCCTGTGGCTACATCCTTTGTGATAGTTTTGTGAAGTGACACGCCTTTACCATATAAATATTGCTTCTGCTGTAGTCTGTTAACATTAAGGAATTAAACAAAAATTTACTTGTACTCTTAAACGCATTAATGAAATAATAAAAAACCGAGTGAACGTGGTTGTTTCCATTCACCGTGAAATTTGCTTGGTGTGCTTGATCGCAAATTATACACCTCCCTTCGAGAAGGGGTTAGTCAAGGTTATTCGCTGGTGATCTTCCTTGACGACGTAGCTAACCGAGATAAGAGTAATAAAGAAGAATTTACAATTATTGTGGAAAGTAGTGTAAGCTCAGGAACGTTTGACGTTCTTTTTAAATGGTCGAAAGCCCTACGGATAAAATTCCGCCTACCCAACGAGGGGACCAATGCCACCGGATTCAGGCCATTGTCAACTCCAACACTCCCGCACGACATATTTTAGGCTGGCCCGCCAAAACTTTTATTTGAAAAGTGAAAGTTTCACCCCCTAAAATTGTTACCACCATCATAATATACTCGCACACTAAATTTCAACAATATCTGTGTACATTTAGTGGTGCCGACAGCCTCTTGTATTTTTCATTTATTTATTACATTTATTCATCATATATTTATTTTGTAATTCGTATTACAAATATTGTGTGTAAACCATGCCTCTTCACACTCTCGTGCATTGTGTTCCACATGTTTCACTGTGTAACTGTGAATGTTAAGTAGAAACACGTCTTTTGACCTGACGTCATTACTGGTGACGTCATTGGCTACGGGGAAAAGTGGGAGGCTCGCTGTTCGCGTCAGTATTGTTTAAGACGCAGAGAGAGATTGATGCGCAAGTGTTTTCCCTTAATATTTGCAGATTTTATCCTTCACCATGTCAGATTCGATTAAAACAAGAAGAAAAACTGAAATATGTCTGACTGGACAGCCAATTGACACAATTGGCAGTAAGAAGCTTCCATCCAATGAAGATGTACTACGTCGGCTTTTCTGTCTCACAAACAGTAAAAAAACATTGAAAGAAGCAATCAACATAGTTTATGCTGAAATTTTTGAGATTTGGGACAAGGCGAAAATACCCACCAGAGCCAAACAGCATGTACTAACGAAAATTCAAAAAATGTATGAGAACTTCAGATCACTTCAAAAATCAAAATCAAACCGTAATCAAAATCAAATTAAAAAAGAAACTGAATTCCAAGGTAGTTTAGATAACCTTTTTGATATAGCTCACGCAAATGCTTTACAAATGATGTCAAATGAGGAAGATAGATCATTCCTACAAGCTCAGAGAGAAAAAGGGAAGCGAGGTTACATGACTGATATTGATAAGAAACTGGTCGCTAAGCAAATGCGACAACGGAAAAGAGATGAAAGACAAGCTGCACTAAAAGAAGCCGAGGCATTGCGAAAGAAATTGTCATCAGCTGATGTTCAGTTCAGTGATAGCAATTCAAGCAGTAGTAGTGATGAGCAATCAGAGCCAGGCACATCGTACACTCCTGAAATGACATCCAAACCTTCAAGCAGCACAATATCAAATAAGCGTAAGCGCATCGTAACAACTGATCTGGCAATGGCATTAGATCGAACAAAAACAAGTGATCGTAGTGCTGTTATGGTGCTTTCAGCTGCTGCAACTTCTCTTGGACATGATATTGACAATGTTGTTTTGAGCAGAAGTAATCTACAGAGGGCGAGGAGTGTTGTACGCAAAAAAATTGTAAATGACATTAAGCAAACCTTTATCTCTGACGTTCCGCTTACCATTCATTGGGCTGGTAAAGTAATGCAAGATATAACAGGTGATGAAAATATAGATAGGCTAGCTATTCTTGTATCCGGTGGAGGAAAGCTAAACTTCTAGAAGTACCCAAACTTGCTTCTGGAGAAGGCGAAAGAATTGCAGAAGCAGTTCTAAAATTCTTAGACGATTGGAATTTGCGAGAATGTATTCAAGCAATGTGTTTTGATACTTCCGCTAGCAATACTAGCCAAAAAAAGGCTTTCCACATGCCGTGGAAAGCAGAACTCCTCGCACTGTGCGAAGAACAGCTTGCGAGAAGTCACCCACTCTGAGCGGATTATCGCGAACTTCTTGAATTATCAATTATTTATTTAGGTGGTGTTCCCTCAGAAGAAGTACATTTTCGTCAACCTGGGGCTTTACATCGCGCTAGGTGGATGTCACGAGTGATTTATGCCATCAAAATTGTATTGTTTCGCTCGCAGTTCAACCTGACAGAACAGGAACAGAGTACAATGGAACGCTTCTCTCGTTATGCTGTTCGATTTTATGTGCCAAAATGGTTTGTGGCTCCCATCGCATCTTTTGCACCAAGAACCGTTTTGGAGTATCTACAAGAGCTTCAGCAATATGATGTTAAGGAACTTTCAGCAACAGCTAGCAAAGCACTATGCCGTCACCTCTGGTATCTAAGTGAAAAACTTGTGTCGCTTGCCTTTTTTGATGATGGCATAACTTTGCAAGTGAAACGGCAGATGGTTCAGGCATTGGAAAGACCTGGTTCAGAAATACCAGAAAAACGAATTGCTTTTGACCACACTCATGATGACCCACGAGAAAAATCTGGCGGACTTTGTCCCTTCAATCGACGTTTCTCGAAGTAGATCCTACAGAATGGGATAACAGGGACGACTATAAATTAGCAAGGAATGTGTTAAAACAATGAATGTTGTAAACGATAATGCAGAGAGAGCGGTCTCATTAATTCAGTTTCAGCAGTCATCTGACAAAAAACGAAGAACAACTGCAATACCTTCTTCAAGTCGTGGAAAAACACCGAGAGCGGTTTCCAGAGGCAAAGAAATCGATGATGAAGACAGGAAGCACATCAACATCATGAGTTAACATTAAAAAAAGTGGATTACGCCTATTGGGGGTACCACTTAAAAAAAAACGCGCCTGTTGCAGTTACCTGTGCGGTAAAACTACACATTTCAGAGTCTGTCGGCACCACTACATACTATCGAATCGGGCTGAAACTTCACTCAAAACTTTCTATCGACACGCATAACAAATTCCAGGGGTGAGACTTAAGAAAAGAAAAACATATTTTTCACCGCTATGAGCCTGGGTGGGTCTAATATATATATTAGTATAAATTCTAGTTCTAAAACTGCAGTTCTAAATTTTTCTTAAAAGAAGCCCTGGACTGTTGTGGGTTAGTTGTCGCTGCTGCCATGAATTGTGTTCCCTTCATTTTTAAATGTTCCCTAATTTCCAGTATTTTTGTTTCTGTGTGCAGGTGTTCTATTGGTGTTGTTTGAGTACATCCTGTAATGATACGAAGTGCGTTGTTTTGTATTCTGTAAGGTGTTTATGTGTGTGCTTGAGATAGTGAGTGCCCAGCATGGGCTAGCATAGTCCATAACTGAGCGAATATATTGTTTGTATATGAGTGATGTTGTTTCGTGCTGGTGTCCAAAGTTTGTGCCTGTTAGTACCCTAAGCGTGTTAAGTCTTGAAGTACATATGTTTTTAATGTCCTGAATGTGGTTTGCAAAAGATAATGATGTGTTGTATGTGACCCCAAGTATTTTGGTCATGTGAGTGTGTGGAATGTTGGTGTTGCTTAGTGCAAGCTGTGGAGTTATTTGGTGTTCTTTTTGTGTTACTTGTTAGCAAGGTGATGGTTGATTTTGTGGGCGCTGCTTTGAGTCTGTTGTGTGTGAGCCAGTCTTGTATACTGTTTATGTATGTTTGTAGGTTATTAGTAGCGGTGTCGATGTTGTTGTGGGTGGATGTTAGAGTGATGTCATCTGCATATGATGATAAGGTAAGCTTGTTATCTATGGGTGTTGGAATGTCATGCATGTATAAGTTGAACAGTGTTGGTGAGAGAACAGAACCTTGAGGGACCCCGTTCGGAAAAAGCTTGTTTTTGGATGACTTGCCATTAAATGTGACATGTGAGTATCTTCCTGAAAGATAGTTGCTCAGCCACCTTTTGGTGTTATTATGCATGT
This sequence comes from Bathynomus jamesi, assembly GCA_023014485.1. NCBI lineage: Eukaryota > Metazoa > Arthropoda > Malacostraca > Isopoda > Cirolanidae > Bathynomus > Bathynomus jamesi. Next base: position 694,819 of record JAJOZX010000934.1, read on the forward strand.
TTGTGTTGAGTATTTTGTTTATGAGAGGGAAGCGTGGGATAGCATCAGATGCTTTACGCATGTTTATTGTTGCTAATAGTGCACGTTGAGCTGGTCGTCTGGAGTTGATGCCATCCATGATGTGCTGCGTGAGGTTAGTAAGTAATGTCGTGGTTGAGTGGTGAGGTCTGAATCCATGTTGAGTAGGCGATAGTGGTATGTGTGGGTTGGTGATTTGTAAGATTAGTCTTTCGGTTACTTTGGAAGGTGTGCATAGTAAAGTAATGGGTCTATAGGAAGCTGGTTTTGTTGGATTTTTTGTTTGGTTTGAGTAGTGTAATAATTTTACCTTGTTTCCATATGTTAGGAATAATACAGTGTTGGTATGAATATGTGCTGATGTTTATGAGAGCTAGTATTCCCTGTGGGCCCAACTGTTTAAGGTGTATGTTAGATATGTTGTCTAGTCCAGTAGCCTTCGAATTCTTAATGTTTTTGATGATCTTGGTGGTCTGGTCTGTATTGGATGGTGTAATGCTCGTGTCGAGTCTGAAGGTTTTCTTATGTCTGGCTGTTTGTCTGTCTGCGTGTTTCTAGTTGTTGTCTCTGTTTAGGTGACTTATCTTTGCGTAGTGATTAACCAGAATGTTAGCTTGTTGTGTATATGTTGGGATATTATTTTGGCTGCGACAGATAGCGAGTATGAGGTGTGAATGCCACTGTTAGAGTGAGTAATGCTGTTTATCGTCTTGTATAGCCTTGATGCAATGTTCCCTCTAATTGTTTTTAGTCCGTGTGCGCAAGAAATTTTCGTTGTGCATACATTCATTTAGATTCATAGTGAAAAATTGTGCAAACTTTTCTGAGCGCCATTATCTTCAAAATTAAATATATATAAATATTAAATACTTAATAAATATTATTTCCATAAGGTGATAGTTTGATCATTACGGTACTATTAAATGGATATTAAAAAACTGTTTACAATATTATATATTCTTAAAAAAGAAAACATTTTATCCATTCTAAAAATATGAATGAAATAAAAAATAGTAAAATAAAATTCAACAAAATAAAGAAATAAAATAAAAATAACTAATTGAAAATGACTATTTTAGTTATCATTTCTGAAAACAATTTTTAGCATTTAGCAATTTAAAATAGACTATCAAGATTAATACATCATTTTATCCATTCACAAAATAGAAATAAAATAAGAAATAATTTTAATTTTTATGAATTATGAGATAATTACTATTCGTTTTTATGCAAAAATAAGAAAGAGAAGGTTTATATTCAATGCGGTAATGTATAAAAGAAAAAAAATGCAAATACATAGAGTAAAAAAAATCTCTATTTGCGTAATTGCGCGGCCGTCGGCGAAGTTGGGCGAAAGGGGTTAATACTTAAAAGAGCGACTATAGAGTATGTTGATGCAAATGGTCAGACCTTGTGTGACGGTATATTTTTTAAATTACTTCATTTACTGTCGTGACTCATGATACGCTTGAGCCTGTGCGCATTTTATTTTGCTGTGTGTGCGAGTTTCACAACGCGTGTGCGCGCGCACACGCGCACACCTTAGAGGGAACATTGCCCGGGCTTGATGTATCTGTGGAGTGGTTTATTGTTGTTATGAATTCCCTAAATGTGTTTGTTGTTTATTTCTGTGTTGAGCTGTTGTATCTGCTGTTTTATGGCTTCTGTGTGTGGTGTTTGTGTGTTATGTTTGAGGTTGTTACGTTGCCTTATGAGGTGAACTGTTTCTCTAGTGTAATTTGGGTTGTATTTCCTAATGTTTCCCTTGGGTATGTATTTGTTTGCATTATTGATGATCTGATTGAATGTCTTGAGTGTTATATTGATGTTTATGATGCGTGTGCTGTTTAATGTGGTGAATTGTTCTTCAGTCTGTATTTTGAACTGTTCCCAATCAGCTTTCTTGTAATTTCTCTATACATGTGCCTGAGGCTGTTGAGGCAGAGTGTAGAACGTGTTGTAATGATGATGGGCAGGTGGTCTGATGACAGTTGTTTTTCTGTTCTCCAGTGTGTATGTGTTGCTAGTGAGGTGGAACAGAACGTTATGTTTGGGGAGGAGTTTGAGTATCCTGCGTGATGTGGTATGTGTGTATGTTCTTCTGTGTTGTTAAGAATGAAGAGCCTGTTTAGTTGTGTGAACTATCTGGTGGGATGTAAATGTTGATGAGTGTGGTGGTGTGTTTTGCGCGTTTTAATGTTAACTGCCTGTATTTCTATCGTGTTATTTGCTTGGATTGTGTTTGTAATGTTTTGGGTGGCATCAGTGTAGCTAATGCTTTTACGTATATAAGTGATGAGTCCACCCCCGTGATCCCCAGTACGATCTTCATGGATCGCCGTGAAGTCAAGGATGGTGGGTGTTTTGTGTGTGCGTTTTAGTTTTGTTTCTTGTATAAGTGCTATGTGAATATTTTGTTTGTGTACGAATTCCCTAAGCTGCATGATTTTGTTTGTGAGGCCATCTACGTTGTACTGTAATATGTTAATATTATGCTTCTGTATATGTCTCATGGTCCTATTGTATCTATGTTTTTGTGTATGGTGACATGTGTAAGTTGTAGTGGAGCCTGAATTAGTCTTAATGTTGCCGGAGAGTAAGAGTGGTCCGGGAGCACGTCCGGCACGCAATTGCTCCCCGTAAATGAAAAACTAGCACGCTGGTGTAGGTCCGGCCCCGGGAGCCGATCGGCACTCTGACCGTGCCACGCAACAGGCCGTCGACTACCAGTCTGGCCAACCGTAGACTGCCCGCTGCACGAAGATTTGAGGTAGTTTGGTCACCAGCGCGTTGATGTCTTCGGTTTGACTTCGCCTCTTCTTCGCGTTGACGTTCCACGTTTTTTCGTCGACGTTGACGCGCTGACGTGTCCTGCGCTGGAGGATACAGCCACTGCTAGAAGCTTCCCCATCAGTTGCTAACTTTTGGTTTTAATACTGTGTGTAGATTCAGTTATTACTGTGACTCTATTAAAAGAACATTCTCTGTTATTTTGTGCTTATCATTCGTCTGTAATTTTGTGTTGCTCTCTTTGCTGGAGTTCTGAAAATGTATTGCCTGCCTGCCTGCTAAATTGCTCTGATATGGACTCTTTCTTTTTTCTTCTTCCTTTAATTTTCACTAGAAATATGTCTAAAATCCAATACAGAAATCTCTTGGGAAGAATTTACACATGCTAGAGTGATCCTGATCTTCGTACACGCAACAGAGAATAGCAGTCGTAAATTATCTGTTTTCATTGAATAATCAAATTTAATCAATAAAATAAAGTGTGATTAGAGTTTACACCTTCGTTGGACGAGAATGTGGAAATGCAGATTAAGTCAGAGTGTTGTATTTCTGAAGCGGATACGAGGTTCAAATAAAACCTCTCTATATCTAGTCAGTCCACTCTCGCACTCTCTCGTGATTTCAGTTTATGTATTATGTATGATTCAATGGTCACACTTCACTTGTCAAACGCTTTGGCAAAGTTTGTGTATCATAGTTTTCATTACTTTCCAGTGCATCAATAATGTTGGTGTAGTGTTCTATTAGTTGTGATAGGTAGGCATGATCTGCCTGACCGAAATCCATGTTGGTTATCATTTAATTTTTCTGAGTTTCCAAACAGTCATAGATTTTCTGTCTAACTATTCTTTCAAATATTTTAGTGAGATGAGATGTAAACGACACACTGACCTACAGTTTTTGGCCTCGGATCGATCTCCTCCTTTATATATTGGGACTATGTTCGCGCTCTTCAGGATGCCCAATATTTCTCCCGTGTCTAGTGATCGTCTCCATATCCAATATAGGGGCTCAGCGATTGCATTCTTGCAGTCTTTGATCAGTGTGGCATTACATTTGTCCGGGCCTGCCGCTGAGTGTGCTTTTAGTTTCCCTATATATGTGTATATACATATACACATATATATATGTGTGTATATATATATATATATATATATATATATATATATATATATATATATATATATATATATTGTAAATTGTGACTTGGTCCGCAATTGATATGGACCGTGACTTATTTTTGGTTGGCAAGGTACTGGTATTGATGGATACCGTAACGAAATTGACTGGATTCTTTGGATCTGATATATTTGCATGTCAGTTATAAATAGATATAGAGTGTAACATATTTGTGGATAGTAGTCTATTATGACTTGATCCTCTGGATCCAGAGATTCTATCTTTAGTTTTAAATTGATAACACAGGTCAACAAAAAAAAAAAAAATTTCGTTGCCAAGGAAATTCGTACGAATTTAGGGTATTTTGGGGTTGCTGAATTCCAAAATGAAAGTAGTTTTTCCGATTTGGCTCTAGTTCTTGAGATAATGAATACCCTCAATTAATAGGAAACGTAACCATAACGCGTGCATATGGGAAACTACCGGAACATTCTAGATGGTGAGACAAGCGAATATTCTTAGTGTTTACTCCGCGATCATTCTAGAATATTCCCCCTCCGTATATAAGTCATCGGCCACCCAACCAGTAGTCAGTTGACAGTGTGGTTAATGTGAAAGGTTTCAATCGATACAAGAAACTCAAGTGGGATTATCCCAATTTGGAATCAGCAAGGCGACCTGTGTCACACAGCGAAGACGTTCCCATACCAGTGTTTACCACACTGCCCGACCTTCCGTTGTCAGAATTTGAAGAAATTCAGGACTTAGGTGGTAGTAGTGGAAGTGACTATGAAGGAAGCATTTCAACACCTCAGCAGTTCTCCCAAGACGAACTCAATGATCTGATACGGGACCTCAGTCTGTCAAAGTCTGCTTCAAATACATTTGTAGATCGTTCCCTGGACTAAGTATGGAAAAACTAAAAGCTGGAATCTTTGATGGCCCTCAAATCCGTACACTTATCAAGGATTCTAATTTCACAAAATTTATGAATGGTGTTGAAGCTTCTGCCTGGTGCAGTTATGTCTCAGTTGTCAAGAACTTCTTGGGTAACCACAAAGCAGACAATTATGAAGAACTGGTGCAAAACATGCTCACAAACTTTGAAAAGTTGGGTACTAATATGAGCATAAAGGTACACTTTCTCCATAGCCACTTACACAGATTTCCGGATAATCTTGGTGATTTTAGCGAGGAACAAGGGGAGAGGTTTCATCAAGATATCAAGGTGATGGAGGAAAGGTATCAAGGCAGATGGGACAGATACATGATGGCAGACTATTGCTGGAACCTCCAACGTGATTGTCCTGATAACCCACATAAAAGAGAATCGTACAAACAGAGATTTACTATACATTAATTGTAATTATGCGAATCAGCTTACTGTGTTTATCTGTTATTATACCGAATAAAATGCCATTATGTATTTCATGTGTTTACTTTTGTATGATTTGAGACAATTTCAATGCGATTTGTAAGTAAGCTCCGCCTGAACATTAAATTTTTTGCATTTTTACGTGTTTCAATGGGGTACCAATTATCTCATAAATTAGAGCCAATCTAGCAAAACCGATGTCATATTCGGAATCAGCACCACAAAGTTACCCCAAAATCACTCTAATATGATTGGCAATAAAATGAGTGTTGACCAGTGTAATTAATTAGTTTTAAATTGACAATTATTTAGTTTTGTAAAAATTGGTTGTTGCCAATGTACAGGCAGTTTTTACATAGTGGAGCCACCCCGATGGGCCGAAGTGGCCCCTAGTGTGCCCACTATAAAAATTTCTTATGTTCTTTGTGGTTCAGAACCCACGTAAAATTGTAGGTCCCCTCCGCCACCACGGAGGACATGCACAATACACAATTACGAACACAGTTAGGTAGACCAGCCGTGAGTGGATCCTAGGGTCTTTGTTGGTCTGAAACATTATAACATTATATATATATATATATATATACTGTGTGTGTGTGTGTGTGTATATATATATTAATGGTGTGCGATTCGGATATTTTTATTTCGATTCGATTCGGCCACTTGTTTTCGATTCTCGATTCGATTCGATTCGACTGCGACTGTGCACTGCACTCACCTATACTTTACAATTTACATGCACCAGCACCAACAGAACAACATACATGCACCAGCAACAACATACTGAAAAGCGTAATAAACAAATGAACCCAAAGAACCGGTCCAAACTTGTCACACCGCAAGGCGCGCGCACGTGATTCTGTGACATCACAAAATCAAAAGCTGACCATGCGCATTGAGCGCACTCAGATCTTTATAAAAGCGTAATTTCTCAAATATCCAACTATCTTATAACGTTATTATATTATTATATATAATATATATATATATATATATATATATATAATATATATATATATATATATATATATTTATTTATTTTTTCAATTGTTATTTCACGGTTTCGACATTCCATGATTTTGGGGTAGTGCCAGTTTATCGTCTCGACAGGCTACAGTTAGCGAATCGAAGAATCAAAATTTTTTAGCTCTAAGTCGGGTCGGATTTCGATTCTTTTACTGAATCGACCCGAATCGACATTTTCGATTAATCGCACAGGCCTAGTGTATATATATATATATATATATATATTTCTTTTGTTGAGTTTGAACGACGGTTCAGGATAACCCTGCGGTCGACCCCTCTGCAGCATCCCGCCTCATTTGCGGGACTTGGTGAAGGAGGGAATTGCTCTCTGATCTCCTCCTGCCCTCGTAGCCAGCCACGCATGGCTGGTCAGGGACTTTGCACAAGAATCTGTCCAGCTGGTTCTTGAAGTTATTCAGGTCGGTATGCTGGAGATTCCTCACTTCTTTTGGAAGGACATTGAAAAGCTTTGGGACCCGTATTCTGAGGGTATTTTCCATCCTCGTTTTCATGGCTCCTTGTCCCACCGCAGCTGGGACCGTACAAAATCTGCCTCTTCTCTCATTCCAGTTTGTTTCTATTTCATTCTATTTCATTTCTGAGGTTAGGGACAGAGCCCTCAAGTATTTTCCATATGTATATTATTGTGTACCGCTCGCGCCTTAGTAGTATGACAGCAAAGTGGTCGAGTGCAGGAATGTTGCAAATGTTACGTAATGTTGCAAGAATGCCAACCCCCACCCCCTTGGTGCCAACCCCCACCCCCCTTTGCCGTCCCACCTTCTCCCCCAAAGAGGTTCATTGCAGCTTGTGGGATAACTCCAAGTTGCATACCCCTTTGGGGGGTTCAGCTTTGGGGATAACTCCGCCTTCAAGTTGCATACCCCTTGCAACCCCATTTTGGGGGTTGGCAACAAAGGGGGGCTGGCAACAAGGGAGTAGGGGTTGGCACAAAGGGGGTAGGGGTTGGCACAAAGGGGGTGGGGGTGTCTTGCAACAGAGGTGGGTGGGGTGCCACCAAGGGGATGGGGGTTGGCACCAAGGGGGATGGGGGTGGCACTCTTGCAACATTACGTAACATTTGCAACCTTCCTGCACTCGACCATTTTGCGGTCATACTACTCGCCTTCTTTCAAGAGAGTAGAGTTCCAGGGATTGTAGTCGGGACCAGTAGTCTTCACCTTCCGTTTCCTCTATCTTAGACGTAAAAGTCCTTTGTATAGCTTCAGTGCTCGCAATGTCTCTTTTTCTGTGTGAGCTTGTGAGAACTGAGCAATACTCATTTATTGGTAGGACTAGACTCTTCCATGATTTGAGCATGATGTTTGCTTTTCTGCTGCGGAAGCCCCTCCAGATGATTCCCATTCTTTTTCTAGCCGTTGTGATTTTGATTTTATAGTGTTCTCTGAATTCTGCATCCGTATTTACAGACTGTGGGTCATTATGTGTCGATTTTTCTTAGTGCTGATGCTCTTCTACATATATAGCTATGCCTATATTTTGTTTCTTTGCTTTGCAGTTGAAAATGAGGATGCAGCTAGCTCATCTGAGATGTCGGCTGGTGAGGACAGTCATGATGAAGAATATACAGTAACTTTCAGTACAAACCCTCACTTTCCAAATCAGAGGGAATTGGACGACTTAATTAGAGATTTGGGTCTGACGAAATCAGGGTCTGAGCTTCTGACCTCCAGACTCAAAGAGTGGAATTTGCTTGGAGAAGACTGCAAGAGCACTGTATACCGAAAGCGGCATGAAGAGTTTGCAAGGTTCTACGATGTCAATGGCTCTCTCTGTTATTGCAGCGAGGTTAATGGTCTATTCATAGCTATTGGGTTAACACATATACCCTCAGAGTGGCGCCTGTTTATTGACAGTTCAACTCGGAGTTTAAAAGCTGTTCTACTCCACAATGGGAACAAATATCCATCTATACCAGTTGCACATTCTGTTCAAATGAAAGAGAACTATGAAAATGTCAAACAACTGCTCACTCAAATCAGGTATGAACAATATAACTGGGACGTGTGGTGATTTCAAAATGATTGGTTTCCTGTTAGGTTTACAAGGAGGGTTTACTAAATATTCATGTTTTCTTTGCCTGTGGGATAGCAGGACTTCAACTGAGCACTATAAAACAGTTCAGTGGCCTCCACGTGAAGGACTGCAACCAGGAAAGTACAATGTACTCAGGGAACCTCTTGTGAAGCCTGACATAGTTCTGCTACCACCTCTCCATATTAAGTTTGGTCTAATTAAGCAGTTTGTAACTGCGTTAGATTTTGGAGGGGAAGTTTTCCAAAAGATTCGGGTCATGTTCACTAAACTCTTTGAGGCCAAAGTCAAGGCTGGCATCTTTGTAGGACCACAAGTCAAGGCGCTGTTGAATTCAAAGAACCTTGAAGCCAAGATGACTCCGATCGAAAAAGAGGCTTGGTGTGCTTTCCGTGATGTGGCTCGTGGGTTTTTAGGCAACCATAAAGCATCAAACTATAAGGAGTTAATGTCAAACTTGATTAAGTGCTATGGCAAAATGGGGTGCCGTATGTCTTTAAAATTACACTATCTGCATTCACATCTAGACTTTTTTCGTGATAACCTGGGCGATGTGAGTGAAGAACATGGCGAAAGATTCCATCAAGATATTCAAACGATGGAGAAAAGGTACCAGGGCCATTGGGATGCTTCCATGATGGGACTACGTATGGTCGCTGATCAGAAAGGATAAGAATGTTCATACGCGGAAGTCGCTTGTTATTCTCTTATCGGTTCTCCTCATGATATATATTATATCCTTTGCACCATTTTGGGTTTGTCAAACAATTTTGGCTCAATAAACATTAATTTCCAATAGTGTTTTTATTTTCAGAAAATATTTATGTTAGCCTTCTTTATATACTTTGCCATATGAAAAGTGTGATAACCTATATTTTTGAAACGGTTGATGATAGAGCAAAACCAATATCATTTTTGGAATCAGCGCCCCGAAATCATTAAGAAACGAAAGAAAAATCACAATAAACAGAAAATTTTTCAAATTTTGTTACCCAGTGTTATAAACCTTTTACAAAAATAATATATTCGTCATAGATCTCATTAAACCAATTATAATATCACAATGAAATTGCTGAATCTTTGTTTTTAGAAATGATACTTGAAACATTGATTCTTACTTCAAGAATTTGATATTTAGAATTAAGATAAGCCAGTCAAGATATGACGGTTAGCCAAATTTTTTGGCATGGAATCAATTACCATGAAAAAGCAAGACACTTCATAAGACAATTAATTAAAATGCATAAACACTTTAAATTTGACTGTTAGATAATTTTAATCTACAATTGGTAGTTATTTAAGTGAATACAGCCGTATTGTAATATGCCAGATCATTTAAAATGAATAAACGCCTACATACTACAATTTTTTAATTGACTTAATTTTTTAGACAACAATTTGTTCTCTACCCGGCTTTCTACCGCAATTATAATGTTTAATGCATACCTCAGTTACAATGTTACCTACTTCCTTTTGACAGTGGTAGTTTATTCTCTTGAGAATTTATACAGTATAATTTTAGAGTGTTCACCGACTCTAACAACATATACGGAGTCTCCGTTTTCTAAAGGTGAATCAAGGACACACTACTTTCGAACTTTTTCTGACCCGAACAGAATATACGGAGTGTCCTTTTTCTATGTCTTTATAGGATAGACTCTTTTGTGAGTCTTTTTAAACCGACGTGAATTTTCGTTTCACTTTCTTTAGCCGGCAAGTTCGCTTTAAGTGATTTACGCGTTAGGTTTGTTTTCTGTACTTTTGTAGGGAAGACCATTTTAGTTTGGCAAGTAATTTACTCAAAATTAAAAGAACAATTTCGTTCCTAAGTACTACATGATTTGAAATTTATTATTACGGCAAAATATGTATATTTTTATATACTTGAGAAAACTTTCATTAAGAACTAGTTAATGTTCTTATTTAAATTCAACACAAGTTTAGTGAGGGTGAACTTTATCGTTTCACGTTCTGAGATGCATTGCTCTCTCTTTGTTTAATGCCCTCTTTGTTCGCCTATGGTTCGGCGTGGCTGCCAGGCGCAAGAGTTATATACCCAACTAAGATTCTCTTTGATTAATTTCATTTGTAAGAATTATTAACCTTTTAGAAGGTGAAATTTTACATGCCCTTAAACTTGTTAATAATGTAACAAATCTAACTTTAGCGGAGTTTTCCCATTTTATACATAAATGAACATTCACTTTTGAAACGCCTCTTTTGTTTGTTTTGAGGGACGCGGCAAAACCACGTGTATGGATGGCTATTTTTCGTTTAAAATGTAATTTTTACATTAATTAGTTTTCCTATTTTTGGGGTAACCTTTATAGGGTAATTTTATCCGAACTTATTCAGAATTAAACAGACAATTGAATTCATGTCTTTTTCCCTAAATTACGCGAGTATTTACCATGCATATGTTTTACATTTCATGTACTTAAGAATTTCCAAATTGCTTCGTTTACACCCAAATCCATATAAAAATGTCCCGCCATTGTGACGAACAAAAGAATTCTTTATTTTGAGCTTCGCTTAGCTTTCCGTTTGGGTATTTATACATACAATCCATTCTGCCTGCATGATCAATTTGTTTATGGTTTACTTTATAACCGGTAATTAATTAACCCTATTATATTATCCCCATACATAATATATATATATATATATATATATATATATATATATATATATATATATATATATATATATATATATATATATATATATTGGTTCTCATAAACATTTCTTTTTAGGCTTACAGTTTCAATACATCTCTTAAGTATAATACATATCGAGTGGCATTATCATTATTAAAGGTCACCCTTACGAAGGGTTTTCATGCCGGTACAGTATTCTTAATGAGGTCCAGATGTCTGAGGAAATTGTTTAGTAAACACGAACAAACAACTTATTGTAGACACCAAAAATTCTCGTTATTAGCAGAAACTGCAGAGCTGGGCACTTGCGGTTTTTTTTGCGGTACTGCGGTACTGCGGTACTACCGCACTACCAAACCGGGACCGCATAACGCAGTACCGCAAAGGATCGCTGAAAGTACAGGCTGTACTTTCAGCGATCCTTTGCGGTACTGCGTTATGCGGTCCCGGTTTGGTAGTGCGGTAGTACCGCAGTACCGCAGTACCGCAAAAAAACCGCAAGTGCCCAGCTCTGGCAGAAAGCTATACTGAAGAAGTTTTTTAGGTACCAGTGTCAGGTTACGACAAGGGACACCTTTTGCGTTAAGTAAGCAGACTTTAAGAAAATGACAAAGGGGCCCATTGAAAATCAACCAAGACCATCACCAAGGAATTCTGAAGCAAGCAAACCTAGGAAAAGGCAACCATAAATAACAGAACCAACGACGTCTCACGTTCCTTAATGTTCTGAAGGTGACGAAGGTGGTGGTTATGGAAGAGTGGCCGAAGAACAAGGTGGTAGTATACCCGAGGGTAAACATAATCCTCATTACTAAGTAACTAAGTTTTGGGTGCACCGTATATAACTTCATATAAGCTCAGAACTACGTGTAGGCTAACAGTTATATTTTAGGTTCACGAACAATTTAACCATTAAGTGTCAAGTACTGAGTTTCAGTGTCACTTTTAGTATCACATTAAATTCAATATAAGAGGGTCTCACTGAGTACCACAACAAGTTTGCCTTAAATACGAATACCTTATGAAAACAAGTAGGGGCCTACATAAATCACAAGGAGGAACCAACACCATAAAATTTGTACTTTTAATTTTATGTTCACTTCAAAATTAAAGCGATTAATGTTATACAATTTTAACATGACCTTGGGCTGAGCTGGAAAAGTCGCACGGCCAAGGGGAGGAAACGCTAATTTACTTTAGCTATCAATTAACTTCATTATCGTAAGCCCCTTTTCTCACGGCCTAGTACCTTTGTGATGTACCTTACTGGTTTCATAATTTTACTAATAAAATACTTTTTTATTCAAACTCACAACTAATAGACTAAATGTATAGTTTCGGAAGGAAATTCGTCTACAAACAAAATTTCTAAAAAGCATAAAAAATTACTAATGATTTTTTTTTATTTTATTACTGTCACCAAAAAGAAAATATCTGAAAAAAACCCAGAATATTAAGAGTAATTTCTTATGATTTTTAGAAATTTTGTTTGTAGGCAAACTTTTTTCCTAAATTGTACCTCTTAGATTGTAACCCTTTGAAGTATACTGTAGAACCTGGGAACGGGAATCTCAAAGGAGACAATTTTCAAATCGAGCCATTCTCTTATATACTCAGTTAATGAGTGGAGGATTTCCCACCTTAAGTTTGATTTTTCATAGAAAATACTCCTCAGGTCTATACAATTGCGTCACAACCTTCTTTTTATCCTTTCCCAAATCAGGAAACACTTTTCCCGAATCTGGAATTCCCAATTTTCGACCGCGAATGAGAAAAGAAATGATGGCAGTACGGAAGGAATAATTTTATCGTACTGCGTAATTGGAAAAGCATCGGAATGGATAGTGAATAGTCCAAAATCTGAAGATGTGATTCATTATATGCGATCATTTTGACGATTAATGAGACTTCATAATGTTTTTACAAAGAAAACAATTAATCTTATTTTTAAGATTAACTAACCTACCGCTTTCATATTTAGAAAACAAATATTTACTGTAATTTATTCATACATATTCTACAGAATCTACAGTAACGGATTTAGACAAAGATCAAAATTCGGAAGAGTTGCAGCTCAGTTGGTACGTCGAATCAAAACAAAATTAAGATCGTGATTGTAATGACGCCACGAAACTAAATTAGACTTTCAATATTAAATTACGAAGAATTAACAGTTGTTGAGTAAAATTATTTCAAAGTTCAAAACTAATTTGTATATCTAGGAAAAGGTGACCAGATCAAACTCTGCAATTTTATCAGTCTCGAATAAATATAAAAATATGAAAAACTTAGTCAATGAATATAGGTTGGAAATTAATGGAAATAAAAATTATAATGGTCTATCAATTGAAACATTAAATTAAATGTTAAAAAAAATAACAATCAAGATAAAAATAGAATAAGATATTATTCACACAGTATAAAGGACACATAGTAGGCTATATAAAGCTATAAGCTTAGGTCTAGCTTTAGGGCAAAACGTGCTTCCAGTCGGAAAGAATGGAAATATATTAAGCAGATAAAATGAAAATAATTTACATTTTAAGTGTTTTGCCTGGAATGTTGCTTACATATAAGACTAGATGTGAGAATCTGCAGTGCGAAATTAGCAAGAGTAAATGTAAAATGTATTTATTTTAACAGACGTGCGACAATTATATGAATTTAGAAAATGTACCTGAAGTGAACGAGTGAAATTGTATCTGGAGCCACTTACATAAAAGAAGAAAGACAATACTCCTTTGGAAGTTTTTACAATTAAAACGCTCTAAAGTATTGAATGCAACTAAATATGCAGTTGAGAATGAAATTTTAATATAATCTCAAAATGGAAATTAAAATGGTAGCAATTTATTGGTTAGAAGACACTTTTAAACAAGGAAAAAAATGTTGAGCAGATGATGAATAAATAAATATCAGAAAACAAATGGTGATCTCAAAAAGTTCACACACTTTCTATAAAACAGCAGTTCTATAAAATATTTATTTGAAATCTAAGAAAAAATAAGAAACTAGTGCTTGTTGAAATCTGATTTTATGAAAGACGTGCACAATACCATATGTAGAAGCTATTAGTACCTTTCAATTTATGATGGTCCGTTAGTAAAACTGCGCGTGAAGAAGTGTTTCCGGAACATTTTAATTTTATGAAAACAAGCAGAAACTAGATCATCATTTTAACTGGCTGCACCTTTCAGAAGACGTCGAGAACTACTGTAACGAGTGTGACATTTGTCACAGAAGAAAAGACGAGTCTATTAGGTCTCCCATAAGTAAACTACTAAATAAAAGAAAGATTAAACAAAAATGAATGATAACATCTTATATTAAGAAACCAAGCAAAAATTTATACTGCTTCTCACATTTTGAAAAATGATGATACAAACGCGTTAAAAGGATTCTTTAAATAATGAAGCAATATTGCAGTTAATTAAAAGACGCTTTAAAATGAATAACTTTTTAAATTAATATGCGCACACACACACACACATATATATATACATATACATATATATATATATATATACATATATATATATATATATAGCGGGAACCAGTTCCCTCCTCAACCAATGATGAAAATAACCACAAAGGAAAAAGAAAATACGAGATAGTGCTCAAGCGTTTTCGTCTAATGACATCATCAGGAACATGCTTAGTGTTCCTGAGGATGTCATTAGACGAAAGCGCTTGAGCATTATTTCGCGTTTTCTTTTTCCTTCGTGGTTATTTTCATCATAAATATTATTCACGTGTTATTTTCGTGAAATAATTTATTTATATATATATATATATATATATATATATGATAAACACAGACCGTGCATGGAACAAGGAACTCCTCTAGGATAATTAAATCCACTATAGTCCGAATAAATAATGGTAAATGACAAATACCATAGTTTTTCTTTTTCATGATGCTAGCCCGACGTGGGCAACGGGTCACTCGCAAAGAGGTCCCAAAAATATAGCTTTCCTCACCAGCTATCTGCAAAGCAGATAGGATCCAGCTTTGGGACAGGATCTACGGTTTAAAGCAGCCTAGCCCAGCTACATTTAGAACCTCAATATAAGCAAAAGACTCGCTGCCTTCACGTCAGATTGAATACATCAAAGAAAAAGGGGTAGGTAACTATTATATTTTTAGCCCAAAACCAAAACTTAAACCTCAAGGCACATGTTATGTGCCTTGAAAAGTGGACGCTCAATTCTGCCAGTTGAGGTTTAAGTTTTGGTTTTTGGCTAAAAATATAATAGTTACTCCTTTTTCTTCGATGTATTCAATCTGACGTGAAGGCAGCGAATCTTTTGCTTATACTGAGGTTCTAAATGTAGCTGAGCTAGGCTGCTTTGAACCCTAGATCCTGTCCCAAAGCTGGATCCTATCTGCTTTGCAGATAGCTGGTGAGGGAAGCTATATTTTTGGGACCTCTTTGCGAGTGACCCGTTGCCCACGTCGGGCGAGCATCATGAAAAAGCAAAACTATGGTATTTGTCATTTACCATTACTTATTCGGACTATAGTGGATTTAATTATCCTAGAAGAGTTCCGTTGTTATGTGCATGGTCTGTGTGTATCATAAAAAAACTCAGGGAACCGTTCTGAGTTCATTCCCATATATATATATATATATATATATATATATATATATATATATATATATATATATATATATTTAACATCATGAAAGAAAAAACTATAGTGTTTGTCATTTACCATTACTTATTCGGACTATAGTGGATTTAATTTTTCCAGAAGAGTTCCCTGTTCCATGCACGGTCTGTGTGCAACATAAAAGTTTCTCAGTGGACCATTCTGAGTTGTATCATATATATATATATATATATATATATATATAGAGAGAGAGAGAGAGAGAGAGAGAGAGAGAGAGAGAGAGAGAGAGAGAGAGAGGATGGAAAATACCCTGAGAATTCGAGTCCTCAAACTCTTCACTCTCCTGCCCAGAGAACTGAGGAACTTCCGGCATATTAACACGAATAATTTCAAGAACCAGTTAGACAGGTTCTTGTGCAAAGTCCCTAACCAACCATGCGTAGCTGGCTGCAAGGGCAGTAGGAGAGCGGGAACCAGTTCTCTCCTCAACCAAATCCCGCAAATAAGGCGGGATGCTGCAGAGGGGTCAATCGCAGGTCGATCCTGAACCGTCGTTCAAAAGTTCAAAACCTTCTCAAGTCTCAAGTATATATTGTGCTGTTCCTATGTGGTGTAGTGGTTAGCATCGCTGACTACGAATCCATCGGCATCGGGATCGAGATCCGGTGACGGCAGGCGGCGAGCAGCAAAACCCAGCTGTTTAATGTTTATCCTTCCACACACTAAAAATTGGTTGGTAGATAAATGGGTATTCTGGGTACAGGGCCGTAGCTTGGGGACCGCCAGGGGGGGATGAGCCTCCCCTGGAAAATGTTGAGCAAATTTAGTTCTACTGGCATTCGAGAAAGAACGCACGAAAGCAATCAATATGGATATTCTTTTAAGAAAATTTAATGATCAGAAAAACAGAGTTGCAACTGTTTTGAAGTAATTTTAATTTTTTTATTAGTGTACTCAAGTACTGTATTTTGTTTTTAAATTTGGAACCAATGTTTTTGTTGTTGTTTATTCTTCAATAACTATTAGATTCGAATAAAAGAAAAATTACCGCAATGCATTATACAGTGCGTTCGAAAAGTCTCTCCGCAGTCAACGTGCTATAGTTTCCGCCGGTTTAAACTCGATCGTGTCAGTACTGTGACAGAGTTGGGATCGTGGCAATAGTGTGTGTCGATAGTTTGGTAAAAAATTCATGAAACACGATTGCACGACCAGAAAATCGGCGTTTGGGTTGCAATATCAAGAAAGCGAATTGTCGGTACCATTTTCTTTGAGAACACGATAAATGCTGAACGATACTGTTCAGAAATTCTGTATCCATTTATTGGACAGCTAAACGAAATGGAAATACTGAATGCATACTTCCAGCAAGATGGTGCCACGGCACACACTGCTCACCTTTCGATGGAGCTACTGCGTGATGTGTTTGGGGATCGCATAATTTCAAGGGGGCTTTGGCCTCCACGATCCCCAGACCTTACGCCGCCCGACTATTTCTTGTGGGGAGCGGCAAAAGGTGTTGTTTGTAAAGCCCGCCCGAAAACAATTCAGAACTTAAAAACCGCAATATCCACTTACATTGCTTCAATATCAACCAACACTTTAAAAAAAGTGTTTGACAAGTGTAGACGAGTTGCTCTGTGCCTGTAAAATGGTGGAAAACACTTTCAACACATGCTGTAAAATCAAAAGGTTATGTAATAAAATCACTAAATCATGGTTGAATGAAAACATTGTAGTTTTTCAATTTCCTATGCGTTTAACATAGCACTGCGGAGAGACTTTTCGAACGCACTGTACTATTTTATAATTATTACCAATTTGTATTTTGTATTGTATCTAACTTCTAAGTCATGTTTCGTTTGTTTAAACTTTCTACATTCTAACACGTTGTTTACCACGTAGTTTTAGAATTATAATTCAGTTTATAATAGGCAATTGTAATTGTTTAATTGACCTGGTCCAATAAATGCGTATATACAAAATTTTAACTTTAACATGTTTTATTTTTACAAAAAGTTCCCTATATTATCGGTACTATAATTATAGCCTCTCATATATTACCAGTCGCCTCCCCTGGAGATTACCATTAGCTACGGTCCTGTCTATGTACCATCGAGGTTCGAACCACCCCTTAAAATTAAGTGCTTAACAGATATATATATATATATATATATATATATATATATACAGGGTGTCCCATAAGTCCGGCATCATAGGAAAAATTAAAAAAAAAAAGGCAAAACAAAAGCTTTTGTTTACAGAACGTGCTCAATATGTCCACCATTGTTTTCAATACACAAATTCAGACGTGATACCCAGTCAGCAAGCACACGGTGAATGATGTCAGGAGTAACGGTGTTACATGCCCCAATAATGCGCTGCCGCAAATGTTCGACACTCCTAATTTTCTCTGCGTATACCAGCGCTTTCAAGTGGCCCCAGAGATAAAAATCTAGTGGTGTGAGATTTGGGCTTCTAGCTGGCCATTCCACAGGCCTTCGACGTCCTATCCAATGACCAGGGAATTGCTGGTACAGGTATTCCCTTACTTGGGTGCTGTAATGTGCAGGAGCGCCGTCTTGCTGGAACCATGTTGGGAAATTTCCTTCTTCGTTCAAGACACTGGGAAATTCTTCTTCCTTGAGCATACGTAGGTAGGTGCCTCCAGTGACATGTTCATCGAAAAAGAGGGGGCCTATGATGCGATCCTTCCAAATGCCACACCATACCATCGCCCGAGATGCACCTTGTTCCTTTGAAGAGGTATACCAGTGAGGATTGTTTTGAGACCAGTAGCGGGTGTTCTGTCGATTTACCTCATCATTTCCATAAAAAACAGCCTCGTCACTGAACAGAATGGTGGACGGGAAATTGGCATCCCGAGCATAAGAAAAATATGAATTATGGTTTGTAGAAATAGAAAAATATGAATTTTTCCTATGATGCCGGACTTATGGGACACCCTATATATATATATATATATATATATTAGGGTGTTTCATAAATTAAAAGTTTGGAAAAATTTTAATCCACATGGATCCCCTTGTTCCATTTGCTGAGGAGACTGATAAACCGAAGTATTAATTCAATAGTTTAAAGTTTACGGGTCCCCAGTTTGATGCTCTGGCAGATCATAAACGGAAAAAATTAAACAAAAATCTGTCAATGAATTTTTATTCAACAAACGAGTACCATTTCACTACACATTTTCACAAAGATACAAAAAACATAACCACTTCTTGCGAATCATTTGTCCATGAAATCCTTCTTGGTTTTATTCGGGTATTTCGCCCTATGCTGCATCACAGTTTTGAGCAAATACTGCTTCTGCTCTTCGTTCTTCGTCAGAGAACAGTTGAACTCTTTGGTGAGCGCGATGGCTCTTTCGGCCCGATCGTTGACGACAGAGATTTTGTTAACAGTTGCCGCTGCTTGCTTGAAGCCCTCTACTTCAGTCCACTCGGCAACTGGCTTTTTCAAGAATTCTGTGTCCAAGTCGAATGCATGGAAGAAAGCCATCGTCTTTCCTGTCACGAACTCCGCCAGGTGTTTCGAGGCAAGATTCCTGACGTTCTTCCCTTGGGGTCGCTTGAGTTCCTTTTTCGATGCGGGCTTACCCAAACTGACGACCATCTGAGCCTTTTCTTCATCTGCCACATCTGCGTCGAAGAACGCCATGGCAATAAGAGTCTCAGAGATGTACCATAGGTGTCGAGACATGGCTTCTTGCGCAGCGTTAACACACGAATATCCCGACATGGCAAAGGCTTCCGCGTCACGCAGAAATTCCAGATCAACTGCGGCAGCCTTGCTTGAGGTTGCAGCACGAGTCCAACCTCGGATGTAGACGAGGGACACGAAGAGACCTACGGCTGTCAGAGCTTCCAACTCGTGACTCGACATCTTGAACTGCTTCAGTAGAATTACTTTCAAGGAGTAGATGGCTATCGCCATCCATCGAGCGTGATGGTAAGCGCCAGGGGCTCTGAGAGGGAAATCCACCACTTTTGCTTCTCCCAGGAAGATGAGAACCAACTGTAGCAGTTCCTTGTAGTCATCGCGCTGATGCGACGTGCTCACCATCCCTCTCACCAGCAGGACTGACTTCTCCCTCAGTTCCCTCATAGAGTCATTGACTTGAGCAAAATCGTACGGCCGCACGTCCAACCGGTCGATGAACTTCCATTGTGCCTGAAACCTCTTGAAAACGGGTATATCGGGGCCACTTGAAGGGCCGTATGCACGCTTGAAGACGGAGCTGAGGATGACTTCATAGATGTGATGCCGACAGGGGAAGTACATGAGTTCTCTGCCAAGACCTTTCTCAATCAGGACGCAGGCCCCGATATGAATCCCGGTGTTCGACGCTGTCGTGTCGAAAGACAGTCCCCGCACGCGCTCTTCCATCCTGTGTTCCTTGACCAAATCCAAGCAAACTCGCGCTATCTTCTCGCCGGTTCCGGACGTCACCTTAGGAACGCCGAGCAACTTCTCCTTGCCGTCGCCAGAGACGAGGACGGCGATCCGGTCAACGCTCTCCTTCCATTGCTCATTGTCAGGTAGGAGCTTACCGTCCCAATGCAAGACAAGAGGCTGACCAGGACAAACTTCGTCGGATTGATAACTTTCAGCAGCCACCTTCCTGAGAGCCTTGCGTGTGCGGTACATGGTACTGGCAGAAATGGACAGTTCATCCAAGTCAAAACCTAGTGATTTAGCCGCTGCAGCGTACGACATAGCTGAATCGCGGTACGAAATATTCAGCCGATCGTAGGTAGTCGTCACATCCTGTGAGATCAGATTCCTGCGTCGCTTCTTGGTATTTCCCTTGGAGGAGGATGGAAAAACTTCCACGGTTGGGTCAACGACATCTGAGTCAGTCTCTGACGAAGTTGAAATCACTAAAGCCCCCGTATCTTCTGCAGCTCCTTGTTCCTTCCTGGCCTTCTCCTGTTGTTCCTTAATCTTGTCCAGCCTCTTCCTTTTCCTAATCTCCTTATAGTGAAGCTTCATGTCAACAGGGCCCATGCTGCAGGAATTTGGATCTTCACGCTGCATGTCGAGAAAGTGGATGTCCTCCTGATTCTTCATCATTTCCTTAGCCTGTGAATGAGCAATGTCCATGATCTCCTTCGCTATTGCCTCCTTGAACATCGCCTCCTTCACTCGGAAGGACTCTGCTTTATGTGACTTGTGCTTCACAAGCCGGTCGTATTCCTTGAGAAGGGATTCCATCTTCCTCAAGGCCGAATCTCGACGCATCATGGGGATTCTCGCTCTCTCCCAAAATATGAGACAGGCATCCAGGCACAGGTTCAGGCATTTAGTACGTCCAAATTTTTGCTCCTTTTGGTGGTAAAAGTACTTTTTGAGTACTTGCAACTGAGTTGGAAGGCCACTTGATGTGATGTTCGCATCCGTCTGGCCAATAAGAAACACTTCTGTTTTCGCTCTGGTAGACACCTGGAAAAGAAAAACTAAATAATTCCACAGAAATAATTTCACATCGTAATTAATTTCATTAATTAAATAAAGAAAAGCAGTAACTGGGACTCGAACCAGTGTCATAGCCGTTTGGCGGCATCGCTCAAGTCGGCGTACACAGCACGCTATCCACTACACCATCTAGGGAGTGGATAGCGTGCTGTGTACGCCGACTTGAGCGATGCCGCCAAACGGCTATGACACTGGTTCGAGTCCCAGTTACTGCTTTTCTTTATTTATAAAACTGATACGTGTACACTACGTTCTCTTTGACAATTCATTAATTAAATAAATTTCAATACCGCAGTAAAATTAATTAATAGTTCATAAATAATTACCAGCTTAGTTGTCCAATATGCAACAGACTAATTAATTTCATGTAATATTAATAATAAATATCACTACCACAGTAAAATGACAGAAATTAAATAATAATAAATTTCAATACCACAGTAAAATGAGATAATTAGTAGCATATATAATTACCTCCATAGTTGTCCAATAGGCTATACAACACGAACCGCTCAAGTGACGAAGAAAACCGTCTTCACTACAGGCAGGCGAGAAATGAACTGACAAAAAGTCGTCAAAGTTGGGGACCTCTAAATGCAGCGCGATCTGGTTCAAACTTGCACAAACGTGTTTTCTTGTTCTTTAGAATACGGAGAAACGTGTGTATTAAAACTCCAAGCTCATTTTTATTTTACCCTATAGGTATGAAACACCCTAATATATATATATATATATATATATACACAAACTCAGAATGGTTCCCTGAGAACATTATATGTTAAACACAGACCGTGCATGGAACAAGGAACTCTTCTGGGAAAATTAAATCCACTATAGTCCGAATAAGTAATGGTAAATGACAAATACCATAGTTTTTTTCCTTTTTCATGATTTTAGCCCGACGTGGGCAACGGGTCTCTCGCAAAGAGATCCCATAAATATAGCTTCCCTCACCAGCTATCTGCAAAGCAGACAGGATCCAGCTTTGGGACGTGGATCTAGGGTTTAAAGCAAACCTAGATCCCTACACTCAGAATCTCTATATAAGTAAAAGACTCGTTGCATTCACGTCGTGTTGAATAAATCAAAGAAAAAGGGGGTAACTATTGTATTTTTAGCCAAAAAAACCAAAACTTAAACCTCAACCGGGACATTGAGCGTCCACTTTTCAAGGCACGAAACACGTCCGTTTAGTATACACAAACTCAGAATGGTTCCCTGAGAACATTATATGTTAAACACAGACCGTGCATGGAACAAGGAACTCTTCTGGGAAAATTAAATCCACTATAGTCCGAATAAGTAATGGTAAATGACAAATACCATAGTTTTTTTCCTTTTTCATGATTTTAGCCCGACGTGGGCAACGGGTCTCTCGCAAAGAGATCCCATAAATATAGCTTCCCTCACCAGCTATCTGCAAAGCAGACAGGATCCAGCTTTGGGACGTGGATCTAGGGTTTAAAGCAAACCTAGATCCCTACACTCAGAACCTCTATATAAGTAAAAGACTCGTTGCATTCACGTCGTGTTGAATAAATCAAAGAAAAAGGGGGTAACTATTGTATTTTTAGCCAAAAAAAACCAAAACTTAAACCTCAACCGGGACATTGAGCGTCCACTTTTCAAGGCACGAAACACGTCCGTTTAGTATACACAAACTCAGAATGGTTCCCTGAGAACATTATAGTTAAACAACAACCGTGCATGGAACAAGGAACTCTTCTGGGAAAATTAAATCCACTATAGTCCGAATAAGTAATGGTAAATGACAAATACCATAGTTTTTTCTTTTTCATGATTTTAGCCCGACGTGGGCAACGGGTCTCTCGCAAAGAGATCCCATAAATATAGCTTCCCTCACCAGCTATCTGCAAAGCAGACAGGATCCAGCTTTGGGACGTGGATCTAGGGTTTAAAGCAAACCTAGATCCCTACACTCAGAACCTCTATATAAGTAAAAGACTCGTTGCATTCACGTCGTGTTGAATAAATCAAAGAAAAAGGGGGTAACTATTGTATTTTTAGCCAAAAAAACCAAAACTTAAACCTCAACCGGGACATTGAGCGTCCACTTTTCAAGGCACGAAACACGTCCGTTTAGTATACACAAACTCAGAATGGTTCCCTGAGAACATTATATGTTAAACACAGACCGTGCATGGAACAAGGAACTCTTCTGGGAAAATTAAATCCACTATAGTCCGAATAAGTAATGGTAAATGACAAATACCATAGTTTTTTTCCTTTTTCATGATTTTAGCCCGACGTGGGCAACGGGTCTCTCGCAAAGAGATCCCATAAATATAGCTTCCCTCACCAGCTATCTGCAAAGCAGACAGGATCCAGCTTTGGGACGTGGATCTAGGGTTTAAAGCAAACCTAGATCCCTACACTCAGAACCTCTATATAAGTAAAAGACTCGTTGCATTCACGTCGTGTTGAATAAATCAAAGAAAAAGGGGGTAACTATTGTATTTTTAGCCAAAAAAACCAAAACTTAAACCTCAACCGGGACATTGAGCGTCCACTTTTCAAGGCACGAAACACGTCCGTTTAGTATACACAAACTCAGAATGGTTCCCTGAGAACATTATATGTTAAACACAGACCGTGCATGGAACAAGGAACTCTTCTGGGAAAATTAAATCCACTATAGTCCGAATAAGTAATGGTAAATGACAAATACCATAGTTTTTTTCCTTTTTCATGATTTTAGCCCGACGTGGGCAACGGGTCTCTCGCAAAGAGATCCCATAAATATAGCTTCCCTCACCAGCTATCTGCAAAGCAGACAGGATCCAGCTTTGGGACGTGGATCTAGGGTTTAAAGCAAACCTAGATCCCTACACTCAGAACCTCTATATAAGTAAAAGACTCGTTGCATTCACGTCGTGTTGAATAAATCAAAGAAAAAGGGGGTAACTATTGTATTTTTAGCCAAAAAAACCAAAACTTAAACCTCAACCGGGACATTGAGCGTCCACTTTTCAAGGCACGAAACACGTCCGTTTAGTATACACAAACTCAGAATGGTTCCCTGAGAACATTATATGTTAAACACAGACCGTGCATGGAACAAGGAACTCTTCTGGGAAAATTAAATCCACTATAGTCCGAATAAGTAATGGTAAATGACAAATACCATAGTTTTTTTCCTTTTTCATGATTTTAGCCCGACGTGGGCAACGGGTCTCTCGCAAAGAGATCCCATAAATATAGCTTCCCTCACCAGCTATCTGCAAAGCAGACAGGATCCAGCTGCTTTGCAGATAGCTGGTGAGGGAAGCTATATTTATGGGATCTCTTTGCGAGAGACCCGTTGCCCACGTCGGGCTAAAATCATGAAAAAGGAAAAAAACTATGGTATTTGTCATTTACCATTACTTATTCGGACTATAGTGGATTTAATTTTCCCAGAAGAGTTCCTTGTTCCATGCACGGTCTGTGTTTAACATATAATGTTCTCAGGGAACCATTCTGAGTTTGTGTATACTAAACGGACGTGTTTCGTGCCTTGAAAAGTGGACGCTCAATGTCCCGGTTGAGGTTTAAGTTTTGGTTTTTTTGGCTAAAAATACAATAGTTACCCCCTTTTTCTTTGATTTATTCAACACGACGTGAATGCAACGAGTCTTTTACTTATATAGAGGTTCTGAGTGTAGGGATCTAGGTTTGCTTTAAACCCTAGATCCACGTCCCAAAGCTGGATCCTGTCTGCTTTGCAGATAGCTGGTGAGGGAAGCTATATTTATGGGATCTCTTTGCGAGAGACCCGTTGCCCACGTCGGGCTAAAATCATGAAAAAGGAAAAAACTATGGTATTTGTCATTTACCATTACTTATTCGGACTATAGTGGATTTAATTTTCCCAGAAGAGTTCCTTGTTCCATGCACGGTCTGTGTTTAACATATAATGTTCTCAGGGAACCATTCTGAGTTTGTGTATACTAAACGGACGTGTTTCGTGCCTTGAAAAGTGGACGCTCAATGTCCCGGTTGAGGTTTAAGTTTTGGTTTTTTTTGGCTAAAAATACAATAGTTACCCCCTTTTTCTTTGATTTATTCAACACGACGTGAATGCAACGAGTCTTTTACTTATATAGAGGTTCTGAGTGTAGGGATCTAGGTTTGCTTTAAACCCTAGATCCACGTCCCAAAGCTGGATCCTGTCTGCTTTGCAGATAGCTGGTGAGGGAAGCTATATTTATGGGATCTCTTTGCGAGAGACCCGTTGCCCACGTCGGGCTAAAATCATGAAAAAGGAAAAAAACTATGGTATTTGTCATTTACCATTACTTATTCGGACTATAGTGGATTTAATTTTCCCAGAAGAGTTCCTTGTTCCATGCACGGTCTGTGTTTAACATATAATGTTCTCAGGGAACCATTCTGAGTTTGTGTATACTAAACGGACGTGTTTCGTGCCTTGAAAAGTGGACGCTCAATGTCCCGGTTGAGGTTTAAGTTTTGGTTTTTTTGGCTAAAAATACAATAGTTACCCCCTTTTTCTTTGATTTATTCAACACGACGTGAATGCAACGAGTCTTTTACTTATATAGAGGTTCTGAGTGTAGGGATCTAGGTTTGCTTTAAACCCTAGATCCACGTCCCAAAGCTGGATCCTGTCTGCTTTGCAGATAGCTGGTGAGGGAAGCTATATTTATGGGATCTCTTTGCGAGAGACCCGTTGCCCACGTCGGGCTAAAATCATGAAAAAGGAAAAAAACTATGGTATTTGTCATTTACCATTACTTATTCGGACTATAGTGGATTTAATTTTCCCAGAAGAGTTCCTTGTTCCATGCACGGTCTGTGTTTAACATATAATGTTCTCAGGGAACCATTCTGAGTTTGTGTATACTAAACGGACGTGTTTCGTGCCTTGAAAAGTGGACGCTCAATGTCCCGGTTGAGGTTTAAGTTTTGGTTTTTTTGGCTAAAAATACAATAGTTACCCCCTTTTTCTTTGATTTATTCAACACGACGTGAATGCAACGAGTCTTTTACTTATATAGAGGTTCTGAGTGTAGGGATCTAGGTTTGCTTTAAACCCTAGATCCACGTCCCAAAGCTGGATCCTGTCTGCTTTGCAGATAGCTGGTGAGGGAAGCTATATTTATGGGATCTCTTTGCGAGAGACCCGTTGCCCACGTCGGGCTAAAATCATGAAAAAGGAAAAAAACTATGGTATTTGTCATTTACCATTACTTATTCGGACTATAGTGGATTTAATTTTCCCAGAAGAGTTCCTTGTTCCATGCACGGTCTGTGTTTAACATATAATGTTCTCAGGGAACCATTCTGAGTTTGTGTATACTAAACGGACGTGTTTCGTGCCTTGAAAAGTGGACGCTCAATGTCCCGGTTGAGGTTTAAGTTTTGGTTTTTTTGGCTAAAAATACAATAGTTACCCCCTTTTTCTTTGATTTATTCAACACGACGTGAATGCAACGAGTCTTTTACTTATATAGAGGTTCTGAGTGTAGGGATCTAGGTTTGCTTTAAACCCTAGATCCACGTCCCAAAGCTGGATCCTGTCTGCTTTGCAGATAGCTGGTGAGGGAAGCTATATTTATGGGATCTCTTTGCGAGAGACCCGTTGCCCACGTCGGGCTAAAATCATGAAAAAGGAAAAAAACTATGGTATTTGTCATTTACCATTACTTATTCGGACTATAGTGGATTTAATTTTCCCAGAAGAGTTCCTTGTTCCATGCACGGTCTGTGTTTAACATATATATATATATATATATATATAATATACAGGGCGTCCCAAAAAAATGTATACACACTTTAAATACTTATAAAGGCAGTGTTTATTAAAATACATTTCATTTTCAAAATGTAATAGAATCTACAGACATTATTTAATTGTTTTGTCAACGCCTGTTTTCAAACTGACGTCCGTTCTGGTCCAGGCACTGCTGATAACGCGAAGCAATGGAATCGCAAACATCACGAAACATTTCGTTTGGTATTTGTGTGCATTCTCGTTCAATGGCTGCTCTCAATTCAGCGACTGTTGCAGGTTTTATAGCGTAGACTTTGTCTTTTAAGTATCCCCATAAAAAAAGTCTAGTGGTGTGAGGTCTGGTGAACGGGGAGGGTATTCTACGAAACCCCTTCGTCCAATCCACATCCACATCGTGCCAAGTACCACTCGCAATACTCCACTCTTCGGTCCGGATCATCTTCATTAATAGCATGGACTAATCTTGGAATGTAACTTTTCCATTGACAGCGCTTCAAAATGCGTTTGGACAGACGATTCTGAAATTCCTACCTCACGACTCGCTTGCCGCACAGATTTTCTTGGACTTTGGTGATACGTTTCCAGTACTCTTTCTTGCTTTGTGGGGCTTGTCGATGTCCGTGGTCTTCCGGAACGCTTCTTGTGGACATTCTGAACAGTTCCATCGGCTTCAAACTTATCTCTAATTCGAGTGATGGTAAGTCGCGTTGGTGGATCTGTTTGAAACTCCCTCCTAAACTGTCTTTGCACTTCAACTGCGTTTTCACACTTCCAGTAGCATTTTAGAATGAATTTCCTTTGTTCAAAGCTTAGTCTGACTGCCATTATTAATTCTAATGGGTTTAACTTGGAAAGAAAGAAACATCAATTGAGTTATCAGCTGTTAAAGTGTGTATACATTTTTTTGGGACGCCCTGTATATATGTGTGTATATATATATATATATATATATTATATATATATATATATATATATATATATTATATATATATTTTCTATTTATACTTTATCCTGTTTTTCTTTTGTCCATTTAAAAGCCATAAGCGGATTAAAAGATCATTAGAGATTAAAAGGGATTAATTTTTCTTCTGAAAGTGCCAACACTCAGTGCCAGTGCCACTGACACCCCTATCCCCTTGTTCCACTGGTCGTTTTTGCAACCACATTACTCACCCCCACGGTGGGTATTGCCTATCATGACTTTAGTCAGGTTCGGTAGCTATACAGGGTGTTTCAGGAAGAAAGGTCAATACTTCGGGAGGTGATAGTATCGGTCATTGTGAGAAAAAAGTTCATATGAACATGTGTCTAATTCTGAATGGTTACGGAGATAGAGCTGTTTGAATCTACAAATACAAAAGCATTGTTAATGGTAATCAAGAAAGAGAAACCAATTACTGTTTCTAACATTTAATGTTTAAACATTGGCATTTTGAATGGTATCAGATACAGAAATGACAAATTTGTTACAGTTTACAATACGTTTTCGAAAATCCCACCGTCAACCTCAATGCACTTTGCAACTCGTGTGCGAAGATCGCGTGTTGTTCGTCTGAGTTGATCTTGACGTTCCTTTATGCGGGCAGCAGCATCCAAAATGCGCGCGAGCAATTCGTCTCGTGTATCCACCTTTCTTTTGTAAACTTGACGTTTCATCCACCCCCACAAACAATAATCTAACGGAGAGGGGTCTGGAGACCTTGGTGGCCATTGAATGGGACCACCGCGGCCGATCCATCGACCAAGGAAAGTTTGATTTAAGTATTGCATCACCTGACGGGTAGAATGTGGAGGAACTCCGTCATGCTGAAAGTACATATCAGCGCGTGTAGCCAAAGGAACATCCTCCAATAGTCCTGGCAATTCATTTTGCAGAAATTCTAGGTAACTTTGTCCTGTAAGACGGTTCTCTAAAGTAACAGGACCAATCAGTTGATCATCGATGATACCGCACCACACATTGGCAGAGAAGCGATGTTGAAAATTTGTTTCCACAGCGGCATTTGGATTTTCGTCTGACCACCGATGAGAGTTACGAGTGTTGTTGATACCGTCACGGGTGAAAGTAGCTTCATCGGTGAACAGTATTAATCGAAGCAATCGGCGATTAGCATTTACCCAATGACAAAATTCCAGTCGCGTGGCAGCGTCTCCTGGTTGAAGGTGTTGTGCACGTTGTACATGATATGGATGCAAGCCTTCCTCACGTAATGTTCGCCATACTCTTGTGTGTGGTACACCGAGACGTGTAGAAATTCTTCGTGAGCTAGTAGTAGGACTACGCTCTACTAACTGAAGAATGTTTTCCACTTCATCCACAATATTCCACATCTTGTTAACCTTCACGTTCAGATGAAACATGAGCGCTGGGAAGTGTACCAATCTCACGCAATGTGTTGAAAACCCTGGTAAACACTCTTCGATCCGGAATTCTCCTGTCGAGTGGCTTATGTTAAATGCTTACATTACAGCTTACATGGTTCAAGGTTATAGGGAGGGAAGGGGAAGAAAGAGCTGCGCGAGCATCAGATTCAAACGGCTCTATCTCTGTAACCATTCAGAATTAGACACATGTTCATATGAACTTTTTTCCTCACAATGACCGATACTATCACCTCCCGAAGTATTGACCTTTCCTCCTGAAACACCCTGTATATCATGTATACACAAAGGACACCAAACAGCAACAGACCGGCTGGTCCCTACGAGGCTGTCCAGGGCCGTATCCAGCGTTACAGTGTTGGACAAAATGCGCACGGCAAAGCTGCGCGCCCTGCTAGGGGGGTCCGGGGGCATCCCCACCCCTGAAATTTTATTAATGTTATTGTCTAGAAGAGTTGTTTTTTAATTATTGGTCTAAATATTTACCAAAAAAGTTTATAATTATTAGTCTAAATATTTATTCACTCCCGTCCAACAATACTATTTTGCTACCCCGTAAATGATTATCACAACAATGTGAAGCAGCAGAGATGAGTAGGTCAGCTGGGTGAAGATGATCTGAGGAGCTACATACATCATACATCAAAAGATTTGCAAATTTATTATACTACAGCAATAAAGGTAGGTAGCTGTCAGGTTTACATGTTGTCTTGTACACGTGTCTTCTTTCATTGAAATACAATAAGTCAGCTAGATATGGTTACTATCCCAACCTTATGCTATACATCACAGACACCACCTTACCCCCATACTGTCATTATTCCAACATCAAGATGCTGCTCCGCATCCTTTGCAACTTACCATTCACCAGCCACATTCAGTGGACTTAAGCGCCTGAAGACTTATCTTCGCTACAGCATGGCTACGGAACGACTGACTTGGTTCGCTCTAATGCACATCCACCGTAACATCGCCATTGATGTGGAGACCATTGTCACCATGTTTACAAGACGCCACCCAAGACGAATGAACATAGTCAATGTGTTGGATAACTGACTCCTGACTACTACTCATTCTGTATTGAGCTCAGGGGCAGGAGGAGCCTTTTCTGTCACTATAAGACTGATACGACTTTACATGACCCTGAAGCGTAAAGTCAGATGCAATAAACAGATGCCAATTCATGATGCTGAGGCTATTGTACTGTTTTAATAACATAATCAAAGGCCCAACATGGTCACAGGATTTACAGTTTAGAAATCAGATATATAACACTAGGCAACAAAGATTTTGTTACAGAAGACCAAATAGGTGCTCCTAGCTAATTTCGGTATGCTGATTTCAAATCTATAATTAGATTTTTTCTATCACGTCTAGATTTTGTGTAAAATGCAAATCACTTTTAGTAAAATTTTCTACCACGTCCAGATTTTGGTTTTAATCGGCTTAATGCCAGTAATATGAAACTTGCTTTTCAAGGTTAAAGCAATTTTTTTTGCCAACTATATACAAATTCGAACAATTTTGATAAATAAAATTTATCCCGAGTTGGCAACACTGAGTCAAGAGCATAGTAACGGGCAACGGCCCAACGGTGAGCGCTACGTGACAGTCAAGCAGAACGGTTGTTGAAGCTCTCTGCTGATGAGCAAGTGACAGGTTGTGGTGACGTGTGTTTTTATAGCATTTGTTTTGTACTACGGTGTGTATTTCTTTTTATTTTGCACATCGTAATAATTACTTTCTACGTTTTTTCAGATATTGTATGGTAATTCAAAATGGCATCAAATAGACGTGCTTGTGTAAATCACCCAGACAACTTGCTTTGTCTGTGGACAATATACACCTAAGCCACAACGTAGAAACATAACAACAAAGATTAAACTTGCCTACAAGTGTTATTTTGACTGTAAGTTAGGAGACCAACAGAGGGACTGGGCACCACATATTTGCTGTGCACAGTGCAATGCAATGTTAATAGCTTGGATGAATGGTAAAAGAAAAGCTATGCCGTTCTCAGTCCCCATGGTTTGGCGTGAGCCGAAAAATCACTTCAATGATTGTTATTTTTGTTTGACAAAGATTGCTGGTTTCACAAAGAAAAACAAATCAAAGATCACGTACCCAAACTGCGAATCAGCAATGAAACCAGTACCACATGATGAAACAAATCCACCACCAGTTCCACCAGCAACGATAACAGACAGCAGTTCATCTGAAGATTCTGCTAGTGATATAGAAACAGGGAAAGATGGCATATATGTTCCAGATGCAAATATTTCCCCACATTTGTTAAGTCAAGCGGAGTTAAATGACTTAGTGCGCGATTTGGAATTACCAAAAGAAAAGGCAGAGTTGCTTGGTTCAAGACTTCAAGAATTTAATCTTCTCCAACCAAACACCAAAGTTTCCCATTTCCGCCATCGCCATTTGCAGTTTTCATCATTTTACTTACAGGAAGAAAACGTTTGTTTCTGCCACGATATCAGTGGTCTGATGCAAGGGATTGGCTGTCGCTATGATCCAAAAGAATGGAGACTGTTCATTGACTCTAGTAAAGCTAGCCTTAAAGCTGTATTACTGCACAACGGCAATGAAAAACCTTCAATACCTGTAGCACATGCCACTGGCCTTAATGAGACTTATGAATCGATGAAACTGCTGCTAAGACTCATCACATATAAGGACCACACATGGAATATTTGTGGCGACCTTAAAGTTGTATCATTACTTCTTGGGTTACAGTTGGGCTACACAAAACATATGTGCTTTTTGTGTCTATGGAACAGCAGAGATGACAAGAACCACTACAAAAAACATGATTGGCCATCTAGAACTGAACATGTTGTTGGTAAATACAATGTGAAACACCCAGCACTTATTGACCCTCAGAAAGTACATCTTCCACCACTTCACATTAAACTTGGCCTTATGAAAAATTTCGTGAAGGGTATGGATCATCAAGGTAGTGGTTTCCAATATTTAAAGGATAAATTCAAAGGAATATTGACAGATGCTAAGCTAGAAGCTGGAGTTTTCACTGGACCACAGATCCGCAGTGTCATCCACGACTCATCGTTTCCATCTAACCTAAATGAGAATGAACTAGGAGCATGGACATCTTTCGTTGAAGTTGTCAAAAATTTTCTTGGAAACCACAAAGCTGAAAACCACCGTAAACTCGTAGAAAAACATGCTTAAATCTTATGAAATAATGGGATGCAGAATGTCTGAAAATTCATTTTTTACATTCTCATCTTGACTTCTTCCCGGCCAACCTTGGGGCTGTAAGTGACGAGCATGGTGAGCGCTTCCACCAACAGATCTCAGTTATGGAAAACAGATACCAAGGTAATTTCAACCCAAATATGATGGGAGATTATTGTTGGTTCCTGCAGAAGGAGAGCTCGTCATCCTACAAGCGACAAAGGAAGAGGACACACCAAAGTTTCACTTAAGAACAGGAATTTGCCTTTCAGTAGTAACAACAAAATACTAACGCGCTTTGGGTGGATGGTTGGGCGCAGGGGTGGTAACTCCGCCAGCGGAATTCCGCTGTCTGTCTTAAGCCAGAATAAAGGAGGAAAGACATCCCTGTTCACTAATTATTTAAGTATGCTTAACATAAAACGTGGCACGGAAAAGTAGCTTAGACGGCTTTCGTAATAGAGCGGGTGAGAAAAAAAATGAAAAATAGGGGTTTTCGGTTACACAAAATCTGGACGTGATAGAGAAATTTTGATATCAGATCTGAAATCAGCATCAGCGCTTTAGTAGGAATCAGTAGTTCACGTGTCTGTAACAAAAAAAAAGTTGAAATTTGTTGCCTAGTGTAATCTATATATAATTTTTTTCTGGGATAACCAGGGGTTTGTGTTACAGACACCCAATAACCCCACATGGATACGGCCCTGCTGTCTGTTTAGGAAGGAAGGTTAAAGGATGGAAGAAGATTTAAAGATAAGTGAAAATTTTAAAGCAAAGAGGAGAAAATCCGAGTTAAAGTTCTACAATACTTTTATGTGCTAACAAATGCTTCTAAATTGGAGTTTAAGGCAAGATAAACATCTAATCTCTTTTTAAAGGACTCGACCGAATTGCTTTGAACTACGCAACTGTCCACCCAGGTGGGTGGGTAGTTGTCAGTGTTCCCTCTAAGGTGTGCGCGTGTGCGCGCGCACATGGGGTTTTATTGCCGCGCACACAGCCAAATTTTATGCGCACAAAAATTTAAAGTTAATTGGACATAAACAAAAATTATTTTCAAATGCTTAAGTTTTCTGTTATCTTAACTTTTTCAACACAAGAAACACAACTGTTTATGTTATCTTCATTTACTAATTGGCAACTCCGTATATCTATATCTTACGACATAAATACTGAATCATTTGAATGAGTCACGGTTGATGAGCTGACAGTTATTGTCTGGAGTTTCAACGTTCTGCGTAGCTGGTGCATAGTGAAATATTTGTTACCAATAGTTTGTTGATATATAGTCAAATTCATTTTCCAAAATATACGACAATAGCTTTCGTAATATTTACTAGTTCATTACGGAGTACCGTTACGGTATGTCGGGAGTAAACTAATAATATTAAGGAAAGTGCCTAAAAGATATTTATATTCGGTATAAACCGACCAACTTTATTGCGCGTATTGCTGTCGTGTGCGGGATTACGTGTTCCAGTTGCAATGTTACTTTCTTTAAAATTGGTTCTTTTGACCCAAAGGAATTGTAACCTAACTTAACCTAGGTTAGGTTAAATCAATATAAGGCCTATTCCCATAATTTTCTTCGGTTTATCCGTCTCTAATGTATTCATCCGTGCAGACGAAAAAGGCCTAGGCTGCCTATATACTCTAATCTTTATTTACGAATGGAGGTATCGGATTCTACTCTTAATTTATCGGATATTATTAATAATTATAATTATTTTATTTAAATCATTCATAAATTCTTAATAATACTATTATTAGGGTAAATTACAAGGAGACAGCCCCTCGCTGAATTATTAGTTTATTATGATGAAAAATATACCACACGTCGTACCGTACGACATGTTGCATGAGTATGTCACTGCCAGGCGTAAAAAAATGTTTTATGGTGGTCATTTTATAAAATTTTACTAATTTAAGTATTAAACGTTTTATGTTTAACCTTTTGAACCACAACTCTTCATAATGATTGTGTGACAGAACCCGCTAAAAACCTGAAATTTCAGCTATGTTTGCATAAGATTTTCTCAATAAGTTTCATTTCGATTTAAATAAATTAGGTACCGCGGGCGTTAGAATATAGTATTTTCTCTAATTATGGAAGGTAAATTCAATCAAACGCGTTTTCTGTGAACTATATCTTATTCTAAAATATAAAGTAAGAATACATATAAATTATATATATGTGTATATGTACATTATGTATATATATATATAAATGTATGAGTCCAAATCTACCCAATGGCCCGAATAGGTTAATATTATGTTCAATATAATAATAATATGTTTTGCTATGCAATCATTTTACGTTATTTAGCATAAATATAGGTACAATTTTATGATAATTGTTTGTTTTTGTTTCAGATTTTAAAATTAATGAACCGACACTATAGTTAATTCAGCATGTCTTTATCAGTAAAATAACAAGTTACCTTTACGTTTACGGTAATTGCAGTGTTATAAGTTTGCTCAAATAATACTGGTGTGCGCATGTAATGAAACATTCGTACTCTTTAATTTAGAAGTTATTACATCTTATAATTAACCCATTACACCAATGCATAAAGGAGCTAAACGGAAAAGAGCTGCAAATTTCTTTAAGACAGAATGGATGGAAGTATATATAGAAACAGCAACACCAAAATCTGATAGTGATTTGCGCGTGCAGTTGCGAGACATATTCACTTTCAATTCCGATACTGGAGTGATTTGTAATTATTGTCGAGATGCAAAAGTAGTAGGGGAATTTGCATGTGGAAAGATGTGGGGTGATGTATGGAAACTTGACTTTTTAAGGCGTCATTTATCAAGCAAATCTCATTTAGACGGTGTAACGAAACTTAGAAATAAAAATCCTTCATTACCAGCAAAAGGTCTGCTCAGAATGTTGCATGAAAGTCCTGAAGAAAGACAAAGAAAATTAATGTTTTGCGAGCGAAAACGTTCAAATCAAGAAGAAGTTCAAGTTTTAATTGATAATGTTATTTTAGCTGTTAAAATGAATAATTCCATGTTCTCTGTTCAGGACATTAATGATCATATGTCAAAGTATGTTAATATTCCAGATAATTGGAGAAGTAAAAATTATGCATTTGAATTTTTGGAGAATATTAACGCCATTGTGCAAAATGATGTAATGACAGAAATAGCTTCAGCAACGTTTCATACGTTAACTCTTGACGAAAGCACGGATATTTCCGTCAACAAAATGTTGGTACTTTATTTCAAATATAGAGCTCAAAATTCTACCGAATATAAAACGACATTTGGTGGAATAGTAAAATTACAAGCATGTGATGCTTCTACAGTTGTTTCTACAATCGAGCAGTTTTATGAAGAACATAATCTTGACTTTAAAAAAATGGTTATGTTCACATCTGATGGTGCCTCGGTAATGTTGGGTCGGCTTAATGGCGTGGCTGCGCAACTGAAGCGTAAAATTCCTCATTTAGTTGTACAACATTGTGTTGCCCATCGCGAAGATTTGGGTATTTGTGATACTTGGAAAGAATTCAAGCTGATAAGGAACATCGAAACTTTAATTAGGACCATATATACATTATTTTCCAGATCTACAACAAAGAAGAGCAAATTCGAAGGGATTGTTATTGCTTCTGAAAATAAGTCGGTTGCCTTCAAACCTCTTAATGAAGTACGGTGGTTGTCGAGACATTTTGCACTGGAAGCAATAATTAGAAATTATGATTCTTTAATAGTGTATTTTGAGCAGGATGTATCAAATGATCCAATTTCAAATTATTGTCACACAAAATTAACTAACCCTGAGTACCGAATAGCTTTGGAAATTTTGAATGATGTTTTGGGTGATTTGGCTTCCTTGTCTAAGCTTTTACAGAAGCGTAATCTAACACCACTAGATGCAAATCATCTTGTTCATGGTAAATTGAATAAGATAAAAGAACAATATCTTGGTGAAAAAATTTCATGGAGTAAACATGTACAAACACTCCTTAACAAATTTCATGAAGAAAATATTGAAGTTGATACTTGTTCTTTGTTGAATTTCATAAAAACGCTTTGTGTTCACATGGAAGACCGGTTTCCTAAGAACGAAGTAAAAGAATGGTCTTTATTTGATTGTTCAGCAATTGCAAAATGCAACTTTGGCTTTGGAGTTGAAGAAATTCAATATTTGTGTTCCAAATATGTCGATTTTCTAAATGAAAGGGATGTCATTATAGAACAGTACAATGACTTTAAATTTATTGCAGGTGAAAAAATAAAAGTGAAACTTATTGAAAACTATGCTGATATGGTGGTTTTTGTCCTCCAAAATGAACAATTTAAAGATCTTGCAATATTGATGGACATAGGAGGAACTTTTTTAGCATCTAGTGTGGACTGTGAACGTGGTTTCAGTTTGATGAACTCGATAAAAAATAAGCTGAGAAACCGTTTACAAGAAAATCATTTAGATATGCTTATGCGTGTGAAAAGTTACCTAAATGATGGAGGAACAATCAACCTTGAAAGAGTATATTCAAGATGGGCAAATCTGAAAGACCGTAGAGAAAAACAATAGTAAGAAGAAACTAGTATAAACCATTAAAATTCAATATATTGTTTAATTTTACTTAAAATATTTTTAATTTGGATGTTCTTATAGAAAATATATTTATTTATAGAATAAA
The DNA here is from genome assembly GCA_023014485.1 of Bathynomus jamesi. NCBI lineage: Eukaryota > Metazoa > Arthropoda > Malacostraca > Isopoda > Cirolanidae > Bathynomus > Bathynomus jamesi. The sequence continues at coordinate 731,978 of JAJOZX010000934.1, forward strand.
TGAATGTAAACTTCATTACTCATAGTTTTATTGTCTCCTTAAAAAGTATAATATGGTGCTATGTTTTAAAATAATGATACAATTGTTAATCTTTCAAAATCATCTACCTCCTCTTTATTGATTTTTTTGATGATTCAATGAATGATGCCAAATTATAAAGTTTGCACAATTTTATAACATTATTGGGAATGTTGCACACAAGAAACAAAATGCGCACATAAGCAGCACAAAATTAGAGGGAACATTGGTAGTTGTCCACGTACAAAAAGATTTCCCCCACCTACTAAAATAAAACAAGAACATATAATATGAGTATATATGCATGAACATATACCTTTCATTTGATTTGTGTTATTTATGATCAAATACAAATAAAAAAAATATTTTAACCCACCCACTAAAATTGTTTTCGAAGTAGCCCTGTCACATGTACTCTCTTTCTAAAACAGCTTCTAAGTGTTTAGGTGTGCTGTTCTGGCTCTGCAGTTTCTTTACCCCCGCTCAGTTGTTGTTTCTTTTATAGGGGTCTTTTATGGAGTATGCTTCTCATGTATGGGATGGCTTAACCCACACAGCTCTACTTTACCCCTCAATATTGCCACTCTCTCTCTTTACGTTTACTGTCGCTATTATAATGGACACTGCTCTTCTGAACTCTCTAACTGCATACCGCCTCCTTTAAGGATAGCATGCAATACCAAACTTTTGACACATTCTCATTCGTTTTCTGTATAACTCTCTACTGCAAGGGTTAATCGGTATTTTCAATCTTTCCTCTATTCAAACAGTCAACTCTGGAACAATCTTCCTCAATCTATCGTTCCCCCTGTCTATTATCTTCAATCTTTCAAACGCAGTGTCCAGGGATCTCGAAAACTTTGGACCTTAGTAGTATGACCACAAAATGTTAGAGTGCAATGCAATTGCAAATGTTGAGTAATGTTGCAAAGGGGGGAGGGGAATGTTGCAAGAGGTTATGCAACAATGGGGGAGAGGTTATCCCCCAAGCTGCAATGAAGAGGAACTCCCCCAGCTTGCTGGGGGAGTCCACCTAACCTCTTTGGGGGAGAAGGTGGGACGGCCTCACCCCCCAAAGGAGTATACCTAACCTAAGAGAGAAAGGAGGAGAGAGGAGTGTTCGCCTGGCTCCTGCCAAGCGCATATTGAGAGTTCATCCGAGCGCACGCTGTCTTATAAGATCCTAATCAGTCAGTTGGCTTAGAAGGCTTCTTAGAAGGCGTAAATGGCTTGTTCAGGTGTATATTATTAGGGTTGAGTTGCCAGATTGCGCTATTTATTTAATTAAAGCATATATTCTTTACAGTTGGCTTAACCCGTCAGTTGGCTTAACCCGCCAGTTGACGTAGAAGACCTAGAAGGCGGGTGTATATATTAGCTTTTCAGCTGCCAGATTGCGCTATTCACATAATTTTGACAGTTGGCTTAGAAATCCGTCAGTCGTTTTAGAAGGCAGCCATTTGGTATAATTAAATAATAATATCGTTTACAACCAAAAGAATTAAATAAAACACCATTACATCATTCTGTTTATTTAGACGAATTATTGGAATCAATTTCACGAAATATATAGAAAATAAATATACAATCAAACGATGGAATATATATGATTAAAAAATAAAATAAAAAATAATAATAATAACAAGAAATACGAACGAGGAATCTATATATAATCAAAAAATAATAATATACAAAATGATGGAGCATAACCATCAATATAACAGTACAGGAGAAAAGAGAAATATATATATATATATATATTTAGTTATATTAAATAATTAAATATATTGAAAATAATAATATACAAAACGATGGAATATAATCAACATAGGGGAAGGTGGGGTAAGACGGACTACTTAACACAAAAATGAGTCTAGAAACCACATTTATATAATTTTGGGGGTTTTTAGGGGTTGTGGTGGTGCTTTGGGGTGTTATATTTAAAGTCCACACCCTGGTCACGGTTTTTAGAGGAAAAGACTGAAACACGAGATTTTACCAAATCAATATTTTTATTGTACCAAAAACGAATCACGGGGTAAGATGGACCTCAGGGGTCCATCCTTACTGGCACAACTCACACAAAAACCTCTTCCTCATCATCCTCTACCCCTGCACATTCCTCATGTGCCCATCTCTTGCAAATGGCGCAACAAACCCACCCTTCCCCTCGCACAGAATTACCAAACGTGTCATTGCAATACAAGTACTTGGTTGAATCTCCATCCTCACTGTCACTGTCATGAGCCCAGGATGGCCCAGCTTTCGCTTGCTTTGCTTTTTTCTTTTGTGTCACTCTTTTGTTTGGTGACGTGAAGGACATCTAGCAACCAATATCTGAACCTCGCCCTTTCTGCTTGGGTTTAGAGGGGGGGGGTTCCATCTCACCCCATGGGTCCGTCTTACCCCACCGTCCCCTATTGGTACAGGAAAAAAATACATGTGTATATATATTTTTTTTTAACTGCAAACAACACAGTATAATTAATGTAGAGAACGACGCTTGTGTAGAAGAGCGTTCCGCACAAGATGAGGGAGAACGAGCAAATGAAAAATGAGGTACCTCCCAGGAATCGAACTCGGGATCATCCAATTGCCGGTCGGATATGCTAACCACTGTACCAAGGACTCCGATTAGTCAGTACTCGTAATTCTCCTACATACGAGCGGAATCAAATGCCCTGAGGGGGGCACCTTCGCATGCCGTACATATATACATTTTAAATGCAAACAACACACAGTATAATTAATGTAAAGAACGACGCTTGTGTAGAAGAGCGTTCCGCACAAGATGAGGAGAGAGAACGAGCAAATTAAAAATGAGGTACCTCCCAGGAATCGAACATGGGATCATCCAATTGCCGATCGGATATGCTAACCACTGCACCAAGGACCCCGATTAGTCAGTACTCGTAATTCTCCTACATACGAGCGGAATCAAATTCCTGGAAGGTACCTCATTTTTCATTTGCTCGTTCTCCCTCCTCATCTTGTGCGGAACGCCCTTCTACACAAGCGTCGTTCTTTACATACATATATATATATATATATATATATATATATATATATAATCAATAGGAATTTGAAAACAAGAGATACGACTCAACATTTATTGGCCAAACGTTTCGGTCCACTCAGGGGCCATCTTCAGTGACTAAGTAGAAGCATCTAGAAAACAATCATATAACTAAAGTAAATACAAATGTCATAAATATACTGTTCAATAATAAAATCTAATACAAAAAGTAAAAAAGTTAAAAAAACAACTTAAAAAAACTATCTGGATTATAAGACAAAATAAAAGAAAGTAAAAATAAAACGGAAAAAACAAAATTTCAAATTTTAAAAATTTAAAAAAAAAATTTAAAAAGTTCAAAAAATTTTAAAACTAACTTAAAATTTTTTAAAAAGGACTGACCTGGATGGTAAAAGTTACAAATGACAAGTGGAGAGAAAGGAAAGAAAAAACCCAAGTTAGTGCGCTAGCTGCGCTAAAAAGGTGTTGGTTGGTTAGGAGGTATGTAATTTTATCGAGGAAATTCTGGACCCAATTTCTTGATAAAAAGGGATTCTAAAATTTTGAGATCAAGCGAATTAGAAGCAGACGACAAAATCGCAAAGGAGTCCTGGGGGCACGGGTGGTCATGGGTCTCTGAATGATGCCGAATAGCAGATGATTCAAGAGTGGAAAGAGGGCGAGAAATTCGATAAGAAAAACCAAAATGCTTCGAAATCCTAAGTTTTAACTGTAGGGCAGTCTGCTCCACATAACGACTTTGGCAGGTCGCACATGCATATAAATAAATAACAAGGGATCTCAAAAGCAAGGGAAGGTGATCTTTATGGCGAAAAAAGGATTGCAGAGAATTAGAATTAGAATTAATAATTATATAGTCGCATTGAGGGAAGTGTCTGTCCAAAATAGAGTGGACATCTTTATTAAGTTGAAAAGTTAGTTGGTCTAAAAAAGGAAGCTTAAGATAAACCTTCTGTTTCGGAACTGTGGACTGAATTATTTTGGGCGAATATAGGTCATTTAAAAATTTAGAAATTAAAGTCTCAGTAGTCGAAGTACAATAAAAATTATAGTTAAAAATCTCTTAAGATACTGAATTTCTAAGTCAAATAAAGACCAACTTGAACAAAGGTGATAGGCTCTAAAAATACGACTTTTAATACTAGCCAGCTTAAAACTAAGTGGAATATGGCTGAAAAAATTAGTACCGAGTTGGGTAGTAGTTGGTTTTCTATATACTTGTGTTGAGAAGCATGTACTATGTTTATTTATGGTAACATCAAGAAACGAAATTTTATTGTATTGTTCTACTTCCATAGAGAAATTAATATTAAGATGCTTAGTATTAATGTAATTTAAAAATAAAGGGGCATGATCTTTATGCTTAAAAATGACAAAACAATCATCTACATAACGTTTAAATAAAATACGTTTAAAATCAAGCGGACAACCCCTCAGCCACTTTTCCTCGTGAAAACAAAGAAAACTGTTAGCAAAGGACGGACCAAGGTGCGAACCCATTGCCATTCCCTCATGCTGGTGGAAAAGTTCCTTATTAAAAGAGAAAATGGTATCCTGGACTGATAACTTTAAAAGTTTTGAAAACAATTGTCTGTTTAATCCCAAAATGTTATTAGGAGAACCAAACAAAGAATTTATAATAACATCACAAGTTTCTAAAACAGGTACATTGGTAAACAAAGACTGAACATCAAAGGAAGCCATGAAACAATCCTTAAACTTCAACTTGGTGACACAATCAACAAATTCAAATGAATCTCGCAAAGTGAAATGACTACGTGTGAGAGGGTCTATGATTGGGACCAAAAATTTTGCGAGGTTATAACTTGGAGTGTTTATGGCTGCAAGAATAAATAAATGAATAAATAAATAAATAAATATACATCAAAATACTTCATGTTCTACGGCGCAAAACGCTAAACTCACGTAATCGAGTCTGCATTCACATCGTTATTACTTTGCACTACACGATAAAACCGTCCAAGCAGTACTTCACCGCTCAAGTTATACGGATACTTATACTCGACATAAATGGCTTTCATATCGTTCAATACTATTTTTGTGCCCACTTTACATTCGGCTGGCAAGTTATCTTTAAACACGGCTAGAATACAATCAAAAGCACGCACAAAGAGGTCATCGTTAACCACAACATCATTATTAAATACAAGTTTATAAACACTCCTTTCCAATCGAGGGTTTTTTTCTTACCGTCTCGAGCTTTTCAATCGTGAACTCTTCTTCATTCTGCATAGCGGAAATTGAAATAATCTTCCAAGTCGTAACGACAGCTACTCATTATATAGAGATACAACTCTTCAGGGTGAACAGTGTAGGCGAGCTCTGCCCTGTACCGCTCAAGTCCTTTGTACCAAAGTTCGGGATATTTCGAAGAGTCTAAACCTTTTAAATAAGCATCCAGCTCTAGGCCATTCTCGCCTTGTTCAGTCCTACACTCGGTAAACCCGTCGAGCAGAGCGGTGTATGCGTATTCAAGAACCGTGTCAAAATACATCATATTCATAACATGAGCGTCTAATATAGGCTTCAGTTTGCGGAATCCGACGATTTCAAACATTCTGTCGAGGATGAATCGGTTTCGCGTCGGGACAAGAACGTTATTATCAGATGCATTCTTCCACATCAGTCGTATATCAATGCATGGCTGATCGTTATTTATACACAACGTACAAACAACGGCATATGAGGGGGCATCACTAATCTGTTCTCTTCTTGTACCTACACCTGCAGGTATTTTATAACGGTACGGTCCTCACCCCATTTCTCAACTATCACGAAGATTCTATTCATCTCCTCAACACTTAAATAAATAACATTACGTTTACCAGAGTTTGCTTGCCTGCAAATCGTTTCAAGTACATAGTTAATGGTACCGGTTTCACGCCTGAACACGCGCAATGACTTCGTCACGGACACATCGTACGCGGCATTGAGAATGCTTCTCAAAGGAAGTTCTATCGTATTCGAGGAGTGCACGTCCAGTCGGTTCAAGCTCTGAAATGACTATGAGCCATGGGTGGGCGGATCGGTTCGACGGGAGGAGCGAGTCACACGGGTAAAACGTGTACGGGTTTGTTCGAACTCGTGTGTTTCAGGTGTGGAGGATTGATGTACACGGGTGGGCGGCTCGGCTCGACGGGGGGGAGCGAATCACACCATAAACTGTTGAATTGTGTACGGGTTTGTTCCAACATGAAAGAGCCATGTGAATACTTGTACCCCCATTATACTGGGCAATCGCTTAGAGAATTTTTCCGATACATGAAGTAATATCGGCTTTAATGTTTTATCGCTCCCACTCCCCAGAATACGCACCAGACATTTTCGTTCAGGGGGATTTTCACGAACTAAACGCATTTTATTCACAAACCGGTGCATTATTTGAGAGAAACATGTTACCATATTTTTCCTTTTTGTTTAACAATCGATACTCCTCTCTAAATTCTATCAAAAACTCACACAGGCCTTTAGCCACAATCTCACTGCGAAACTCGTCATGATATATATGAATGTAGTGGTAAAAGTACTTTAGCGAGTCCATGATGACAAGGTTTCCGTTCTCCGCCGCAGGGTACGCGTACTCGGTGTGATGCAGCATGACATAATACCGCCTGTCACACCACTCATCAACAAGACACATTATTCATACCCGCTGCTTCTCTTCTGCACGCGTTGTTTCTTTCACCTCACGGTGTATGTACGTTTTTATACAGTTTAGCCCTACAACGTAGTCCATCACATCATTTGTGCTGCGAAATCCGGCAATACTCTCGCCAGAATATCCAAAGAGTATTTGAACATCTTGTTCCCTCGCGCTATTCAATGTATCCTTAAAAGTCTCAAAGGAAGAGGGGTACGCAGTCTTTCAGTATCCACTGCATCTTCCGACTTTACCAAACACCACTTCATAAACGTCGAAGACGCAATGCCAAAAGTAGCCATCACTATTTTTCGTCTACGCGAGAAAATACGCGTCTGAGCTCAAGGGTTTGCAGAGGTCAACTGAGCACGCCGGGGTACAGATATATCCAGGTAGTAGCAGGAGTCAGATAACCGAGCTCACAATGGGCGGAGCTTAGGATTGTACACACGCACGCACACAAAGAAAATGAAACCCTAATTGAAACAAATATACGTAATAAATAAACATATCGTTAACAATACACACACACATATATATATATATATTATATATATATATATATATATATATATATATATATATATATATATATATATATATATATATATATATATATATATATATATATATATATATATATATAATATATATAAACAATCAAAGATTAAGGTATCCGAAGGGTACGGTATCATAGGCACCAGGCACCTGGCAACGTTTCCTATAGGTGTTACGGCATACCTTCGTGCCCTTAAGTTCCTTCACACACCCCAGTTTCTGCGCCCGAAAATTGTGGGTCCCCACAGTCAGTTGGGGTGGCTGGTGGCCCTCATCTTCCAAGCACACTAGATCTTTCAACGAGTCAAAGTTAACGACTCGTCGGTTCGCATGGTTAAGCGCGATACCCTTAGCCTTCACGATATATTTCATATCCTCCCCCACCTTCACCCGTACCCCATACGTTTTTGGCCCTGTTGATACAAATGACTCAGCGTATGCACCATCACCATACTCATCCTTGATCTCGTCAGTTAACTCTCCGAGGAATTCCTCAATAGCAGGCATTTATTCACCCTCCCTCGCTGTGAATATCACGCGATCTGTGTCAGCGTACAGCACCCTCCACCCAAGAGAATGCAGTAGTCCCCAAAGCTTGATGCGGGCGTAGGCCGTTGTGAAGCTGGCTACAGGTATGTTTGTAACCCGTGAGGTATCTGTGGCCAGTTCGGTGATGTACTTTATTATGTAAGTATTACCTACATTCACGATCTCTATAACCTCTTTATTGGGAGCGTTGGCATAATTCCAGACTTCACTATAACTTTGTGCCAAATGAACGTTCCCTTTGCCAGTATTCTGTGCAAATTTCCTCCAAAGACTGTTTAGACAACTTTGCACTAAAGCGCTTGCCAGGATTCTTAACAATTTGGGAACGGTCAAGCTGTATACCTTCATGGGCACGGTAACGCTGAATATAAGCCGTTTTTTCATCTTCGGTATCAACAACTCGTGGATATCCCGATGCTTCTACTTTATCCTTCAACAAAGCGTTTATATATATGGCGTGAAAAGGTTGGGTAGCTTCTGAAACCTCCACACCTCATGTATCTTCAATATTCTGTACCCATGGCGAACGGCTAGGTCCAGCTCAGGGCTTGTGTATGCACCTCTGATCTTACGCTGGTTGGTTGTATGGTTACACCGTTGTTCTCCTCTGCGCACTTCACGCACAGGGGAAAAATGAGTTTGTGATCTATAACGACGGGTAAGATCGGCATCCATAAATCGCGAGGGGGGAGCACGTCTACGAAAGAGAGTCCAAAGTAGCGCTCACTCAAGTTAGCTGAGAACTCCTCGATGGTTGGCATGGTGGGACCCACCATTTTTTCAGGCGCACCTACGGGGTACGGATTGTTTATCACGAAAGGATATAAAGAACAGAAGTCGTAGTAATGGAGTTTCACGCCCTCCGTAGGCAGAAAGTATAGCTTCAATGGGTTTGTACGCCCTCCAAACAAACTGTCACCGCATTTGAGGGGGTACATCATTGAACATTTAATGGCCCTTATTTCTTCACGGTACTGGTCATCTGTTTCCATCCGTGCATCATACTCATGCTCCCACACGATTTTGTGAGTGAACTGGGAGCCTATAAGTTGATCGCGGTTACGGGTCCATGCGAGGCTGTCGGCGGGGAATCTTCCATGGAGGTCCCTTGTGACGGCACATTCAAGGCGTGGGCATCCATGCCACCAGCAGCCGTTAAAGGAGTACACAGTCTTCTCACTAGTGGTTGGATCCTCACTTAGACCATCAACCCAAAAAACATGACCATTGACCTTAATGGGTACTTCCCCCGTGTTGCGGGCGTGTTTTATGTATACTCCGGTCTGTTGCTGTAGGTGTATGAGCCAGTAAATAACCTTGTGCCCATAACTGCGGGGATTGTTTCTGTGAATGACGGCTAAGGTGTCTTTAACCATGAAGTTACGCTCACGCTCACTATCACTTCATGCTGGTGTAGTTAAAGTAATGTCTGGGGGGAGGTAGTCCTGCGTAGTTTAAAGTTTCGTTAGTGAGGAATGTGTAAGGGAAATACCCTTTTGAAACTTCAGCGGGTACGCCTATGACCTTGGGTAGCTTGGCTAATTTACAAGGTGTGAACAGCAGGGTGTCTTTAAACTGAACATTACCTCTTATCTGCATTTGTATTAGTTTGTTGCCTCTTTTCAAGGGGTCGCTTGTAAATTATCTCCGATGACTCGTGTTCAAGCAACTCCTTATAAAGGAACTGTGTGTCAAATTTTGCTCCGTTGTGAGCAAGAATATACACAGTCATTTTTTTTAACTTCTCCGCTAACTTGACAATATAGGATACAAAGAGTTTCACAGGGCTGTCGTGTGCAATCGTTTTAAAAACGTTTGTCTGTTTACCACACTTGTGACACTCATCACACTCGACATCCATGCACTCATCACAGATAGTCTGACTTACGAGCAAATGTGGAATAACCTCTTTGGTTTCAGCGTTCGTGTATGTTTCTATATTGTAGTACACGGTTATAAAAGGGTTATTTTTAGGCTTAGCATCTTTCATATAACATACATGCTTCACTCCATCCGCCTTATATATTTCCTGACATGTAGAACAGTGAATTTCATCGCATTTATGCACAAACTTACCCCAATTATCCATCATATGAAACATGCCACATTCACAGATTCTCATTTTCCTGCAAGTGCCAATTGATTTATGGAGCTCAAAGCATTTATTATTGAAAAATGTACGTCTACACACATTACATTCCCTCTTCTCGGTTTCAACTACACGACTTTCACATTTGGGGCTTTTACATTGCTCACATACCATGTACCACTCCTTACAATGTTTCACTATATCATCCGCAAACTCGAGACATCCCTTACACAAATCATGATGCCTTCCATATTTTCGACTTTTATCATAACTAGCGTAGAGAGTCCTTATATTACGGATGGGGAGATACTGTATGATGTTCCTGACAATCCTAAAATAAGTAGAGGTCTCGTACGATCTCTCACAGCCTTTAAAAACATACACAGTCCTACGACGATCATCCACTCCAAATACAACTATATGATTCGTCAGCCAGACTCTGTACTGAACGGACGCATTTCCTGAGCTCTCTGATATTGCATCTACTTTTGCATATTGCTGAGAATTTTACTTTTGGAAAGTTTTGAATTTTATATACTTGCTTTTATATTCACGTTGTTATAGTTAAGTAAGTGAATATTAGTGGTTTTTAGCGATTTAGAAGTTTTCATAGCGTGCCGGCTTAATTTAACTTAAACTTGTGACGGTTTAAACTAATTTTTAACTGCGCGATGCCGTCGCAGAAAGCGTCGTGTGTTAGGTGTAGGGTAAACCGGTGGTATTCGGAATTTAAAGATTATAACGGCGGTCCTATGGCGATTACCGAGAGATCAGTTTGTTTCTTTTGCGAGTTAATGGAGGAAATAGTTGACATAAAACGCAGTGTACGTGAGGTAACGGAAAGACTTGCAACGCTTGATGAGGGCAGGGGTAGGGCTACGGTTGACGAAGCCGAACCAATACTAACGTTGAAGACGTTAGTAATTTGAAGGGTGAGGTGCGTAACCTAGTTTCTAGTTTAGGTAGCTTGTCGGGAAGGTTGGATAGAGTTGAGAAGGGGTTAAGGTTGGTCCGAGAGTAGTAGATGGGAGGGATTTAGAGAAGTTAAGGGTGGAGCTAGGCCGCGTACGTTAGGTGATAGGAATCCCCCCCCTATCGAGGTTTCGAACCCTTTCGCCCATTTGGAAAGGGACGTGAATGAGGGGGAAACTATTTTAATTGGGGACTCTTTAGTGCGCCACATGGACAAAGAGTTCGTTGAACGGCATCCAACCAAGAGGAGGAGGGTCTGTCTCCCAGGGGCCAGGGTTGACAGAGTTAGAGACGAAGTGGATAGGATTGACGTTGCCTCCCGTCACTCGATGTTGGTGACGATGGTAGGAGGCAACGACTCGTATAGGCCCGATACGAGAGTGCCTGACCTTTTGGAGAGATATAGGGGGTTAATTAGGTCCCTGAAGGCGAGGTCAGATAGGTCTTTAGTTCTAGGTATTACCCCTAGGCACGGTTTGGGTCTTAGGATTACGTCAAAAACAATATTTTTGAATAATAAATTAGAAGAGATTTGTGCTGAGGAAAATGTACCCTTCGTAAAGCTGTGGTCCGAATTCAGTGATCCTAGCCTTTTTATAAAAGATGGGGTGCATTTTAATGAAATAGGTAATGCTAGGCTAGGTAGGTTAATAGACGAAAACGTGCGAAAGCTGTATAGGTCGAAGCCTTCTTTAAACGTTGTGGGTCCGGGGAACGCGGGCCCGACGTGAAAAATAGTTTAAAACGCGGCCCGTGGTAAAAAATAACTTAAACGTCTTTTATTGTAACGCGCGTAGTATTAGAAATAAATTAAATGAATTTAAGGCGATAATTTATTCCGGCAACTACGATATAGTTGCTATCACTGAAACTTGGTTAAATACCGTGACTCGGGACTTGTTGGGGGAACTTGATATACCGGGTTTTAAACTCTTTACTAATGATAGGTTACATAGGTTTGGTGGCGGCGTTTTGCTGTACATTCGTAATTCCCTTAGGGCTATCGAGGTTAAGTTAGATTTTCCGGCAGCAATTAATGCGATATGTGTTGAAGTTAGGGCGCGTAGTATTAGTTTTAATTTTGTTGTTGTTTATAGACCTCCCGTTCAACCCCTCGATACAGATACTAGATTTTACTCACTTCTTGGTAATTTATTGACAATCGGAATAGTATAATTGTCGGAGACTTTAACTGCCCTAATGTTAATTACGAGATTTTACTGGTAATGAGGAGGGTTTGAGATTGATTGAGTTATGGAAGATAATTTTTACGACAGATAGTTACCGAACCAACGCGCGGTGACAATATTTTAGATTTGGTGATGACGAACGGCGAAATATTCGAAGGTTTAGAAGTAGGCGAGAGTTTAGGATGTAGTGATCATCAAATTCTTAGGTTTAAGTTATGATAGAAAACACTAAGGATAGTAACGTAATAGAAGTCCCTGATTTTCGTAGGGCTAATTTTGATAGTTTTGCGGATAGGATGAGAGTAGTGGACTGGGATAACTTATTTATGGGTAATGACACAAATTTGCATTGGTGGCGTTTAAAGAAAGTTTTAGGAATATTGAAAGGGAGTTTATTCCTCGTAGGCCCAAGCGCGCTAGAAATCATGGTAGGCCCAAGTGGTGGACTAGGGAAATAGGCGAGTTCATAAACGAGCGTAATAGAGCGTATAGACTTAATAAGCGCAATGGCACGGCAGCTAACTTTAATAGATATATCGAGCTTAGACGTCAGGTTAAAAGATCAGTTAGGAATGCAAGCGTAATTTAGAGATACTTATAGCTGCGGATAGTAAACATAATCCAAAAAAGTTTTTTGAATACGTCAATAATCGTAAGCCGATAAAAGATAACATAGGCCCTCTAGTGGATGTTAATGGCGCTTTGGCTTCTGACGCTCAGGCGATGGCGGGTATTTTCAATAACTTTTTTGCGACAGTTTTTACCGTAGAAGACGTAAATAATGTCCCCGACGTGGACGATATCGTTCCATTTAGTAGCGAGACTATTTTGGATGAAATAACTGTTTACGAGGGTGAGATTGCGCATTATATCGATAGGCTAAAAGTTAGCAAGGCTCCAGGCCCTGACGCTTTTTATCCCAGACATTTGAAAGATTTGAAAGACGTTATCGTAGGCCCCTTAACGAAGATTTTTAATCAGTCACTCGAAACGGGGATTATTCCTGAAGACTTCAAATTAGCTAACGTCACGCCATTTTTAAAAAGGCGACCGCACGGTAGCTAGCAATTATAGGCCCATTAGCTTAACGTCAATTGTCGGTAAACTTTTGGAATCCGTAGTTAGGGATCGTATCATCGATCACTTAGAAAGTAGAGATTTGATTAATAGTAGTCAGCATGGGTTTCGACGCCATAGATCTTGTTTAACTAATTTGTTAGAATTTTATAACGAAATAGTGCGCGAATACGATAGGCATAGAGCGGCTGACGTTATTTATTTAGATTTTAAAAAGGCGTTCGATACAGTTCCGCATAGGAGATTAATTGCGAAGGTTAAAGCGCACGGTATACGCGGTCAGGTAGCTAACTGGTTAGAAATGGCTTCGTGCTAGGAGACAGAGGGTCGTAGTTAATGGTAGTGAATCGGGGTGGTTGGATGTAGGTAGCGGTGTCCCACAGGGTTCAGTGTTAGGCCCATTGCTATTCGTAATTTACATTAACGACATAGATGTAGGATTGACTAGTAACGTGTCAAAATTCGCGGACGATACTAAAATAGGCGGTAAGGTTGTTAACGAGGACGATAGAAATAGGCTCCAAGACGATGTAAATAGGATTATGGAGTGGACGGATAAGTGGCAGATGCAATTTAACGTAGACAAATGTAAAGTTTTGCATATAGGTTCTCGTAACAATAATTACACGTACACGATGGATGATAGAGAGTTAGCGAGCGTTGACGAGGAAGTAGATTTAGGCGTACGCGTATCTAAGGATTTAAAGGTTAGGAACCAGTGCCTGGAGTCTTGCGCAAAAGCTAATAGGATGTTAGGCTTCATAGCGCGTAATTTCGAATTTAAATCGAAGGATATTATATTGCCCCTTTACAAGTCCCTAGTCAGGCCTCATTTAGAATATGCCGTTCAGTTTTGGTGCCCGTATTTGCGTGAGGATATTGATAGGTTAGAAAGGGTTCAGCGTCGTGCCACGAAACTAATTCCGTCATTGCGCAACAAGCCTTATGAAGATAGGATTAAAGAGTTAGACTGTATTCACTCGAAACTAGGAGATTAAGGGGGGAGCTTATTGAAGTTTTCAAAATCGTTAATAACATCGATAACGTAAATTTTGACAAATTGTTCACTTTCGATAATAGTAATACTCGTAATAACGGATTTAAGTTGCGTGGCAGACGTTTCATTACTAATATCGCTAAAAACTTCTTTACGTTTAAAGTAATTGATAAATGGAATAATCTTCCCGCGCCGTCGTGAACTCTACCAGCGTTAATGTGTTTAAGAACCGTTTGACAGACATTTTAAAAATATTAACGTTGTTTAAAATAAAAAAAACAATTAGAACAGGAGCTCTGGGGTGGTGGTCGAGGATGAGTCTGTTGACGATAATGCCAGCTTGTGACATGCCAGCGTGTGATGCCAGCAATAAAATTAAAAAAAAAAAAAAATTAGACTAACACGAACGTAGATGTAGCTCGTAGCGTAAACTAACCCACTTTTTGTTTAACTTTACCTACTTTTTTTTTCTTATCCTCTCCTTACTTTGCATGTCTGTAACTCTCTTTCTTGCATGTTTGTAGTTTGCATGGTATGACAGTGAGTTAAGACTGTGTTTGCATGGTTTGTAAGCGTTCTTATTTTACTTCTTTTCATCTTTCACCCCTCTCCTATTTTCTCCGACTATTTTTCTGACTTGTCGGCAGTGGCCGGCGGATGATGATGGTGAGTCTTTTTTCTCTTTTTCTGAATGAATGTTAACCCACGAGGGATAGGTGTTCCTCCTTACTTAACCCCTTATTCTCTTCTCTTCTCTTAACCCCCTACTCTTTCCTTTCTCTCGGGCTAACCTTAGAGTGGATCTTAGGGTCTTTGTTAGCCTTAGCTTCTGTAGATCTGTAGATGAACATTCATTTCCTGCTCGAACCTTCTCAGCTCTTCAGGACCCATATTACACTCAAAGTCAAGCTTACAATCTGAAGCCATTTTACGGACACGCTGCAGAATAGGGTGGCCCTTATTTTTTAATTTTTTAATTTTCTGTGTTGCACCCCCTGAATTGGTTTGATTCCATGTAAAACTGCGACACATGAAATAAGAAAGAATTTGAAGAATTTTTAGAGGTAACTCAATGTGCTCAAATCCCATTTATTTATTTTTTATTATATTTAATTTATTTTAATTTTATATTTAATTAAATAATTATATTTAATTAATTATACTTAATTAATTTTAATTTTATTATAATATTTAATCCTAATTGTTTCATTTCAAAAAAAAGTATGGCTTCTAGTATAGTACCAAATACGCGCTCTAAAACTGATGTTTATCTACTTGGAAGTGAAATTATTGAAATTATTGGATCCAAGCTTCCATCAATCAGACAAGCTCTTGGTGTTTTTCTCTATCGCCACACTAAAAAAGAAAGAAACTAAACAAGTTGCGTCAACATATGTAATTCAGAAAATTCTGCCAATCTGGGAGAAAACTAGAATACCGACCAAAGAAGTACATCATTGCAAGAAAAAGCTTGAGGAAGTGTTCGAAAATTAGAGGCTGCTGAAAAAGAACAAGGGACGAACATCAGCTACTCAGAAGTCTAATGAAGAGAAGTTTATTTGTGCGCTCGATGATCTCTTCGACATTGCATATACGGATGCCTTAAAGAGGCTTACTGTCCCCTAGGGGCGACGCGGCTGCATGACTGGGTTTGATGTCAGCCTGCATAAGGAAGAACAGAGAGCTGCTGAGAGAAAAATGGAAGAGGATCAAAGACGCACACGTGAAACTTCAAGGGTTAGTGCTTAGCTTTATATAAAATCTAATGCTGTCATTTATTATTTACATGGTTCTATATATTTTACTATATATTTATTATTCTATTCTTTTCTGTTCTGTTCTATATTATTCTGTTCTATATATAGATTACACCGGTCTGCATGAAAATCGATTTCTTTATTTTGAGTTGTGATTCTGAAGCAGTTCGCTGCGCTGAATTAAAAAATGCTACCAGTTTTTTTCTATCACCCACAGTTTTAAAGTTATTAGCAAAACAATTTTGGGGCGTTTTGTAATTTTTTACCTTTTTATCTTTAATTAATTTCGTTTTTTCATATTTTTCAGATAGATAATTCTAACATTACGTCTTTAAAATTTTAATAATGGCTTCTAGAGGATGTACCCATAGTCCAGACATATTTTGTTATATTTGTGGTCGGTACGTTGTTGTAAAACAAAGGACAAATGTAACGACCTTCATTAAGAGAGGAGCTTATCATGCTTATTTTGGAATTAAATTAGGAGATCAAGACAAAAGTTGGGCTCCACACAAGGTTTGTCTTACGTGTGTTGCGGCACTAAGGAATTGGAGCAAAGGTAAAAAGAAAAGTTTGCCATTTGGGATCCCTATGGTATGGCGCGAGCCTAGAAACCATACCGACGACTGCTACTTCTGTTCTTGCAATGTTAAAGGTTATAATGCAAAGAATAAAGAGAGCCTTCAATACCCAAGTCTTCCATCTGCAATAAGGCCGGTACCCCATGGTCCAGAAGTTCCTATTCCCCGCCCACCCGAGAGTCTGGATCAATACAATTCAGATTCTGATTCAGCTCCAAATCCAGACAATGATGATGTTTATGAACAGCCAACAGCTGACCGAGATCCTCCTAAACCATTAACCCAAGCCGAACTAAATGACTTAGTCAGGGATTTGAATCTGCCTAAGGACTCTGCAGAACTTTTGGGGTCTAGATTGCAGGAGAACAATTTATTGGCACCCGACACATATTTCGCTTGGTACAGAAATCGTGAGAAAGACTTCGTGCCTTTTTTCGAAGATGATGGTCCCTTGGTATTTTGCAAGGACATCACAGGATTAGTGTGCAAGCTAGGCATCGAATAGCAAACCAGTGACTGGAGGTTGCTTATAGATTCCTCTAAAACCAGTTTAAAAGGAGTGTTACTGCACAACAGTAACAAATATGCATCAATCCCAGTGGCCCATTCTACTCATTTAAAAGAGACCTATGATAACATGAAACTGCTTCTGGAAAAAATTCAGTATCAAAATCACAGATGGATATTGTGTGGGGATCTCAAAGTCCTTTGCATGTTACTTGGGCAGCAATCAGGATACACTAAGATGCCATGTTTCATCTGCGAATGGGATAGTCGAGCACGTGACCAGCACTGGAAGAGGAAAACTTGGCCTCCTAGAGAGAATCTTACCCCAGGATCAAAGAACATTTTACATGAACATCTAGTTGAACCAAATAAAATCCTCCTACCACCCTTGCACATTAAGTTAGGCTTGATGAAGCAGTATGTCAAAGCATTGAATAGAGAAGGTGTGTTTCAAGTACATTTGTTCAAAATATCCAAAGATTAGCTACGAGAAAATAAGAAGGAATAAAGGAAGGTTTTTTTATGGTCCACAGATTAGAAAGTTATTGACAGACGATCATTTCCTGAACACAATGACCAATAAAGAAAAAGAAACATGGCTTGGTTTCAAAGATGATGTTGAAAACTTCTTGGGAAACTACAAAAGCCAAAATTATGAAAGACTGGTGGAAAATATGCTTAAAAAGTTTTGCGCCTTAGGCTGCAACATGAGCCTGAAAGTTCACTTCTTATTTTCGCATCTTGACTGTTTTCCCGAAAATCTCGATGTCAGTGAGGAGGAGCAAGGGGAACGATTTCACCAGGACATCAAAACCATGGAAAGAAGATATCAAGGAAGATGGCATACAAATATGATGGCGGATTACTGCTGGTGTCTGCAACGAGATCAGCCTAACGCACAGCATAAGAAAACATCAAAGAAGCACCGGTTTAGTCGTCATTAGTCAGATCTACCTTCGTAGTCTTGTCTTTGGAGTAAGTCCTGAAATGTTTGCAAGTAAAGAAGGTAAATATATTTTGTTTCTTTCAGTTATTTTTTTATTCTTTCATAAACAAGCAATATGCTTGTCCAAGAGGCTAGAGCTATTTAATTCTGCTTTTAATTAGTTTTACTCTATCACCTAAAGATTTCGTGCTACAAGGGGTGTTGTAATACCTCATCTGTCCCCAAATGTTAACCACCCATTGATGGAAGGGGAGAGAGTATTTTGCTGGGAACGGGACTGGTTGTTATATATATATTTACCCTACATTATTATGTAAGCGTTACTATAGTCTATAACAAAAAAATTTATGGTTTAGCATGTGCAATCCAATGTTGGTCTCGATAAGATGGTTCACATTTGGGGATAAATGGGAGATTTATGACACACCCTGTAGTAAGAAAACCATACGTGATAGGGAAAAACTAACTATATTTTTTAGATCAGCGCACTCAAATTATATAGAATCACCAACTAGTTTGTAAAAATCGATCGACAAGTTTTCAAATGTGTACTGGTGTTATTTTCATGGTTCTATACATTTATTACTGCTTATTTTACTTCATAAAAGCACAAAACTAATCTGGTCCTTCTTTTCCTTTCACAGAAGAAGGCGGCTACTAAAGTAATGAAGGCTTCATCAAGCAGTGAATCAGATCCTGAAGTCAAACCCGAAGAGCCTGAATGGGCTGCTGAGCCAGGACCTAGCACAAGCGATCAGCCTCGTCAGCGTGGTCGAAAGATGGTCATTACCTCAACCTTATCTGCTGTTCTCGACCGTACCAAACTCTCTGACAGAAAATCAACAATGGTAATGATTGAAACAGCTAAGAGCCTGGGCCATGATGTCACAGATTTGGCACTCAACCGGCAGACAATTCAGCGTTCTCGTCAACAACACCGAGAGACAATGTTTCATCTACTCAAAGAAACTTTTCAGGCGGAAGGTCCTCTCGTAGTGCAGTGGGACGGAAAAATACAGCCCAATATTACTGGAAAAGAGTAGTCTGATCGTCTGCCATTTCTCGTCTCAGGAAGCGGTATCTCTCAATTACTAACAGTGGCGAAATTACCTTCTGCAATTGGACAAGCTCAATCTACTGCAGTTTGTAATGCATTCAGAGAGTGGGGACTAGAAGAAAAGGTTCAAGGTATGAGTTTCGTCACAACTAGCTCGAACACAGGAATAAATGGCGCTTGTATCTTGATTGAGCAGAATCTCGGACGCAACCTTCTCTTCTTCGCCTGTCGTCACCATATTTACGAGCTTGTAATAGCAGCGATTTTCAAACGTTGTATGGGAGAGTCGAGTGCGCCCGAAGTACCCCTCTTCAAACGATTTACAGCTAAGTGGCAATGTCTTGACAAACAAAATTTCCAGAACGGTTTCAGTGATCCCTTCATATGCCAATCTCTCTCAGAGGAGAAAGAGGAACTTTTGATATTCACCAACTCACAGCTTTCTGAAGCTCAACCGAGAGACGATTATACAGGGTGTCCCATAAGTCTGGAACCATAGGGTAAAATATGTAAGTCATGTTTTTCCGTTTATGCAAGTGCCCATGATGTCTTTGAGTAAGGAAGAACGCATCCAGGTAATTCTGCTCGTAGGAAATCGGAGTCAGAGGGAGGTCGCTGAGGAATTTAACAGATTGCATCCGGACCGCGCGCCGACAACACACAGCTGTGTCGGCAAACTTGTAGCAAAGTTCAGAGAAACGGGATCCATAGGAGATAAACCACGCAGTGGATCTCCAAGGACATCCACCGACGATGACAGCCGCTACCATCCTCGCTCATTTCACAAAGTCCCCGAAAGTCTCTTCGGCGTTTTTATTGACGTTTTTATCATTTTGCCCTATGGTTCCAGACTTACGGGACACCCTGTAGAGAGCTGCTGGAGCTGGCAAGCATCTTCCTCGGAGTAGTGCCAGCAAAAGGCACCCGTTTTATGACTCCAGGGTCCATGCACCATGCCCGTTGGATGTCAAAAGTCATCTACAGTCTGAAAGTATGGATGTTTCGTGGCCAGTTCCACCTCTTCTCGCGAGGAGAAGGGTCTACGAGATATCTGCCTTTTTGTAGTACGTCTCTACAGTAAAGCCTGGATCACTTGTCCCAGCGCACCCTGTGCTCCAGCAAATGATCTTCATTCCTGAAGGATTTGCTGGGTTACTCGTCAATACATCCAGGCATTTCACAAGTCGCCTCGGCCAAAATGTCCAACCATCTCTGGTACCTTTCGGAAGAATTGGTTGCTCTGGCCTTTTTTGATGACAAGACCTCGGCTTCGACAAAGATTCAGATGATTCACGCGCTGAATGTTAACAGTAGTACGGAGGACGATGAAGCACCCCCCCCCCCAAAGTTCAAGTTCATCTGAAAACTTTCGGAGATAAGTCACTACAGGATTTCGTCACCAAAAAGATCCCGCACTCTATTCACAAAGTTTAATCTATCGGAACACTTTCTCAAGGAAGATCCGACAACCTGGAGCGAACTAGAAGAGTACGAACGAGTGAAAGAGAAGGTGAGAGCCATCAACGTTGTGAATGACTATGCAGAGAGAGCGATTGCTCTCATTCAAGAATACAGCAGTCATCTTGCGAAGGATGAAGAACAGTTACAGTTTATTCTACAAGTTGTCAACGAACACCGCCGTCTCTTCCCAGATAGCTTGAAAAAAACTCTTTCTATGGCTGTATAAGTTTCGTTTTTCATGTGTATTCATTATAGTTATATATTATTCAATATGTTAGAAGTTCATGTTGCTTGAGCTACCTCAAAATGTTGGTATAAATGTCTCAAAATTTATATGCAGTGTATTTACACCAATTCGAACTACTTTGAAGGTTGCGATCATAAAAATGTTAAAAAAAAAAATTTTGTCCTATGTAAGGGCCACCCTACTACACAACCGTAGGTAGCCAGATATTATATACGATTGTATTTAGTACAGTGAACTTAAATTATGAGCTAAGACTATTGCTATAAAGCCGCAACCACGATCGACGTTTATATGCTCTCTGTAAATAGCCTGGGAATTGAAATTAAGAGTATAAGGTGTAGCACTATGACCCGCAAGCCGGAATACTCTGTCAATATCTACCATGAAGTTGTCCATATTGAAGGCTGTACTACTTTGAGAGGCCTGCATTATGCGGCCAAAGATATATTCTATGTCTACAGCGGCCAAGCGTCTGAACGGTATTACTACCCAAAAATAATCTACATCCCCGTCATCTGACTCGAACCTGAAGTACAACCTCGTCCGGACTTCACGTTCGTCGCGGTTCTGAAGGGCAAACTCCACAATACGTTCAAATACGCGTCGCAGTCCAACACCGGTGCTATACATGGATCCAGGGTCAACCCTGATCATGTGCCGATTTCTAGTCAGGACAGGGGTGGAAGTAGCGGTGCGCACCAACTCGAATGTTATACCTTCCTCCACAGCAGGAGAAGCTGCTGCTGGTGCTGGTGTGGAGGAAGTACCCGGAATTGAACAGGAGTATGGGGGTATATTTGAGGAAGGTACTAATGTGGGGGATGTGTCGTAAGACGTAGAGGGTTGGGGCTCTATTACTGGGGGTCTAACAACCGGCGCAATCCTGGCACGCTTTATACCTGACGTGAAGGGTCTTCATCATGCTTTCGCTTTGAATTTCCATACTACAGGTATCGCTGGTGAGGGTTCGTCAGCGGGGATGGAGTCTGTAGCTATACGGTCATCGGGGTCATCTGTAATATCGATGATGAGGGGCTGTACATCGTCGTCATTCACGGTTCTGTGGAAGAAGAAAAACAAGAATATAAGGAGCAACACTTAAATTTTGCTATATTTTGTAAATGACCCACTTAGGAGTGTGACGTGTTAGAGTTGGCGTCTGTAGAAAAATTCAGTTTCACAAGCCCCTCCATATGAATTATATCTGGCCCTACATGATATGGTAAAACTCAAAATTTGTGCATAAAGTAATATGGTGCTATTCGACGTAACAATCATTGTTCAACAAGTACCAAGATGATATTTTGTTCCACAAAGGTGTATATGGCGTAAATTCGTTAAAGGGAAATGAGCATAGTCATTGTAATTGACGATCTCATGTTGGAAATTGATAAAACGTTTGCCGAGACATTTACAGTGTTCTCCCACGATCTTAACATCAATCACATTCTTCATCAATCACAATCTATTTTTCAAAAATAGATACATGCGCGATGTGTCGTTAAATACACACTATCTAGTTTTATTCGCGCAACGAAGAGATGTGTTACAAATTGGGGTATTAGCCAACCAAATGTTCCCGAATCAGCGTAAGGAATTTTTGGAGGTTTATAAAGAAGCCACAAGTCTTATGGATATTTCTTTGTGACCTTCACCCGCGAAACACGTTTAGGCTGCTTCTAATAACGAATATATTCCCAAACGATCCTGAAAGGGTGTATATTCCAGAATGACAAATAGGTTGAGGAAATATCGTGAATTAATAAAAATCTATCAACGATTGCCCCGGGCACTGCAACAGATGTTTGTTAAAAATATCGACTCCGACGTTTTAAAGTGCATCTGTGAAATCTGTCTTAATGTTATAAAATGTAATGTGCCAATAAAACCCCCTCAGAAGGTTCGCTTACGTCGTTACAAGAACATAATACGTGCTCTCGCTCGTAAAAGTCAAACTGTGGGGAAGAAAAAGCGAATTATTGTACAAAGAGGGGGATCATTCCTCCCCATCTTATTTTCAGTTTTGGGACCTTTACTGACTAGATTAATATAATGAAGAAAGTGGTGGTGATTCCGCACGAGGTGTATGCTTCATTGCAAAGTTCAAAGAATCCAGCGGTTCTAGAACCCCGTAAAAGCAGGTTTAAAAGAATGGAAAGCGAATTGTTAGTCCTATTAAACAGTGAAAAGTCACCTGATGAGAAAAGGTTCTTGTACCAAGAGGCTCTGCAGAAATTTCTTCATGAGTCCGAGGATTAAAAGAATCCGACAGATCTCCCCGTGGTTATTAAGCACAGCGCGAGCAACGATGAGCATGGCGACATTGGGCCTGTGGCCGACGTTAGAGATGACCAACCAAAGAATAACGGAACGCAACACATTGAGCATGTATTACAAAGCAGTCTCCCACAAACATTAAGGAATAAAGGCTAAAGTCTTTATAATCTGTTGAGTGAGGACCCCATCATACAGTCGATCGATACAGGCGAGGTCATTGTTGAAGGAACAAGGGTACAGGGATCCAATATCGTCGACATTGTCCATGATCTGATGAGAAAGTGGGACAGGCCCTCACCAATAGGATGGAAGCATATTAAAGCAAGACTACAACAAATAAGTGTCTCCAAAACATTGATAGGAAATCTGAATAGGTTAAAAGACTTGGAACAAGTCTCGCACGTGTCACAACTGAGTACGCCATCACCACCAACAGTAGCATCTCTGAAGAGGAGAAAGAGAACAAACGGCCAACCTTATCCACGTGTCTCTAAAATACGCAAATGGCTAACATATTAAGAAAACGCTATTATGACATTTCTAACCCCGCTTCCTATGGCGGCGTTAATAGACTGTACAGAGGTGTTTATAATGATGGAGTAGGTAAAAAAGATGTTTCGAGGTTTTTGCAGGAGCAGGATGCTTAATAATATATTGCTTATGTCACAACCATGCGATTTACCATTTCTATGGTTGAACAGTATCCATGTTTGTGCCATTAGAAGTTCGCTGTAAACAGCGAATGTCCCTCCCTTAGCTGTGCCTCTCTAATTCGTCTCCTTTGATCTCTCCCAAATAATGACTAAGACTGTACGTACAGAGTAAATCACTCTGACGTCATAAAGTAACTTAATTTCCTTCCATACCTTGAATACTGAATCACGTGTTTAGGATGTGGATATCTTTCGTATTCAATGTATGGTAAATTCTTTAATAATAATAAAAACTTCACTCTCTATGTCATTATTTATATGTTGTGTCCTGCCTGGTGTTATGCAATATAAATATTATTCAACCATACTCATTATTCAACCATACTCATTCATACATCCATGTTCTTTCTTGACCGCTATCCTTTATTAATATTATTACTTATTCATTCATCTACCTATTGTCTACTTATGCCCTATCAACTTATCAGTCTGTTTGCTCGTGTCTAGATTACGCACACAACTTATTGTGTGACGACTGTGTACACTACTTTGTGCAGTCGTACATGTCCCTTGACGATCATGATTACGTACATGTATTCTTTTTATGTTTTATTTTTTTTTATTATTTCACCTCTCGCAAGTTGTTTATTATTGCTGAGACGAAGGTTCGAATTCCGATTACGTCGTCAAAAACGAGCCTCTGAATTCGAACTCTTCTCTCTTGCCTCTGCTACCAATTTATAACGTTAAGATGTGATGTTATATTATTATAATATACCATATTGTTCCCTGCCAGGCTACTGGTTAATATCTACTTAGGCACATAGTTATCCACGTTCTCATTACCTGTACTTACTACCTCTACCTAACTGTCATTCAAATTCCGTTGCTTATGTGTTACGTTATCATTAATGTCCGTGTACGTTCAAATGAAAAGTACACCGTATTTTTTCTCCGCTTTCCTCATCGCTGGCTAATTAGACTTTCAAACTATAATAACCAACCATTCTTCTAATAATATTTGACATAATTTGGCGTAATCACTGTTAACTATAAATATATATAACTGTTGTTAATCCCCTTTAAATTATAGAACAACGGAGAACTCCCCTTCATTATTTAAATTGTATTACCTATTCAGATTACTTCAGTATTAGATATGTCAATTAACAAATTGCTAAAATTGTAATTAACGGTAATTAATGTACTTAACAATTAATATGTTAGTAATGTGCTTAATGTACTCGGTACATGTCGGTCCCCCGACATTATGTCACCACCCAAAAGTGTATACCTTACAAAAATTAGTATTTTTTGTTAATCTTTTTATCTTTCTAAATTTCGTTGTATGCTTAAATTATGCTTGACATCAGAATTCTTCAGCTCTCCAGCTAAAGTGGGAGCTTAACCTTCAACTGCATTCCCCCAAAATTGAGGCTTATTTATTTCTTGTATTGTAAATTAAATCATTCCTGCCTGAGCCTTTACCCGAGGAGGCCGAGCCCCCCTCGCCTTAAATTCCTGCCTGAGCCTTTACCCGAGGAGGCGGAGCCCCCCTCGCCTTAAATTCCTGCCTGAGCCTTTACCCGAGGAGGCCGAGCCCCCCTCGCCTTAAATTCCTGCCTGAGCCTTTACCCGAGGAGGCCGAGCCCCCCTCGCCTCAAATTCCTGCCTGAGCCCTTGATACCAGAGGTTGCACCTCTCCCACTCTAAATTCCTGCCTGAGCCGTTGCTACCAGAGGTGGCTCCTCTCTCATTTTAATTTCCTGCCGTGGTCATTGTTACAAGAGGTTGCACCTCGCCCCTTTTAAATTCCTGCCTGAGGCTTAGACCAAGGAGGCCAAGCCTCCTCATTTTTAAATTCCTGCCGTAACTCTTACTCGAGGAGGACAAGCCTCCTCGCTTTCAATTCCTACCTTAACTATTGCCAAACGGGTCGAACCTCTACCCCTGTAAATTCCAGCTTGAGCTGTTGTTGTAAGAAGTAAAACCTCTCCCCCTGTAAACTTCTGATTATCAGTGCCTCGTTCTGTATATACTTTGTGAATAAAAATTTATGAGTGAACTAAAACTCCAATTTTTGAAGTGAAGTGTTTCCATTCACCCCTTCGGGAAAAAACCTGGTAGAAACTGTTCATTAGTACTCGGATGCTCTCGGCTAAGGCCGAGCTTACCCAACAAGGACCACCTTCGTTGGATTGTCCAAAGTGCATTAACCCTAAAAAGTCGCAAGCGGGCAGAGGCTCGCACAACCTATGCGCGACACTTATACACTTCATAAACCGGTGAGAAAAAGGTTTAAAACGGCCAAGACAACAGCGGCTTCGATTGACTATTTGGCAAGCGGATTTAACAAACATGCGAAGATATTCAGTGTATAACGACGGCTACCGCTACATCCTATTCATAATAGATGTATTCTCTTGATATCTGTCGCTAATTCCTCTGAAAAATAAATCGTCTGAAACAGTTGCTAAAGTGACCGAAACGTTGATGTTGAAAGAAGAGAGGGTTCCTGGCTATTTTTGTACGGATATGGGGAAAGAATTTATAGGTCGCGCTTTTCAGAACATGCTGACAGAGTTTAATATCAGTTACTACACTAGCAGTTCTATACATAAGGCCTCTTTAGCTGAAAGAGTTCAACGTACCATAAAGGAACGCATGCATCGCTATTTTACACATAAAAACACATACAGATATATAAACATTCTGGGGTCATTGGCCTCGTCATACAACCGTTCACATCACCGTACGACTGGCACAACACCTAACGAAGTTTTAGAAAGAGGTACGCGTCCAGAGGTGAGAAGAGATGGAGCACCGCCACCACACTCTACACATTTCAAAATCAATGATTATATAAGGCTATCACGTTCGGGGAATAAATTCGCGAAGGGATTTGAGCAAGGATGGACACGTGAGATTTTTTAAAGTTAGTGCTATGAGACCTAAAGGCGAGATAATGATGTATTACGTTGAAGATTTGAATGGGGAAGAAATCGCAGGAGGCTTTTACCGCGAGGAGTTGCAGAAAGTGACATTTAATTTAGGAAAAAGTGTGTTTAAAGTTGAAAAAATTTTAGGAAGCAAAGGTTCAGGAAATAAAAAATGTACCTGGTGAAATGGCTAGGGTACCCAGAAAGCTTCAACACCTATATAAAAGTTGGTGCAATAATGAAACTTAAATAGTATGCAACATGGCACCTAACCATTTCTATGTCACACTCCCGTCATCTTCTTCTCTGTCTGTACATCCTAATAACACCCTGGCCAACTTTGTAACAGAACTTCATGAGCCCATTGCGTTGGAACGTGATTCGTACGAAGTTGGTGTTTGTGAATTCCAGCTAGCCACCAAATTTTTAACTCTTGAAAATGAGTAAATCATATTTCTGATCCTTAGAAGAATCGATGAGTGTGAAAAATTAGGCATAACCTTAGACAACACTGCGATCAGTCCTGTTCGGTGAGGTACAGTACTATAATACAAATGTAACACTAGGAATCGGTCATTATGACACAGCCATGGACATTGTGACGGGGTTAAACAAGAGTCTTGAAAAATGTACCTGACAATCGATTTTTGAAATCGTAAACATAGACACGCCTGCACAAACGTTGAAGTTAAAATCAACGCTTATTAGAAATATTAACGACAAAGAACTGTTCACAATTGTGGCCAAGGGTCGATATAGTGCAGCTCTCCAAAGAAATACCTTTCACGAGGCACAACATGACTTCTCCAGCTTAATGTATCAGCTGAAGATGGAGAAATTGGGTGAAAGCTGCCCATCCCCAGAAATGTGCTATATTTACAGCAAAATAGGGAAAGACTGTACTATTTTGATTCACTCGGCACTCAGCCCTGGAGTGACCCTGTTGTCGTACAATTTATCGAACAGCTACATGTCCCTAAAATTGTCTGGAAGCCTTACCGCTTCCAAGGATATTTTAGTAACACTTGTGGCATGTACTGTCTTTCATTTCTCCTGCACATGTCACGTGGGTGGGGATTTATAAATTTTTTAAAATTATTCGATTTGTGCGACACTGAGATGAATGACGAGTTGGCATGCAGACAGATAATACAAGGTACCCATTTGTGAGCACTCGCTGTATTGTGTAAAGTTTTACGTGTGCATATATAATTGTAACTATATTGTGTAAAGTTTTACGTGTATATATAATTGTAACTGTAAAATGTTTCCGTTAATGTTAGTCTTATTTAATGGACGCTAGTTCTGTAAGCCGAATTGTACTAAAACATGCCTTCTACCATTTAATAAATTAAATGAAAATACAATGTTTTGTTCTTAACCACAAAAAAACTCACATTAGTTCCTCGATGACCTGGCATTCGTTGGACTGGATGTGAGCCAATACCGCGACTTCGGTATTCAAGTCACTGGGTTGGCTGTGCGGTAAAGCCTCCAAATCATTTATGCGCCTTTCATGAAAGCTGTCGCGAAAAGTTGCTATAATACGATCAAGTTCCGCATCGGTCCTTTAAGGAGAAATTAACATGATTAATTCATACTAAATCTTTTTTATTTAAAGTTCATTTTTTCATAAATCGATTTGTATTCAAAAATCATAGCTCATTGTTAATGCAAACTAGGCTATAATTGAGGATACCCACTAATGAAACATTTACGATAAAATGTGGAGTAGAAGTGTATTATTACAATCAACCATATACTGTGTGTGTATGTATATACCACACACACACTATCTATATATATATATATATATATATATATTAACCCCTCCGTCTATGGCCCTGAGTCGGTTCGGATCGACGGGGGTTCTAGTTGGGAGGCAGCAACGGATATTTCTTCTATAACATTCTAATTCTTTTCTCTCGCTTTAGGGTCGATAGTTGTTAATTCTTCTCTTTCTATGATACTCTGATACTTTCTCTGACTAAAATTATCGACTTTTCTTTTATAACTTATCGACTTTACTGACTAAGTTCTTCTGAAGAGAGCGCGGCTCGAAGGGGAAAATAAAAAGTTTCTCACTGTAATTTACTTCTAAAAAATGTACAGGTAGTGCTCCGAATTTACAGGGGTAGAGGTTCGACCTCTTTCGACCATGGCTCAGGCCGGAATCTAAAAAAATTAAGGAGGCAAGGGGCCTCTGTCCCCTCCTCGCAGCGAGGCTGCTAACAAGGGAGTCTCGTAGCAGTGACCAAAGCAGAGTCCCGTAATGAAGTGAAGTTCATTTTACAAATGCATGTATAATATAAGCCTAAATGTTGGGGGAAGGCAGTTGAAGGTTAAGTTCCCCCCTTTTAAACACATGATCAGATGTTTGAAAGATTCCAAATAAAAATTTAAAAAAAATAAAAAAAATAATCGTATTTTTTTGCCGAGTCTTCATTTCTGAAGGCGATATCATTTCGTAGTAGTACATAAGTACAATTTAAGTACACCACTGAGCACACTTTCGTTTTGGTCTATTACAATTATGATTGCGATTATGGATTACTTCACATTCGCTTATGATTGTCCATTACAGTTCTATTAAAGTACATTCTTACATTACACTGCCCAACAAAAAAATAATTTTTTGCTGCTGATTTAATTCTAAGACCTGTTTCTGGATAATATTGATGTGCTGATTTCAAAAATCACCTTAGATTTTGTCCATCACATCAGGTTTTCGTGCAATGTGCAATGCAATATGCCTATTTTGGGTGATCCATGAAGGGCGCTTATCAAAATTGATGATTTTTGAGACCTGTTAACAGCTGTTTTGCTGTTAAAATTTTATCTGTGGAATACGCAAATCTGTGCATTAAATCTAAAGGTCATGTACAACATATTAAAATCTTGGGTATCTGTGATTTCCCCAGGTGTGAGCGTGACGTCATGATCATGGATTCATTTTTTGCTTATTTAAACACTTTTAATCACTTTATGTGTCAATATTACCATTGTATATTAAAGTTCACTCCCTGCACAATTGTTTACTTTTCCATGCTGATTCTGAGTATGTAAAAACTTATTTTTTGAAAAGAAAAAAAATTGGGCATAACCCTGCCAAACTGCGATATCTCCAAAATATCCGTATTTGATTGCTCGAAAACCTGACGTGATAGGCAAAAACTAAGGTGATTTTTGAAATCAGCACACCAAAGTTACCTAGAAACAGGTGTTAGAATTAAATCAGCAAAATTGGTGTTGGGCAGTGTTATATATTAAGTCATTACATTCAATTACAGTTTCATTGAAGTACATTACGTCGTTTACCATTCTTACAGTGTTTTTATATATTTATATATGGTTATAATATATGGTTATTATATATGGTTATTATATATGGTTATTATATATGGTTATTAGTACAACACAAGTACATGAGCACATAGAAGATAATTTATATACAACATAATATGTTATATTATGTTATAATATGTTATAAATTTGGATCAGAGCGAGAGGAGATTTTTATCTCAGAAGCGTTCGACTTTGCTGTCATCAGCGAATTCGACCACTTACCCAAGCATTTATGAATATCTTGTGAGGGGTGAACGCACTTAAAAGAAAAAAATAAAAAAATACATGTGGACGTATTTTACATGTACGTAACACAATAGGTTGTGTGCGTAATATAGACACGCGTAAAATATGGACTGATAGGTTGATAGGCATCAGTAGACAATAGGTAGGAAACAACATAAATAATGATGTATAGAGAATGAAGTTTTTTTTATTATTATTATTATTATTATTATTATTATTAAAGAATTTACCATACATTGAATACGGAAGATGTCCAAATACTAAACACGTGATTCACTGTTCAAGGTATGGAAAACGTGAAGAGAATTAAGTTACTTTATGACGTCATAGTTATTGAATTTGTACGTATAGTACAAATCATTATTAGGAAGATTTACAAGAACGAATTAGAGACAAAGAGTGGGTATTAATGACTAAGAAGTACAACTACGGGTTCCAATCCTGTTATATGCAATGTGTATGCATAATCTAGGGTCGAGGGTGAGATGCAAGACAATCATAATTAATTATAATAACTTCTATAACAAATGGAAAATGGATACGACTAAACCATAGAAATGGTAGATCGTAGGGTTGTGACACAAACAAAAAGAGGAAGTTACAAGTAAAATTATTATCCAAACTCGCGTTAAGCGATTTTGGTTCTTATGTAAAAATGATATTGATTATTCATTGTTCATTTTTACACACACACACATATATATATATATATATATATATATATATATATGTTAACACAGACCGTGCATGGAACAAGGAACTCTTCTTGGAAATTATCATACATCCACTATAGTTCGAATAAGTAATGATAAATGACAAATGCTATAGTTTTTTTTTTTCATGATGGAAAGCCCAACGTGGGCACCGGGTTACTCGCAACGTTGGGCTTTCCATCATGAAAAAGAAAAAACTTAGTATTTGTCATTTATCACTACTTATTCGAACTATAGTGGATGTAATTTCCCAGAAGAGTTCCTTGTTCCATGCACGGTCTATGTTTAACATATAAGTTTCTCAAGGGACCATTCTGAGTTTGTATATATATATATATATATATATATATATATATATATATTAGGGTGTCCCAAACTCATAGGGGGCCAAATTTGTTTTCGGGATACAAATCCGCTCGTGTTGCGCTCTTTTGATGTTTCCATTAGAAGTCTTCCTGTAAAATTTCAGAGAGATCGAAAGAAATTAAAGGTCCCGAACTTTGAACACTTTATTTCTCCTCTTAACTGAAAGGCAAATTAACTGAAATATTTCTCTCAAAAGTTCCATCACAAAGATGATTATACAAAATAAACATGTATTTTAATCTTAACACACAAACAACAATTTCAAAGCATCACATTTATGCATTTTAACTAAACACGTGTTTCATGAGATCCGTTTTTGTTCCCTTCCGGCTCACATTCCGTCGGTGTGAGTGGACAGTTCGAAGGAGGAACTGGAGGTCTTCTTCATCACGGCACAGAGGTTTGCTTGTGTATTTCTCAATGAGGGCGGCGATGCCTCGCTCTGCTGCATCATTGACCACCATCAGTTCTGCAGCTCGGCTCTTTGCCAGACGGTAGTTTTCGTCAGTAGGCCATGTTTCAGGGTCTTTGGTGAGGAACGTGGGCTCAACTTGGAGAAACTGGAAGTGTGTGGTGGATCGACTCGTCACCCACGGACTTAAACGGCCATCCACTTGCAGTCCCTTGCCTTGGACCCGTTTGAGTCCTTTCCCAGGGCGCTTTTTTCAGGTTAGCCGTCATGTTACGCTTTTCTTTGTCGTCAACTCTGTCATCAAACAGTGCAAGACAGATTAAGTCCTCCGAGATATACCACAGATGACGGAGCACAGCCCGTAAGCGGTGTTTCCAACGTCCTTGTCAGGGTAACCTACAAGAAGATTGCACAGCCTAACGTCATTTTTGGGAGATTTGATCGCGATGGGAGCCTCATGCCAGTGACGCACGTATACAAGGCTCACGAAGAGAGCCATACGGCGAACCCCTTGCAGTTCTTGGAGACGAAGTTCAGAGAACTGGGACTGCAGTAATGCTATTTTCAGGCAGTAAATAGCTTTGGCCATCCATCTGGCCTGATGGTAAGCCCTGGAGGCCGAAGCTTGTAACGTCCTACTCCGTCTCCGAGGTACAAGAAGCTCAGTCGAAGAAGTTCTTCATAATCCTCTCGAGGATGATTACCACTTCTTAGGGCATCGCGGAGATAGTCTATTACCTCAAGTCGCATTTGTGAAAGGCAAGCATTGTCATTTATGAAGGCTT
The DNA here is from genome assembly GCA_023014485.1 of Bathynomus jamesi. Lineage (NCBI taxonomy): Eukaryota > Metazoa > Arthropoda > Malacostraca > Isopoda > Cirolanidae > Bathynomus > Bathynomus jamesi. Next base: position 764,418 of record JAJOZX010000934.1, read on the forward strand.
TAGCCACCTCGTCCTTGTCAAATGCATCCAACTGACAGTGGTTCATTGATGGCCAGGCCTCCTTGAATCTCCTGAAAAGTTGGATTTGAGGACTTGGTGGTGTTCCTAGGCACACGACGAAGACATCCTTGAGAATCACTTCGTGAACGTGATGACGGCAAGCAAACCATAAAAGAGATCTTCCCAATGCCGCTTCCAAACGCGCACACGCACCTTGCACTATCCCTGTGTTTGATGCCGTCGTGTCAAACACCATGCCTATGATCTTGTCCTCAATTCCGACTAGGGTGAGCGCTTGATGAACTGCGCTTGCCATTTGCTGTCCTGTGCCGTCTATTATTTTCGGTGCTGCTAATAGCTCTTCCACACCATCCCCAGTCACCACAACAGCAATCCGATCGACTGACTTACCCTCCTGTTCGATGTCAGTGAGTATCTTTGTTTCCAAGTGGATCTGCAGTCGAGGTGGAAGCTGCTCGAGGTGGCCAATAACATTGGTCCCTATCATTGTACGGGCCTTTTGTCGGAAGCGGTGAACCGTGCTCTTTGATGGAACACTGTCAGCACCGAGAGATAGGGATTTTTCAGTCGCAGCAAACGCTGATGTTGCCTGTCGAACAGAAAGGCCCTCGCGATCCCAAGTTGCTGCCAGGTCAAGATCACTCAGACTTTCTTTTAGTCTGTCACGTTTGGGAGCTTTCGAAGGTTTAAGTCCACAAGTGACGGCTTCGTTTCCACTGTCAGCTGACGATGTGCTAGAACTGCTGTCGGTAGCCTCTTCTGTGACTCCTACAGCTAGAGCCTCCTCCGTTTGACGCCGGTGTGTCCGCTCAAGAGCTCTTTCCCTTTCCTGTCTTTTCATTGTGGCTGCATTATATTTTCTATCTTCACCTCCCATGTAACTCGTATGTCGATCTTCCCTTTGGGAAATGAGGAATTCCTTGTCTTCAAGAGGGATATCTCCCCAATCCAGAACGTCTGAGCGGGCGACATCAAAAATATCCTCCATATCAGCCAAGAATACATCCCGCATATTGTAAGTCATTCCAGTCTTGTTCTTGTTTTTATGCAAATTTCGATACCTCTGAACCAAAGCTTTCAGTTTAGTCGAGGCATGAACGGAGGTTGTTGCCAGATTCGAGTTGGCTCTAGCCCAGATTTCTAATACAGCCGATATTACAGCCTTGACACTGTTGGAATCTGTCTTCTTTTGGTCGCGGTGATGGTAGAAGAAAAGGAGCAACACGTCCATATTACTTGGTAATCGAGATTTAGGCAGCTCTGCTATCGGAGACCTCTCAAGAAGCCACAACTTGATGTTTGATCTTGTCAACGCCATAATGATCAATTCTGAAAACCAAAACAAAGTCATCAAACGTCGGGACCTCTAAATATCATATGATCGAGTTGAAAATCACAAAGCCAATGATTTAGCCCAAACCACATCCGGGCATGACACGAGTGGTCAGGTCGTGTTAAGAAAAAAAAATTGGGACACCCTAATATATATATATATATATATGCCGAAATAATCACGAAAGCGACAGAGACTGGATAATAAAGAATCTATTGTTTTTCACCAAAATACACAGAGGTATATATATATATATATATATATATATATATGAAGAGAGAGAGCTGCAAGGCGTTACAAGTACACTAATTTACAGCTCAAAAGGAAGATTAACTGGGTGTACTACACATCATCAGCCACCACCGGGTAACGAGCCCGGGACTGGGTTGATAACACATACGTCCAAATTTAAATTAAATTAAAGTTTAATTAAAGAGTTACAATAAGAAAAATGCTGATTAGGATACCTAGCAAATTATAATCACAAAGCAGATATCCTGACATGTTTCAAAAGTAAGCACCAGGTAATCTTAAAAGTTTTTAATAATTCTAAAATCCTACCTGTAGAACTTTCTATAAGTTTATCAGTAACAAGCGAGTAATAAAATTTCACTTTCAATTAATATTTTTCGCTGTCTAAATTGATTAGATGGGTGTGTTACGTATCGTCTGCCGGTATCGGGTCTCGAACACGGGTCCGCAGGCAATTCTCAAAAGTTTTAGCAATTCTAAAATCCTACCTGTAGAACTTTCTATAAATTTTTAAGTTATCAAGAAATGTATTATTAAAACCACACCATATATATATATATGTATTGTGTGTGTATATATATATATATATATATTATATATATATATATATATAAGGGGTTCCAAAAACCTTAGCCCCCCTATTTGCAGCTTACATGTTTACTTATATCGAAATAGTTTTTAGTGATTATAAAAATATAAAATTATTTATTGCAGGTATTAAAATTACTGTAGCTGATAAAGTGATAATATAATGGCTTCTCAATTAATTGGTGATTCGGAGGCAACGTGTGATAGATCGCATACGAGCAATAACATTTCGGGAAGCTCGTGATGCTGGAGCCACCTTTATAACACGTTCATAGGTTGCCAAAAAGTTGCGAAGAAGTGAGGACTTCGTTAAAAGAAATTGGAATAAAACTTTGGATGAATGTGAAATGGATACAACCAAATCTGGACGCCTAAATTTGCCACTCTCTCAGGAAACAAAGGACATCATTGAAAGCGATACGCGTAAGCGGAAAAACAGCTGTGTTAAACTTTCTAGAGAGATCGAAGTGTTGAGAGGAAAGATCGTTAGTGGTGAGATCATTCGACTGTACCGTCATCGGCAAAGTTTAAAGCCTTGGCTTGAACTTCCAAATCCAAGAAAAACTCAACTTAACATCGATGACAGAATGTGGTTTGCCCATTATCTTGAAGGTTGGGATGTGGATGATTTCATGCATTTAGCTGTCTCCGATGATTTTTTTGTTTACGTAACACGTTGGCCTAACTACCAAAATGATCGAGTGTGGGCCACAACACCAGATGAAATCGATGACAATGAACATTATCGAGAATTATTAAAAAGTCCAGAGTGTGTTGGTGTGTTTGTTTTGTTCACTGCAAAGAAGCTCACGTGGGTGCTGAAGTCAAATGGTCAGAGTTGGGATGGACAGTATTTTCGTGATATTATTCTATCCCAGCATGTCATTCCTTTTCTAAGAAACCCAAACAATGTTATGGATGTCGATCAGGTCACACTTCTGCACGATAAGACCCCCTGCTTTAAGGCATTAGCCACTCAACAGTTGTTTGCGGAACATGAGATTGATTTCTTTGGAAATGAAGAATGGCCAGGAAATTCTCCTGACCTGAACGTCTGTGAACATATTGGATCAGTTATAAAGGACAAGTTTGAATGTCTCTTGTTTCAAGAACCTGCAGCAAATCGATTTTCGAAGGATACAATGACACAACACATTGAAACTGTTTTAACAAATTTGCGTAACGATCAAGATCTATTCACGTCACTTTTGGCAAGCTACCAAAAGCGGATTCAGGCTGTCTTGGAAGCCAATGGCGGGAACACCAAGGTTTAATTGTTTCTCATTAAATGCAGGATTAAATTCTCTTTTGTAAGGTATGTTTAGTTTTACTGTACCTCTAATGGTTTAGGCCATGGGCGGGGGGGCTAAGGTTTATTGGAGCCCCTTATATATATATATTATATATATATATATATATATATATATATATATATGTGTATATATATATATATATATAGAGAGAGAGAGAGAAAGAGAGAGAGAGACCGGGCCTCGACCTTTGGGCTGATTTCCTTTCACTTCGTTTTATTACGGCTTTTTATAACACTTGCACAGAATGATACGATGTATATAGCCCGAAAATAAATCACAAACTACTTTTTCAAAAAGCATTTATTATCGCTTTTTATAAATTATTTAACAATGGTACTGAATGAACCGAAGTATATACCCCGAATCACAAATTAATTTATTTACTCACTTTTCAAATGATGTATCCGGTGGTTCTTGCATTCCATCGCAAATTTCTGCAATGCTTTGTGTGGAGAGAAGTTCATTCTGGTCAGTCGCCTCGAAAAGATGGATCGCAGCCGCTGCATAGAAATCTTTATCTTCAAACAATTCCGGGGAGATGTAAAGCTGCCGTGATTGATTCATGATGAGATATTTCTGTAGTACTCACTGATAATGCAACTGATGAGGATTCCAGATGAAAATGCCCCCTTTTATATACGCGATCGTAATTTTAAACACCCACAATACCCATTTTTATGGCCTCAACTGTGAATTGATATATATATATATATATATATAATATATGAATGGATTTACACCACATCTGAAATAACTTTTTAAAAAATTAACTGGCCGTGACGGGAGATCGGTTGTACAATAAACTTCTGTATTCTGTAGATATCTGTGGCTAATTCCTCTGAAAAATAAATCGTCTGAAACTGAAAAATAATTTTCAAAAATTACCAGAGATGGGTGGGGAGGGGTACGCATTATAAAGTTTATGACGTCGAGAGAATAGAAATAAGATTCCATCGAAGAGAAATTTATTTTCGAGATTTTAAGCCCAATGGTATTTTTTAGTTCCGCCAAACTGGCGCCACTAAACCGTTTGTGTGGAAGGATTGCTGCGTACCGTCACCGGGTCTCGAACCCAGTGCATATAGTTGTGTGTGTGTGTGTGTGTGTGTGATAATAGGGAGTTTATGGGCGTATAGTCGGGGGTGTACGTGCGTATAATTTTTGTTTTTGATTATATATATATATTCCTCGTTCGTATTTCTTATGCCATTATTATTTTTTATTTAATTTTTTGATTATATATACTCCATGTGAAATCCAGTTAGCCACCAAATTTTTAACTCTTCTTGTACTAATTAGTAATTCCTGTAGTAAATGATAAGTATTATTTTTCACAAGGTGCGTCCGTTATTCTCGGTAAACCGTTTTATTCTGCTCCCTGTATATTCAGAAATCAAGCATAAATGTGCAATAAAATCCGAGAGATTTGTTTGTTATGTAATAAATGGAATTAATGTGAATTAATGTAATTTGACGTGATTGCTAATTATAAATTTTGGATCTTTTGTGTACGTTTCTTGTACTAATTAGTAATTTTTATAGTTTTCAGAATTTTTTAGATGAACTTTTTTCCGGAACTGTACATATATAGGCTTTCTTTGGTTAACCTTTCGATAGCTTCCGCCCGAATTGTTCATTCTGACAAATGTCAAGCTTCACTCTCCACCTTAGACCTATATTTTAACGGAGAATCCAACAGCCCAGCATGTTAACCACTAGGATACTCAGGGTTCCCATTTATCTACCATCCATTTGTGTGGAAGGATTGCTGCGCGCCGTCAACGGGTCTCGAACCCGGTGCATATATTCGTGCATATAGCTGTGTGTGTAATAATAGGGGGTTTATGGGCGTATAGTCGGGGGTGTACGTGCGTTTGTGCGTTTCTTGGCTGTCTAAACGATGTATACACTGTGCCAACTGGCTGATAATGCCTGGAGGCACTGGCTTCTACGCCAACTGGCGGATTAGGACCTTATAAGACAGCAAGCGCTTGGGTGAACTTTCAATATGTGCTTGGCAGCAGCCAAGCGAACACTCCTTTCGCCTTCTCCTTTCTCTCTTAGGTTAGGTATACCCCTTTGGGGTGAGGCCGTCCCACTTTCTCCCCCAAAGAGGTTAGGTGGACTTCCCCAGCTTTCTGGGGGAGGTCCCCTCCCCCTTTTTTTTAGCACCCTGGGGTTGGCCCGGGGGGAGTCTTGCAACAAGGGTGGAGGGGGGTTTGGACTGGGGTTGGCACTGTCACTCATTCCAACATTGCATTGCCCTCTAACATTTTGCGGTCATACTACTGACCTTGATTTTGGTTCTTTTCTTCCTCTATGGGAGCAGCGTTTTTGCAGGCATTCACCCTTGACTTAAATGATCATCATTGATCAAGATTACGATCTCTCTCTCTCTCTCTCTCTCTCTCTCTCTCTCTCTCTCTCTCTCAGTTAAGAGATAAGTTAGATTAACACATAATCATACGACCCATCCTTCATTATGACTGAGTTACCTAAAAGACCTTTCAGTTCCCTATCATGTACAAATATCCCTGAGCCTCATTAAGGATTCAAGACAGTATCAAAGATTATTTATTGATTAAATAGTAACAGAAGAGTATTGCATGTGACTGAGCATTAAGACTGTAGTTAAAATGGAAGGCAAATAGCTCAAAAGTTTAGCCTTGCTGTTGAGACAGTTCATAACATGACCACAAGTCAGAATGAACACGAAAAGGACCTGCTCTCAACGTGAGGTTCAAGTCCATGCACAAAACTTGTAGACACTCCGAGTGTTATCATTTTAACACACCGAACACCTCAACGTTATTCGCCTTAACTAAACTACAATGGACCTAAGACCCAGCAAATATCCATTCTACAGGCACCACTGTAAATCAAATAATTAGGTCAAGGTGACGATACAAAACTCGATGAAATTTTGATGGTCTATTTCTGTTCTCTGACTCGTTCCAATTTAACCATTTCACGCCTTAAACGAGCATCTACGCGTGAATGTGAAGAATGACTATTTATAGCAAAACATTGCTCATATTATGATGCAAAAATTCATTGCCTCACTGCTAAGAGAAACATTCTAACCCTCCATTTGGGCCTTAGAAACTTACTGACTGCTTTTCCTATTTTGTTTTTCAAATGCATATGATGGATCATAATAAAATTGAATTGTTTCAAGGGTGTTCTTTTATTCTGACATATATATATATATATATATATATATATATATATATATATATATATTATATATATAGGGTGAACCAAATGTAGGTGGACAGTAAATGATAACGTTTATTTTGAGAATACATATTTAATTTTTTTGTATACTATAATACAAAATAAAATTTAAATAAATTTAGTTATAATATTTAATATAATATAACACAAACACCATAGTTATAATGAACACCATAGTTATAATATAATATAACACAAACCGTATTCAACCTACTGTCCACCTACTTTTGGTTCACCGTATATATATATATATATATATATAGAGAGAGAGAGAGAGAGAGAGAGAGAGAGAGAGAGAGAGAGAGTTACAAGGAAAAGAAGTACCTCAAAAGGCCTTGCGGCCCATACCGAGGAGGTACCAATGGCAACGGGTGCCAGGAAAATTTTACACACTCAAATAGTGTGCAAGATTTGGTCTAACCTTTTCTTGAACTGATCCACAGAGGAACTGTTCACAACTTCTGAAGGTAACCTGTTCCATGTGTCACAGATCTTATACGTAAAGTAATTCCCACACACACTAGTCCTAAACCGTTTCAAATCCAACTTCCAACCATTGTTGCGAGTTGGGTTATCATTTAAACTAAACATACTTCTAAAATCGACATCGTTGAACCCGCGTAAGAGCTTGAAAACCTCGATCAGTTGACCGCGCAGCCTCCGAGTTTCAAGCGAAAACAAGTTCAGGGCGCGTAACCGTCGATTGTAGCCCATATGCCTAACGGAAGGGATTAACTTTGTGGCCCTCGCCTGCACTCGCTCCAGCCTCTCAATATCTTTCCTGAGGGTGGGCGACCAGAACTGCACAGCATACTCCAGGTGCGGCCGAACAAGGGAATTGTACAGAGAGAGCACAATCTCCTTGTTCCGAAACTGAAATTGCCTCCTGATATAACCCAATAGTTTCTGGGCTTTCTTTTCCACCTCTACGCACTGTTTCGTAAACTTAAGGTCGCTGCTAATTAGCACACCCAAGTCCTTTTCTAAATCAGTCACCTCGATATTACCCCAACATCGAGTAGTCCGACTTGGGATTGGCGTAGCCAATGTGCATCACTTTGCATTTACCCAAGTTAAACGGCATTTGCCATTTTTCGGACCACTCTCCTATCCTACCTAGGTCCGCACGCAGTTCCTCGATCGCTTCGGGCGTCCCAACATTGGCCCCAAGCTTGGTGTCATCAGCGAATTTGGCGATCCGACTGACGATGCCACCGTCGATATCATTTATGTAAATGATAAACAACAGTGGCCCCAAAACGGAACCCTGAGGAACCCCACTAGTGACCGAGGCCCAACCCGAACTAGCCCCTTTAATTACAACCCTCTGCCGCCTATTCCTCAGCCAGTTTTCAATCCACCTACCTATTTCCCCACCGATACCCAGCGCGCGCACTTTCGCCATTAGCCGGCGGTGAGGTACCTTATCAAAGGCTTTCTGAAAGTCGAGATAAAGTATATCAATCGCCCTACTCTTATCATACTCACTCAACATGACGTGGAAAAACTCGAGCAAGTTGGTGAGACACGACCTATGCCGTCTAAACCCATGTTGGGAGTCCCCAAGCAGCTTGTAGGAATCCAAATGGTCAACGATCCTATCCGCTATTATCCCTCTAATAATTTACCTACAACTGAAGTGAGACTAATGGGACGATAGTTCCCTGGACTTTCGTGATCCCCTTTCTTAAAGATAGGGGTCACGTTGGCTTCCCTCCAGTCACCAGGCACCTGGCCCATCTCCAACGATTTGTTGAAGACTGTAGCCAGGTGGGGAGCCACCTGGTCGCGCACTTCTCGCAACACTCTGGGGAGAAACTGGTCTGGCCCAGGAGCCTTAAACGCGCTCAGTTTGTCTATTCTATCGGCAACGACTGTCGCGGTACATCGAACACTATCCAGGCCAGCACCTTCGTGCCTCACGCCTGGCTCGGGGATGACGCGGGTATCCTCCCTGGTGAACACTCCCGCAAAGTACTCATTAAGCACATTAGCGATGTCCGCGTCGGAGGTCCGCAGAACGCCGCTTCGTCCTTTAACGGACCTATCATGCTTCTAATGGGCTTTCTACTATTAACATAACTGAAGAACTCCTTAGGGTTCCCCTTGCAGAGGCTTGCCACCCGTAGTTCTTCGTTACGTTTCGCTAGCCTAACCTTCGCCTTCACTTCCCTACACAGGCGGACATACGCTTCAGTGTTCTCATGGGAACGATTGGCCTTCGCCCTCCTATACGCTACTTTCCTATTTCGGATAGCCGAAGCGATGTCACGATTGAACCACTTAGGCTGCGTTGAAGCAGGGGTGACCGGTTTTGAGGGTATGGCAGCAGACTGCAGCACCATAAACTCGTCCCGGAATGCACTCCACACTCCCTCAACATCGCCGCCACCTCTAACCCCATCTCTCCTACGCTATCCCTGAGGCTAACAAAGTTCGCCCGCCGGAGATCGAGCTTACTGCCTCTCGAGTTACTACGCTTCACCCGAGGGACGCACACACGGAACCTAATAAGACCGTGATCACTCCCGCCCAACGATTCGTCAACGGTGAGGCCAGTGACGAGGTTGTCTTCGGTCGTGAATACTAAGTCTAGAACGCTTTCGCCTCGTGTAGGCTCGTTGACCCACTGAGTGAGGAAGTTCTCATCAGCAAAGTCAACTAGCCTCCTCCCTTCAGCATCAGCAGTCCTGTTTTCCCACTTTATGCCGCGACAGTTGAAGTCTCCTAAAACTACACACACCCTATCCCCTAGCAGGCTACTGAGTTCGGTGTACAGGGCTGTATCCTCCTCGAGGAGGAGATGCGGAGGTCTGTACACCAAGATTAACCTATAGTTCGTCCCTCCCACGTTCAGATCGACGCCAAGCAGCTCCCGTTCCGACCGGAACTGGCAGTCAACCGGACTCAACGTGTCTCTGACGTATATTAGTACCCCACCCCCCTCCCCACGGGTGCGGTCTTTGCGAAACATTCTATACCCGGGAATTTCGAACTCCCCAACGTAGTCCCTACGATCAGTATGAATCCAGGACTCGGTGATAGCAACGATATCCTGGTATTCTGATGCTAAGAGCGCCCGTAGCTCGCAAACTTGTTCCTAATCGACCTAGCATTAAAAAGCATTGCACGGAGGGAGCCTCCCTATTCTGACCGCCCCCTAGCACGACCCGTTTCCCGAACAGCCAGGGCTGTCGGGAGTTGAAGAGCCCCTCACTAACGAGGGGACAACTTCCGCAGGAGCCTGAGCCCCCTCCAACGTGGAAGGAGAGTCACCCACCTGTACCTGGACGCACCCTTCAGTTGAAGGTACGTCCGCCACCGGCTCATCATCATCCCTCCCCGGTGGGGGCCCATCATCTCTCCCCGGACTCGACCTCACCATACGGTATAGGTGCCGGTCAAGCAGCGTGCCTAGCACACCTTTACCCTGACATTGAGGTGGACACCATCCCTCTGATACAGGTCCCACCTACCCGAAAACGCGTCGAACGGGTCAACAAACCTCACGCCCAGTGGGACGCACAAGTCTTGCACCCTCTCGTTGATGCCAATGACCTTACTGAGCGCGTGGTCACTGGCATTCATCCGGTAAAATACCCATCAACATTCCCCTGTCTGTCTTAAGTTTTAGATCATCCGCAAGAGACATGATCTCGGTGATGATCCCTTCCGTTGAACCTACCCTACCGCCTTTGAGGAACAAGTCGTTGCCACCAGCATGGACAACGATCGCAGTCCTCCGACTAGCCACGCGCACCTTCTCTAATTCCTTCCTTATGTGCGCCGTTCCCCGACCGGTAAGCACCTTACCTTCCTCCTGTCTCGGTTTGCAGAAGCAAAGTACTTCTCCTGGCCCCTAATCTGCGAGTCCCCAATTAAAACGGTGTCTTCCTCCTTCGCGCACAGGAGACTAAAGCGGTTGGAGGTCCTGACAGGGGCAACTGGGGTCTCGGGCTTCGGCTTCGCAGCCTTCTTGCCCGAGACCTTTCGAAACCCGTCGCCACCCATAACTCGCCGCACTTACACCACCCGACCCACCCCGACCGGCAGCTACATCCTTCGCTTCTTTGGGTCATCAGTAGGCCCCTTCCCACCCTTTTTCTTTATCGGCCCCTTCCCACCCTTCTCTATCGGCCCCTTCTTTACGCCCTCCACCTTACGCCGCGGTTCCATGCATTCCACGTGGGTCGCTGGCGATTCCTGACACTGATTTAGACCCTGGCCCCCGGTTGCACCTCTACCCTTTCTCCCGTCCCGAGCTCTGTCCATTCCATCGCTGGACCGCCTTTCCACGGCAGCTATCCTATCCTGAATGAGCTCCGGGTTGGAGGGCGGCGCAGCCTCGTCAGTGACCGCCGCACCTCCAACAGCCGATCTGGACGACTCGAGCCGCCGGACCCTCTCCTCCAGCTTCAAGTAAAACTGCATGAGTTCGCAAAAGCGGCACATGCTGGAGTGGTTGATCTTCTCGAAGCAGCTTCTTTGAAGTTCGTCACCCACTGGTTTACTTCACACCTCGCACATTCAGCCTTCAATTTCTGCGGTCCAGTCATTGTAACTTTTTTTTTTTTTCGAATTCTGAATACTCTGAATAAGATAAAGCGTTCTAGCAATGAAAACTATCAAAAACGTTCTGACCAGTATATAAAAAAGGAGGGGGGGGGTGAATTCTTCCCGCGCGTAGACGCATCCACCTATTTGCAAGTGACGTTCATCCCTTCCAGAAGACTACACCTCTCGCTGCTGCCGCACCGACCAAAGGTCTCCCCAGGGCCGGACAGTCCCAAACGTGTCGCAGCTACCAACTGACAAACACTCGCGACGCAGGCGTCACGGATTTCCCGCCAGGAGCGACAGCGAGATGCAGCCCCTTACTAAGTCTTACTAGTCACTCACAAGCGGCCAGACTCTTAGAATCCAGTGTTCAAGGGATATCCCACCAGACCCAGAGGCTACGCCCGAGACTTTACGCTGGCCTGGCAGCCAGCTGGGCAGTAAAGCTCTCTCACCTCAGAGCAGTACAGCCAAGCACCATCAATTGGTCACCAAAGAACGGTCGCAGGGGGCTGGTCAGGCCATTACGCGTTAGGAATGGGCTTAACGGGGCACTAGCCACACTCCATTCATCGCGCCCCTACGCCTGGGACCCCTCCATCCCAGTCTCTCACAACCTACGAGCGTTAAATGGTGTTATTTATAGAGGTTCCAAAGCCTCTCTTCCCACGCATGAGGTAGCAGTAGGGTCCTAATATTAAAAGAAGAGAAAAAGACTTAATACTAAAAGAAGTTTTTTTTTTTTTTTTGCAGTCAGAGGAGAACATCCTTAACGTAAGCTAAAAGGACAGAGTAGGGATGGGATGGGGTCCTAGTAACCCACGGGACGGGATTGTGCAACATACTTCACCCGCCCTCCCGAAAGAGAGAGAGAACCTAAAGGAACTGGCAGCCAATTTCTCTAGAATCCCACGACTCGGGACCGGAGGGCTGCTGTCGCACCCCAAGTATAAAGTTTACAAAATCCAGAAGAAATGTGCATAACCTTTATACCCCCTGCGGAGAGAGAGAGAGAGAGAGAGAGAGAGAGAGATTCCTCTATGAAGTCCTATTAACAAGAGCAAAATACATGAGTGTACATTGTACAGTGCAATGGTATGAACTGATGTGTATTCTTCGGCATAGGTTTCTTTTTTGCAAACTATGAATATGAACCACACTGACTATCTGACTGGATGGACACTTCTTCACTCAAAAGCAGAAGCAAATGAAAGAATATTATTTTGCAATAAAAGGCACAGTTATATACCTTAAGCTGCCACACTGCGTGCATGCTGCATGGATGTCATCATTAAGACTTACGAGTTTAAATCTTAATTAAAGGCATCTACTTATAAACCTATGAAGTGAGAACATGTTCAAAGTGGAAACATTTTGAAGCTTAAAACTTACCTGGAAGAGAACAGTGTTTGGCGTCATCAATGTTTGTCGCAATTCTTCCCATTCTGTCGCCATTTTGAGAAGGGGGTTTCTTCTGTATATTTTGTGTGCCGTCTTTCCGCTAAATTTCCTCTTTTCGTTCATCAATTTTGTTATCTTGAAATGTTAAAATTTTTATAATATTTATCAGTCATTTTGTTTTGTATTTAATGCAAAGACTCCTGTTTGTAAATGCTATTAATTATTGTATATCCCTTGAAATAACAAAAAGAATGCTCTCTCTCTCTCTCTCTCTCTCTCTCTCTCTCTCTCTCTCTCTCTCTCTCTCTCTCTCTCTCTGAAGGGGTCAGAGAGATACTTTTGCGATTTCCACACAACCACCACCAAGATGACGTCACATCGCGAGCCACACTCAAGGCTTTTGCTTCTGCCCTGAACGTCACATTCGACCCCTATATAAGGACTCTTTGGCACGACGCCTCAATCACATCACTTCTCTCCTCTGATGAAATTCTCCAGTGACACGAGAGATCTCACCATGAAACAACGTGTACAGGCCCCATTGGCCTGGTGTCATTCACCTAACTTTATACAAAGAATTTCATTACCTCGAGCGTTATTATAATATTGAAGTCATTATTCAAGTGAACATTTATACATTTCAACTGAACTTTCATTCGAACAACTACACCTTATTTGTTTCACTTAAATCTCATTTATTTTGATTAATAAAGTAAGAAAACTCACTCTATTAATTTCCTTAATCAATATCATTATTTGGTCTAAAAAGATCAATGGTAACCCCAGTAATCAATAATCATTAATATTAACTTTAGATAATTAACACATAATTAACATCATTATAGTGCCAACGAGGCCCTATAAATTGGTGACCCCGGAGTGACAGAACGTTATTATTTTTATAGTGATCTTTGTCCAAAGCTTTTAGTGACAATTTCAAAAAATATTTCTGCAGTGATATTAAGTAACATTTCAAATGCAAAAAACTTCACTTTTCTACGTGAAGGTCAAATTATGACAATAAAAACAAACTCTAATAGACAGAGTTTATTTCCACAACAGTTTCGATGCCCACTGGCATCCTCTTTGGGTGGATACAGAAAAACGAATGAACCAAAAACAAGAGGGAAAACAGTTCAGGGACCATTAAGAAATTCGCACCTAGGTTAGATCCCGTTCTCCCGACACCCGAACGGCATTTTATTAAAGGGTCCCGCTTATAAGTACATTCGCACAAATTTAAAACTATCTTCTTGTTGTGAAAATAAAAACCCACTCTAATAGACAGAGTTTATTTCCACGACAGTTTCGACGCCCACTGGCATCCTCCTCGGGTGGATACAGAAACACGAATGAACCAAAACAAGAGGGAAAAACAGTCCAGGGACCGACCGTTAAGAAATTCGCACCTAGGTTAGATCCCATTCTCCTGACACCTTCAGTTAACCAAAAACAATATGTGAGTTTGCCTTACATTGCCGGCTTAGAAAGAGTAAAACCGTTGACGAAAGATTTTAAGTTTGCTTTGGCGTTCAAATATTCGTCTACCGTGAAAAGTAAATTGGTTAGGAATAACGTGGCAAAAGAGGAACAAGCCTGTGTCTACAGCATTCCCTGTAAAAGTTGTGATTTAGTATACGTGGGAGAAACTGGAAGAAATATTGAAACCCGTATTAAAGAACACAAATATGCCTTCAGAAGTTGTAATACTAATAATGCCATTTTTTATCACGCCAGCCAAAATAATCATGCTATAGATTGGGAATCAAGTAAGGTACTTTATAAATGTAATAATTATGTCAAAAGAAAAATAATAGAATCTGTGTGTATAGAAAAAGTAGATAATTTTAATTTGTGCGAAGGTACTTATAAGTTAGACCCTTTAATGAGATTCTTGGTCAAAAAATCCCTTACGGAGTCGTGGGAACATGTTCGAACCTAAGTGTGAATTTCTTAAATGTCTCTGGATTGGAATGTTTCCTTACTCGCCTTTAGTTAATGTAATAATGGAAGTAATAAATGTGGAAATAAATATAAATGCAACAGATGTAATAATAATGGTAATATTATAAATTTAATAATTAGGGTAAAGGTAATAATAATAAATGTTAAAAAATGTAAATGTAATAATAAATGCAGTAATTATGTCAAAATATTAGAATCTGCATGTATAGAACAAGAAGATAGTTTTAATTTGTGGGAATGTACTTATAAGCGGACCCTGTAATAAAATGCCCTTCCAGTGTCGGGAGAACGGTATCTAACCTAGGTGCGAATTTCTCATTGGTTTCTGGATTGTTTCCTAATCGGCTTTTTTCATTCGTTTTTCGGTTTATAAGTTCTGTATAATAAACAATAATGTAATAACCAATGTAATAATAAATTTATAATTTCTGTAATAAATAATTATGCAATATTAAATGTAATAAATTTGATAATAAATGTAATAATTATATAAAAAAAATATAATAGAATCTGTATGTTTAGAAGAGGAAGATAGTTTTAAATTTGCGTGAATGTACTTAATGAAAATGCCCTTCCGGTGTCGGGAGAATGGGATCTAACCTAGGTGCGAATTTCTTAACGGTCGGTCCCTGGACTGTTTTCCCTCTTGTTTTGGTTCATTCGTGTTTCTGTATCCACCCGAGGAGGATGCCAGTGGGCGTCGAAACTGTCGTGGAAATAAACTCTGTCTATTAGAGTGGGTTTTTATTTTCATATTTTGACCTTCACGTAGAAAAAAGTGAAGTTTTTTGCATTTATCTTCTTGTTCTATACATACAGATTCTATTATTTTTTAGATAATTATTACATTTATTATTACATTTATTATTACATTTATTATTGCATTATTATTTATTACAGAAATTATAAATTTATTATTACATTATTGTTTATTATTACAGAAATTATAAACCGAGAAACGAATGAAAAAGGGGAGAAGGAAACAATCCAGAGACCATTAAGAAATTCACACCTGAGTTAGATCCCGTTCTCCCGACACCGGAACGGCATTTTATTAAAGGGTCCGCTTATAAGTACATTCGCACAAATTAAAACTATCTTCTTGTTCTATACATACAGATTTTATTATTTTGACATAATTACTGCATTTACTGTATTATTACAATTACGTTTTTTTTAACATTTATTATTATTACCTTTACATTTATTATTACACTTACATTTATTACTATTACGTTTATTATTCCATTCATATTTTACCGAAAAAACGAATGAACCAAAAGCGAGTAAGGAAACAATCCAGAGACCTTTAAGAAATTCACACTTAGGTTAGAACCCGTTCACCCGACGCCGTAAGGGATTTTTTGACCAAGAATATCATTAGAGGATCCAGCTTATAAGTACCTTCGCACAAATTAAAATTATCCACTTGTTCTATCCATACAGATTCTATTATTTTTCGTTTGACATAATTATTGCATTTATAAAGTAACTTACTTGATTCCCAATCTATAGCATGATCATTTTGGCTAGCGTGATACAAAATTGCATTATTAGTATTACAACTTCTGAAGGCATATTTATGTTCTTTAATGCGGGTTTCAATATTTCTTCCAGTTTCTCCTACGTATACTAAATCACAACTTTTACAGGGAATGCTGTAGACACAGGCTTGTTCCTGTTTTGCAACGTTATTCCTAACCAATTTACTTTTTACAGTACGGGGCTCCAATAAACCTTAGCCCCCCCTGCCCATGGCCTAAACCATTAGAGGTACAGTAAAACTAAACATACCTTATAAAAGAGAATTTAATCCTGCATTTAATGAGAAACAATTAAAACTTGGTGTTCCCGCCATTGGCTTCCAAGACAGCCTGAATTCGCTTTGGGTAGCTTGCCAAAAGTAACGTGAATAGGTCTTGAGCGTTACGCAAATTTGCTAAAACAGTTTCAATGTGTTGCGTCATTGTATCCTTCGAAAATCGATTTGCTGCAGGTTCTTGAAACAAGAGACATTCAACCTTGTCCTTTATAAGTGATCCAATGTGTTCACAGACGTTCAGGTCAGGAGAATTTCCTGGCCATTCTTCATTTCCAAAGAAATCGATCTCATGGTTCCGCAACAACTGTTGAGTGGCTAATGCCTTAAAGCAGGGGGCCTTATCGTGCAGAAGTGTGACCTGATCGACATCCATAACATTGTTTGGGTTTCTTAGAAAAGGAATGACATGCTGGGATAGAATAATATCACGAAAATACTGTCCATCCCAACTCTGACCATTTGGCTTCAGCACCCACATGAGCTTCTTTGCAGTGAACAAAACAAACACACCAACACAGTCTGGACTTTTTAATAATTCGCGATAATGTTCATTGTCATCGATTTCATCTGGTGTTGTGGCCCACACTCGATCATTTTGGTAGTTAGGCCAACGTGCTACGTAAACAAAAAATTCATCGGAGACAGCTAAATGCATGAAATCATCCACATCCCAATCTTCAAGATAATGGGCAAACCACATTCTGTCATCGATGTTAAGTTGAGTTTTTCTTGGCTTTGGAAGTTCATGCCAAGGCCTTAAACCTTGCCTATGACGGTACAGTCGAATGATCTCACCACTAACGATCTTTCCTCTCAACACTTCGATCTCTCTAGAAAGTTTAGCACAGCTGTTTTTCCGCTTACGCGTACCGCTTTCAGTGATGTCCTTTGTTTCCTGAGAGAGTGGCAAATTTGTGCGCCCAGATTTGGTTGTATCCATTTCACATTCATCCAAAGTTTTATTCCAATTTCTTTTGACGAAGTCCTCACTTCTTCGCAACTTTTTAGCAACCAACGTGTTATAAAGGTGGCTCCAGCATCACGAGCTTCCCGAAATGTTATTGCTCGTATGCGATCTATCACACGTTGCCTCTCCGAATCACCAATTAATTGAGAAGCCATTATATTATCACTTTATCAGCTAGAGTAAGTTTAATACCTGCAATAAATAAAGAATTTTATATATTTTTATAATCACTAAAAACTATTTCGATATAAGTAAACATATAAGCTGCAAATAGGGGGGCTAAGGTTTTTTGGAACCCCTTAGATGAATATTTGAACGCCAAAGCAAACTTAAAATCTTTCGTCAAAGGTTTTACTCTTTCTAAGCCGGCAATGTAAGGCAAACTCACATATTGTTTTTGGTTAACTGAAGGTTCCCGAGGGGCACAAAAAGATTTTCTGGCTTTAAAATACGCCTTTCTGATAAACCACTCAGGATATTTTAAATCCTTAAAAATGTTCCAAATCTTTGAATTTTCTGGGTCCAGCAAATGTGGACTACAAATTCTGAGTGCTCTTAGAAACATGGAAGAAATAATTGAGCTTTTAACCCCTTCATCATGATGTGAAAAATAATGAATGTACGAATTACAATGAGTAGGTTTTCCATAGACCGTGAAATTGGGCTTTCCGCTTTCGTTAATGACTAAAACATCTAGAAAAGGTAATTGTTTGTCGTTCTCCCATTCCTATTTAATTAAATTTAATAGAGAGATCAAGATTATTTAATGACTGAAAGAAAGTGTCAAAGTTGTTCCAGTGGTCAGGCCAAAATGAGAAAATATCATCTACATAACGAAACTAAATTAGATTCCTGGGACATATTGTTTGCAACAATTCCGACTCATAATATTCCATGTATAATGTACTCAGTATTGGGGATAAAGTGGACCCCATTCCCATACCAAAACGTTGCAAATAAAATTCTTCACCGAAGGAGAAGGCATTATTGGTGACAGAGTTTTATCAGTTCTAAAAATACAGATGTGGGCATGCCTAGTTCTACGTTACACGTTGGCAATTTTCTATTAAAAAACTAAGTACATCATGAATGGGAACTTTCGTAAACAAGGACTCAACGTCGAAACTGATCATTCTTCCCCACTTTAAATCTAAGGACATAACTTTGTTAATAAAGTCACAGGAATTAGTGATGTTCAAGCCTGAAAATTTACCAACTAATGGGGACAATTTATCTGCAAGAAATTTAGATAACCTGTAACTAAAGGAACCCCTGTGCGAAATAATGGGACGGAGTGGTATATTAATCTTATGGGTTTTGGGTAAGCCGTAAATGTGGGGGAGTTTGGGGTTAATCTGTAGAAATCTTTTAGGGTCAATCGCCGGGGCATCTTTTAATAAGTTCCTGATAGTTTTGTTGAATCCAGCAGAAAGACCCTTTATGGGGGACGATCTCACTTTGATGTAGGTGAATTCATCACAAAATAACGCTTCCATTTTTTTTCATAATCACACTTGTCCAAAATAACCACAGTGTTACTTTTGTCCGTTTTAGTGACAAATATTGCTTCGTTCTTCCTGAGCTTGTCTAAAGCTAACCGGAATATTTTGGGAATCGAGTCCATTGAGTTGAAATGTTTTAGAAACTTGCTCAGAATCAAACCATTTAAACACGGAATATCCACCCTGGAATTAACAACGGAAGACACAAAATCTAAAACAATGTTTTTATCGGGTTTAAGGGCAAAGGACAGCCCTAAATTAAGAACTTCCTTTTCGGATTTGGATAAGACATATGTCGATAAATTTAAAACGGAGCCTTCCACCGCACACTTTGGCGTTCAAATATTCGTCTACTGTAAAAAGTAAATTGTTTAGGAATAACGTTGCAAAACAGGAACAAGCCTGTGTCTACAGCATTCCCTGTAAAAGTTGTGATTTAGTATACGTAGGAGAAACTGGAAGAAATATTGAAACCCGTATTAAAGAACATAAATATGCCTTCAGAAGTTGTAATACTAATAATGCAATTTTGTATCACGCTAGCCAAAATGATCATGTTATAGATTGAGAATCAAGTAAGTTACTTTATAAATGCAATAATTATGTCAAACGGAAAATAATAGAATCTGTATGGATAGAACAAGTGGATAATTTTAATTTGTGCAAAGGTACTTATAAGCTGGACCCTCTAATGAGATTCGTGGTCAAAAAAATCCCTTACGGCGTCGGGTGAACGAGTTCTAGCCTAAGTGTGAATTTCTTAAAGGTCTCTGGACTGTTTTCTTACTCGCTTTTGGTTCATTCGTTTTTACGGTAAAATATGAATGGAATAATAAACGTAATAGTAATAAATGTAAATGTAATAATAAATGTAAAGGTAATAATAATAAATGTTAAAAAAACGTAATTGTAATAATAAATGCAGTAATTATGTAAAAATAATAAAATCTGTATGTATAGAACAAGAAGATAGTTTTAATTTGTGCGAATGTACTTATAAGCGGGACCCTTTAATAAAATGTCGTTCCGGTGTCGGGAGAACGGGATCTTACCTAGGTACGAATTTCTTAATGGTCTCTGGATTGTTTCCTTCTCCCCTTTTTCATTCGTTTCTCGGTTTATAATTTCTGTAATAATAAACAATAATGTAATAATAAATTTATAATTTCTGTAATAAATAATAATGCAATAATAAATGTAATAAATGTAATAATAAATGTAATAATTATGTAAAAAATAATAGAATCTGTATGTATAGAACAAGAAGATAGTTTTAATTTGTGCGAATGTACTTATAAGCGGGACCCTTTAATAAAATGCCGTTCCGGTGTCGGGAGAACGGGATCTAACCTAGGTGCGAATTTCTTAATGGTCCCTGGACTGTTTTCCCTCTTGTTTTTGGTTCATTCGTTTTTCTGTATCCACCCGAAGAGGATGCCAGTGGGCATCGAAACTGTTGTGGAAATAAACTCTGTCTATTAGAGTGGGTTTTTATTATCATAAAGTAACATTTCATTTAAATACAGTATTCATAAATCCCAAGTAAAATTAACTAGGCCTCTTGCAATAACATTTATTTTTGTTTTTTCACGCGGTACATTATTAATAATGGCTTATTGTCCTGCGGTCATGTGCAGCTGCACAACCACTGCAACTCTCGGATTCAAGAGCGTATCTCCATGAGTCCCACTGCCCTCCACACGGCATGGGCGCGACGACTCCCGGTAAAGCCACCACTGGCATTGGGTCCTGCCCCGCTTTCACACGGATCGTGGAGGGACTCACGGAACTCACCACCAGACTCTAAGGACAAGAACAAAAAAAGAACAGAGAAAAGAAATAGAAGGAACGAAGATAGTACGAGAGGAAACTGCGAAAAACGAACAGGAAAAGAGAACGGCAAAAGCAGAAATAATAGAAATAAAAGAAGCACCAACAGAGGGAACAGAGGCACAAAACCAAATCCAAATTTTTCAAACAAAGGGCATTAGCAGCAATAGGAAAAACCAAGTAAACAATAAAGAAACCATACTGAAACCACCAAAAACAAAGGCCCCAAGTAAAAATGGGGAAGAAAATATATGTAAATATTATGTGAAAGGAATATGCAGATATAAAGGAGCAGAATGTATTTACGAACACCCTCCTGTGTGCAACTACTACTACAATAATGGTCACTGCAAATTTGGTGGAAAATACAAATTCTACCATCCAGACATTTGCAAGACCTACGCGACATATGGAACCTGCCAGTACGGGAGTAAATGCTACTACCATCATCTCCCGACAAGTTCAAAGGACAAAGGACAAGTCTCAAATAACAACAGAAGGAATGTGAGAAAAAAGAATATGTACCCAAATAGCAAACAAAACATACATAGCACACAAAATTTTTTCAACATCTCCAACACAATACGGCTGCTAAGTCTTATACAGCACATGCAGCTGACACAGCTGTGAACCCTCGAGCCGGACAGCTACATGGCAAGAAGCTACCAGAACAGGTAGGCGGGAACGGATCCATCTCGGAGGACCACAAGGCTACAAAACACACGATATCAAAGGACAACGAACTTAAAATGCACAAGGGGCAATGCAAAACAAAGAACATAAACATTGTCCTGGCAAATATTCAAGGAATAAAACCGAACAATTCACTAAACGAAGTTTCGTACCTGAAAGGTGTTATGGACGAAACAAGGGCGGACATCGCATGCCTCACAGAAACACATCTTAAAGACTACCAAAGAAACTGCGAACACTGTATCGATAAGAAAGAATTGCATATCGATGGATTCAACTTACCTAGGGCGGATAGAACAACTAGACGTAAAGGTGGTTGTGCTATTTATATACATGAAAGCAGTGGCGGCTCGTGACTTAAAACAGTTGTGTGCTACAACAAAATATGGTTCTTTGGCATTATCCTCCCAACACTAATTTTTTTATATAATGTTGGTTTGGTTTTGGTTATGGTACTTTATTTTCCTTCCATTATAAAAAAAAATTAGTGTTGGGATTAGGTTAGGTTTGGTTAGGTTAGGTTAGGTTAGGTTAGGTTAGGTTAAAAACAGCCCGCCGCAGGCGTTAGAAAAGTGTTTTGCTAACGTACTTTATTTTCCTTCCATTATAAAAAAATTAGTGTTGGGAGGATAATGCAAAAGTACCCAAAATATTATATATATATATATATATATATATATATATATATATATATATATATATATATATAAACAACTGATAAATTATAAAATAGAACTAATTCATCGTGAATTATAGTAAATATTCTGCGCAACTAACGGTAGATAGATAGATATAGTACTTACTTATTTACGAAAAATGAAATTCATGCGACGTCATGGTAGGCCCGACTTAACTGTGTTGCAATATTCACACTACCGAGAACACTAAGATCCAACACATTGTTTATATGTTTCTTGTTTTCATTATGCTTTCTAATCAGTGCTTTAAGATGGCCAAGATCTTTCACTCCCGTGTTACTGAATGAATCACTGTTACCAAAAAGAAGGCATGGAAAGCAGAAAAGAGCATCCCGAACATCACAACCACAAATCCAACTATAATCATCATAAATCTTTCTGTGAAATTGTCTTAAATATTCTCGATTGTTGCTTCCCTTGGCTTTCTGACTCAAATTTAAATCGGGAGTTGGCCTACCTAACTGTTTTATTTGAGCTTTTTCATTTAATGTTCTAGATGAAAAAGGTACTTTTAATAAATTGTCCACTGAATTCATATTTGTATAAAAATTAATAATTTATATACAACACTTGAGTAAACAAAAACACATACACACGCATAAAAAGTTTAAAAATCAAACGCAATCGATCGAGCGTCCATCATATTGACAAGTGCTGCAGCGACTGGTAGCACATTCACGCCTTATTCGAAACTGGACCGAAAGACACGTCTGCGCATGCGCTTTGTCTGATTTCACTCGATTTGGGTGCTATACTGATGACAGCACATAAGTACAAAAATAGAAATGCAGGGAATGCAGAGTTAATTCGTTTTTTCGTAAATCGAAAAACAATTTAGATCAAATTGGAAATTACAGAAGATATTATAAGTAATTTTATTGATTTATTATTTAGCTATTTATGTATTTTAAAAACTGATGTGCTGTAGCACGTAAGCACATAATGAGCGGCCGCCACTGCATGAAAGACATGACAGAGACGGTAATAAGTAAATCCAACAGTTTCGTGGAAACCCTTGCAGTGAAAATAGAAAAACTAGACGTGGAACTGATAGTCATCTATAGGCCTCCAAACTCTCCAAATGAAAAATTTTAGATGCCATTGATGATATCAGAACCCTAATAAAGTCCATAAACTCTCCATCTCCTAATACAATACTCTGTGGCGATTTTAATTTCCTATTTATGAAATACAAAACTGGATAGAAATATATTTTTATAGCAAGATAAGTGGGGTACAAGAGAGGACCAGGAGCAAGCAAGAATGCTGATGGCTCTCACAAACGAGTTTATGCTGACACAGGATATAACAGAAAATACAAGGAAAAATAACTACCTAGATCTGGTATTCACAAATAACATGAACTTGATTGTGGATATAAAAATAACTCCAACTATTCTCTCAGACTACAATATAATGGAGTTATCAACAAATATGGCGATAACTTTAAAAGACAATACACATACGGAAGGAAGAAGCAAATTTTGGGACTTTTAACTTAAACTCCAAGACCATAAATTGGGAAGAAATCAGGTCACACATGGCCCAAATAGAGTGGAGAACAGTTTTCGAGAATAAAACAACAACTGAGGAAATGCTAACAACCTTGGAAGAAAAGACGCTGAGAATTTTGGAAAAATATACTCCGAAAGCACAGCCAAAAGGAAAGAGGAACTGGCTAGAGAGGCAAAAGAGAAGAATATTCCGCAAAAGAAAGAGAGTAGCGACGAAGTTAGCTAACTGCGGAGACAGCAATGCCAGGAAAGAAATACAAGAAAAACTGGAGAGAATCGACTGGGAAATACAAACTCTGGTAAAGGGCCATACAGAGAGGGAAGAGGAAAAGGTGGTAGAAGCAATAAAGGAAAATCCAAAATACTTCTACAGCTATGCGAAAAGGAAAACAAAGACGCGCGCTACTATTGGGCACTTAAGGAAAGGAAATAATGAACGAACAGACGATCTAAAAGAAATATCTGAAACATTGAGAGCCCAGTATGAATCAGTATTCAGTACCCCAAAAAGTGACAAAGCGATACCTGACATAGATGCATTCTTCAAAGAGAAATTGCAAGGAGAATGTATAAGACTGACTTTACCCAAGAAGATGTAGCGACAGCTATAGGACAAATGAAATCACATTCAGCTGCAGGTCCGGAAAAATGGAACGTACTATTAATTAAAAACTGTAAAAATGAAATAGCTACACCTTTATACTGGATATGGAGATCCCTAGACACTGGGGAAATGCCGAGCATCTTGAAAAGAGCAGACATCGTCCCTGTATATAAAGAACTAGAGACCAGTGTCCTTGACGTCTCACCTCACCAAAATTTTTGAAAGAATAGTCAGAGAGAAAATCTATGACTTCTTGGAGACATTGGAAAGATTCAACGAAAATCAACACGGACTCCGATCAGGTAGATCATGCCTATCACAACTTAAAGAGCATTATATCAATATCCTAGATACACTTGAAGGCAATGAAAACTATAATGTCATATACACAGATTTTGCTAAAGCTTTCGTCAAATGCGATCATGGTATAATAGCACATAAAATGAAACATATGGGAATAACAGGCAAATTGGGAAAATGGATCTACAACTTCCTCAGAAATCGACTATAGGTGGTCAAAATTCAAGGTGTATCATCATCAGGATCAGAAGTACGGAGCTCAGTACCACAAGGTATAGTGCTGGTCCCACTCCTGTTCATTATCATGCTAACAGACATAGACAGTCCAGTTAACAGCAAAAGTATAGTAACATCATTTGCAAACGATACAAAGATCAGCAGAAAAATCAGCGATGCAAACGAAGTAGAGGCCTTGCAGAGAGACACAAACAAAATATACAAATGGTCAGACGACAACAATATGACATTTAACACCGAGAAATTTCAGCTCTTGAGATATGGTAGAAATGAGGACTTAAAAAGACTGCATATTATGCTTCAGATAGACAAGAAATTCAGAGAAGCACGAAAGCGGTCGACTTCGGGGTAATAATGACCGATGATGCCAAATTCGAAACACAAAATCAGATAGCAATAAACAACTCAAAAAAGGTCGCGGGACAGGTACTAAGAACGTTCAAAAGGAGGGGCAAGACAGTAATGATTCCCCTGCTGAGAACACTGATCATACCAAAACTTGAATACTGCTCAGTTTTGAGGTCCTCATATAAAAAGGAAGAAATTAAAAAACTAGAAGGAACGCAGAGGCATTTCACAGCCAAAATTGATGGCTGCAAAGAACTCAACTACTGGGAAAGACTACGCAAACTAAATCTACTCCCTGGAAAGAAGAAGAGAAAGGTATACCATAATCTACATATGGAAAATTATCGAAAAACTGGTACCAAACCTCAAACAAAACCCAATTACCATCCAGACAACGCTGGAAAATAGGAAAGGCAGAATGTTTAGTGTTCTCAAATTAAAGGCCCGACAAGGGACCTCCTCAACTCTGAAGGAAAATAGCTTGGTTGTGAGGGAGCCAAGAATTTTCAACCAGCTTCCAAAGGACCTCAGAAACATTACAGGGGTCAAAATTGAAGTCTTCAAGAGAAGACTAGATGTCTGGCTCAGGGCGGTACCAGATGAGCCAGGTGTACCTGGCTATGTACGATGGAGAGCGCAAGAGAGGAACTCGCTCCTCCACCAAGCCAGGACTAGAGGCGTGGCCACCAGTTTGACCATCGTGTGAAGAAAGACCGACGCACGGAACCCAAACAAGGTTAACAAGGTGTATATATATATATATATGTATATATATATATATATATATATATATATATATATATATGTATATGTGTGTGTGTGTGTGTTGTGTTGTGTTTTGAGAAGTCCAGTCCCTTTCCTGACGAAACGCGAAATTGGTGTTAATATTTTGAAATAAAAATC
This sequence comes from Bathynomus jamesi, assembly GCA_023014485.1. NCBI lineage: Eukaryota > Metazoa > Arthropoda > Malacostraca > Isopoda > Cirolanidae > Bathynomus > Bathynomus jamesi. The sequence goes on from JAJOZX010000934.1 coordinate 790,503, forward strand.
TTATTATTAAAATCACACATTTTTGCTTCATCCTGCATACATATACATGTCTGTATGGAATTTATATAGAACAATTTTTAAATTTTTAATACATATATAAAAATGAGAAGGTGCGGAACTACTGTAAATGTTTTGAAATGTATTCGAAGCTGTAAAAGATTAAAAAGTTTTTCATCAACTGATACCTCCTTAAACCATTTTATAGAATGAAAAGAAAAATTGAAAACTTAATTCTATTTATATGACATCACATTAGATAACCTCGAATTACAAAATTTTACTAATTTGGGAACCTGATAGCGCATCTTACTGAAATCTGTTAACGAAAAAAAGTCAGTGCTATTTTGATTTCCATTTTGAATGGGATTTGTTTGAAAAAATAAACGAATGATCTGATTAGCTAGGCATTTAAAGGCAACGATCAATCAAAGACACGCTTTAGACAAGGGTACAAGAATTCTGAGCTCGTATAAAACATATATAATTTAGACTGCTTTAATGATATATATATATATAACTATTATTATGCGCCTCGGTGGGTGGTGTAGTGGTTAGCGTCGCTGACTACGAATCCATCGGCCCCGGGTTCGAGACCGGACGGCAGCCGGCGCGCAGTAAAACCCAGCTTTCATCCTTCCACACAATAAAGAAAGTGGTTGGTAGATAAATGGGTACCCTAGGTGGCCTAGTGGTTAAGACGCTGGGCTGCTGATGGGGCGTGGTTCGGATTCCAGGATTCCGGATTCCAGGTAGGTCTAAGGTGGAGTGAAAAGCTTGACCTTCGTCAGAATGAACTATTCGGGCGGAAGCTAACCAAAGGTCATATATATATATATATATATAAAATTACCCAGTAAACTTTTATATGTCTGTCGATCAGTAGTCGGACGTTGTGAATGTGTTAAAGTTGAAGGAAGACACTTTGAACATCTAAAATAAACAATTATTGTTGCTTTTCTTATTGTTGCTGTATTTGAAATAAAATTGTTAAATATCGCATAATTTTTGTTAAGATATTGCGCAATGTTCATATAAAAGTTTACTAGATAATTTTAAAACATCATATATATATATATATATATATATATATATATATATATATATATATTGTAAAGAACAACACTTTTTAGAAAAGTGTCCGCACAAGAGGAGAGGAGAAAACGAGCAATGAAAAATGAGGCACCTCCCAGGAATCGAACCCGGGATCATCCGAGTGCTAGTCAGATATGCTAACCACGACTCAAAGCTTATAATTTCGCCACGTAATTTCGCCACTGTAATTTCTCCACAGTGTGTGGTGGCTCTTGATGTAATGGTTAGCATATCTGCCGGCAATCGGATGATCCCGGGTTCGATTCCTGCGAGGTGCCTCATTTTTCATTGCTCGTTTTCTCCTCTCCTCTTGTGCGAACATTCTTCCAAAATGCGTCGTTCTTTACATTATATACACTATGTGTTGTTTGTGTGTCGTTTGCAGTTGATATATATATATATATATATATATATATATATAATATATATATATATAATATATATATGATGAAAGAATAGCCCGGATAATGTGGTTGGTTGTGTGTATTCGATCGGATGTACAAATGTAACTCAGTATATATAGGTCAAACGGGTAAAACTTTAGATATTAGGGTAAAGCAGCATAAATATCCGTGTAGAACAGCAAATAATTTTAATGCATTGTTTAACTATATGTATATAATATGTAATCATAGTATCAAATGGGATAGTTCTAAAGCGCTCGTTAAAAACACAGATATAAACACAGATTGAAAGGAATATTGTAGAATGTGCATTTATCCATTTTAAAAATAATTTCAATAACTGCGGGAATGTTAAAATACCTTTTGCCTCTAATTAACTCTTGTTAATCATGTGCTAATCTTTTTGTTTTTCTGTCCCGTTGTACATATGTATATATTTTTTTCATCTCGCTTTCTCCCTTCATTCCCTGATGAGGTGTACTTCTGAATACACGAAAGACCTTCGAATCATTTTTCTTTTTCCTTGTGGGTTTGCATCATATATATATATATATATATATATATATATATATATATATATATTCCACTTTTCACATCCACTTCGCTTTCTTTTCCCTATCTTTACGGTCTTATGAAAACCCACAAACCTGGCAACCTATGCACCCTATTATTAGTTCTGCGAGTTCTGTTACTTACAAACTCTCCACATGGCTTGTCAAAGTTTCAGTCCCCCATTCTCTGAACTATTTCTGATTCACATGTAAAAAATTAAATGCATCTTGATAAAAAGCTGAATAATATATGTATTGAAAACCAATTATAGATTGATCAGTTTCGACGTTTGTTCATTGTTCACAAAAGTGCCAATTCTCTCACGAGAATTATGGAAATGTGACCTGCCACTACTCGCATACATCGTTTTGGAACTCATTAAACTTTGCATCAGCGACTGCAAATTCACGTTTAATAGTCAATATTATCACAGGTTTTTTGGGGTGGTCATGGGTAATCCCTTGTCGCTCCTCCTCTCCAATATTTATATTGAGTTTTTTTTAGATAACTTACATCCCGAGAGTCCTGGTGGTTGGTATCCCATGGTTGCGGTACGTCGACGATATTTTGTGTATCTGGCCCATGAGGCATGACTTGGATGACTTCCTCATTCAGTTAAATAATCAAGTTCTCTCCATTAAGTTTAATTTGGAAGTGGAACAAAATAACTCTCCCATTTTCAGATGTGTCTGTACATGGGGAGAGCCCAAGTTTGAAGTTTAGCATCTATAGGGGAAAAAAAAAATTTGTCCTATGTACACTTTTACTCCGGACATGACACCTCCGTCAAGAAAGCCATATTCTCTTCTATGTTTCTCCGTGCTCTTAGGATCGCCAGCCCGGAGTACATGGATACTGAGTTTTAGAATCTTGCCTTAACACGGCAAAACGAACCTTTTATCGCATGAATAATAACCCTCGCACTTTGTCGAAGAATATTTAAGTATTCCCTTTTTTTCACAGGCTTTTAGGCACTGCTAATGTACTTAAACTTTCGAACATTAATGTAGTATTTTCATATGACAATATTGTGAAAAAGTCATAATAAAGAATGAATAATGCTACCAATAATTCAGGCATTATCTATAAAATTGGTTGTAAACAATGGGACATCTTTTAGATTGGACAAACGGGAAAATATTTGAACACGCGTGTAAAACAACTTCAATATTCCGTTAGAACAGGATAATTGTTGAACGCCTTTTTGTCCATTTGTCAGAGTTGTCCCATTGCATTGATTGGAATAATTCTTCAATTTTGTTTCACCCAAGCAACATTGTTAAAAGAAACATTCTTGAGTTTGCCATTATTCAACTTACAAACAATTTTAACCTTAACCTGCGCCCTTTTTTGCTCAATCCTGTTATTTTGAATTCTTTCAGATCAGATTTAGATAAGAAGGGGCAAGACAGTAAAACTCTGATAGCTTTTCATGTGGATTGTATGCTCCTCCTCCAATATTGTCTGCACCAATCATATAATTTTTGTTTTTCTTTATGAAAGTAATTAACTTGTCCAGAGTGAACATAGCTAGCACAACAAAATGTGCATCCGGTTACGACTTATGCTTTCCATCATTTTCGGTTCAAAGCCAGTCTGACAGCGTAACGATAGCTAAAGCTTTCATAAACCTGGAAAACAATGTAATGTATCTGAAAGTGATGTGAGTATTGCAAAAGGTGTAGTGTACAGTGCATTTAATAACAAACGTTAATTAAATTATGCAGATAGATTGCTTAAATCCATAAAGTCATTAAAACAAAATAATAGCATTCGTATGCGGAGAATTAAAAACTCAGACAATCCAAATGTCCAAGCTATTCATCAGTCCTGCTTTGTGACTTCTAAACTGTGAACCTCTTGGTATGAAAGTGTGTGTCTATAGTTCCACTTAACTCCCGCATTAGCCATCCCATGAAATGTACTTTTTATTTTTATGAAACTGATATTACTATTTTTTTATTATTTCTCGTCTCCTTACGTGCATCATTGTTATTTTTTTATTACTGTAGTCCTTTTTGTTTTCGTTTTTAAAGTTAATGTTTAATTAGTCGTATCGTTGATTTCCTTGACGCAGTGACGGATTGAGGTCCTCGTAGGCCCTAGGCACTTCTGTTTCGTAGGCCCTTTGGTGGATGCATTTTTATTGGTGTATCGATTTCTATAGAATAGAATAGAATAGAATAACCTATATTAATAATAATAAAATAAATACGTTTTTTCCAATTTACAATGACATGAATAATTGTGAAGCTCGACTATTTATTTTATTTTATTTGGCCCTCAAGCTTTAGGCTTTACTGGGCTCTTATTAAAAATAAGCAGCTAGTTGTTATTAATTAATAATAATAAATAAATAAATAAATAAATAAGTAAATAAGTATTATTAATAGTTAAAACATGTATTGCAATATTAAACAATATTAATGGACAGTAGTATAGTGTCAAAATGTATGAGTGCAATTGCATTGCAATGTTGCATAATGTTGCAAGAGTGCCAACCCCCAACTCCTTTGTTGCAAGAGTGCCAACCCCCACTCACCCCCATTTGTTACCAATCCCCCGCCCCCCTTCGTGCTAACCCCAAAATGGGATTGCAAGGGGTATGCAACTTGGTGCGGAGTTCTCCCGCAAGCTGAACCCCCCAAAGGGGCATACCAATCCTAAGGAAGCCTCTTTGGGGGAGAAGGGGACGCCTCACTCCCAAAGGAGCAGAAAGAGATAGAAGTAGAGAGATAGGAGAGGACCCAGAGCTGGGTGTTCACTCGGCTGATTGCCAAGCTCATATGACTCCATCGTCCGACCCCCGCCCTCTTATAGGACACTAATCAGCCAGTTGGCTTATTCAGCCAGTGCCTTAGGGCATCATCAGCCATTACCATCCAGTGCCTCAGGATGTCATCTTCTCAGAACACCAACAGCCAAGTGCCACAGTACGCTAAAAGGATCCGGGCACGCATCCCACTCTAGATCAGCCCTGTTGCTGGGGTCCTGCATCTCAGCCAAGCGCCAGTGCCTCCCGGGTGAACCATATATTAATTACCCAGTTGGCTTAGAACCCCCGAATTGTCAAATAACAATTAATTAAATATCCAGAAATCCGATACCAAACAATTATATAATCAATCAATACGATGCATTATTGCAGAGCAAAACTCGCACGTAATAGAGCCAGATGTCACAGTGACCGTGCCTACTAGTGATATATATATATATATATATAAAACGGGAACCGGGATTGCACCTGGCCCGGACACGGACCGGTTGCTGGAAGCCCTGCGCCTCAACCAAGCGTGGTGGAGAGGTTGAGGTGAGAAAGTAGTCTTTTATTATTTATTATAATTTATTTAAATTCATTATTTCTTTATTTTCTTTCATCATTCCTCCATCATAAATTATTGTAATTTGAAGTTCTCTAGGAAAAGTTATTAATATCGTTTAACAAATTTATTTGTTTATTCATAAGATAAACTAAGTCACAAATTTTCATCATAATATGCAATTTTATCATTAAACTACAGTGTGTCCGTAAAGTCATGGTGGGATTTTAAATAGCTATATTATTGCAACGAAACATGATAATGAGGTGAAAAAAAGGCAAATTGAAGAACAACTCTAAAAGAATAACTTTATTTAACGTAGTTCGATATGGGCTCCTCTGGTAGCCCTGCAGACATCTAGGCGGTGATTCAATCCCAGCCACTCACGCCCAAGAACATTAGGAGTGACGGATGCGATAGCTTCCGTGATTCGCTCGTGCAAGTGATGAATATCCCTAATGGGTACACTGTACACGCTTTGCTTGACGTAACCCCACAAATAAAAGTCCAAAGGTGTCAGGTCCGGAGAGCGTGGAGGCCATGGCTTCCATCCTCCTCTTCCTATCCATCTCTGTGGAAATTTTTCATTAAGGAATTCTCGAACAACGTTGGCATAGTGCGGAGGAGCACCATCTTGCTGAAAGATGACATTATTGTCAATAAATTGGGGTACTGCAAAATGTTCCAACATAGCGAGGTAGTTGTGTGACGTCACAGTGGGTTCCGCGAAGAAAAATGGGCCAATCACTCGATCTCGTGCTAGAGCACACCACACATTAACTTTCGGGCTATTACGCTCATGTTCAACATAGGCATGTGGACAGCCTAGACTAACTACGAGATAAAGGTTAAGCTTAGACTATACTAACTACAAGATACGACTTTGAGAGTTGTTCTTCAATTTGGCATTGTTTCATCTCATTATCATGTTTCGTTGCAATAATATAGCTATTTAAAATCCCACCATGACTTTACGGACACACTGTATAACGTGAAATGCGTTAATACGATTTTAAAACAAATTAAAAACTAAATTATGGCTATCTTATTAATTTTTCCTCTTTTAGACAATTATTGTACTTCAATATAAATTTGCAGGATGCATTGAGTAATTCTGGTATTTGCACAATTTGTAGAACGAATCATCGCAATCTTACGATATAGTGTTTAGAAGACAGTATATATATATATATATATATATATATATATATATAAAAACGGCTACAATGCTAGTTGCCAGAGTGCGCAATGCAATGAAATATATCTTTTATTTGCGTTGAAACGGGATTTGTTTAATTAAACATTTTTATTTATTCCTGAAAACCACCGAAAACCTAATGTAGCATTATTACTTAGACTATCCCAACGTGCGCTAAAAGCGGTGGGGGTTTCGCCCCACAGACAGGGTTTGTTACTCAGAGTATCCTAAAAATATAAATTGGTATTTATTCTATTTTTAAAACCATTTTAGTCCTATCACACAATACGTGGGACGATTTGGCGCTTTTCAGGGCGGAGATCGTGTACCTTCCACAACAAATGAACCGTATGGCTGGTAGGGTCGCGACACACACACACACAATACAACACAGAAAAATAGAGAAAAGTAATCTAAAATTAATTTATGGCAGGGCAGTACAGAACAATAAAAAAATCTGGAATCTTGTAAATATATTTCCTCTGAGCGGCTAAAAACGTGACCTTCCCGAAAATAGACAAACAGAGCGTGGCTCCTCTTAAATTTTGTTTTTTTCACCGAGATGAGAACACAATAAAACCGATATCTCGACACTGTCCAAACAATACACACAAACACACACACATATATATATATATATATATATATATATATATATATATATACTCGGTTTACCCACACATACAATTTAATTCAGTTTCCCGAAGAACTGAGACGAATTGTTAACATTTGTAGAAAAGCCAAAGGGAAAAGGCACGTTTTATATCGGCAAATGCGGATAAGGTTTTGTTAAACCCTGCAAAGGTCACAGGTCCACTTTTCGCAGATACTAATTGTAGTATTATCTGCGAAGCAGACAAAGGACCTTCAGGATAATAGAAATATGCAGGTGTCTCTGAACGCAAATCTAAATAAAAAAACTTTTCGAAATTCAGGAATACGTGAATGAACTGGATTTACCAACAAGCGGGTCTGATGCTCCACCCGAACTGTTGGCGATCTGCCAATCACCGCAAGGAATAACTGCATGATCTCGTTCTCAACAAGCCTATAGCTAAACCCCGCCCACCTTTCGTGGCCCCCCCCAATCATTGATCGTGAAAAGGAAGCGGTGCTCACGGATTGGTCGAAAAAGCATGAGCCGTAAACCAATAGGAAGTTGATTATCGCTTGTGGGTTGGTCACATAGGCCCCCTATAAAATGGGGAGTTTCGCCGTTTAGAGCCAGTTTCTCGTGCAATTTACAGCAACACACAAATCATGGACGAAATCTACGACTCTCCTGAACTGTTTTTTGAACAAGACCATTACAGTCATGCGGCTCTTTACCTGTTCAGGGCCTCAGATCGGGGCGAACTTTTAACATCCCAAACTGTTACGGAAAATTGTGACGGGTTGCAAGAATCTACAGCCAATTCAATTGAAATGTAAGTAACTTAAATGGGTATATATATATAATTATGTGATCGGACTTTTAGAATATTTTCTCATTAGTTTCCTACTACACTAGGAACAGGCCTATTATGCAATAGTTGTCTCTATACCCCAGTGCAGTTAACTTGTCGTAGGCCTTTATTTAATGCATATTCCCACATTTAAATGTGTGTATATATGTATAATTGTGTGATCGGACTTTTAGAATATTTCCTCAATAATTTCCTACTACACTAGGAACAGGCCTATTATGCAATAGTTGTCCCTTTAAAATTTTTAAAATATTGTCTAATTCTTACGTAGATCGCCAAAACCCAGTTTAAAAATGAAGTGTTCATAAAACAGAGTAACTGAATAATTGTTATTTAGCGAATAGATAGAGAAGCTTGCATGCTTTCAAGTCCATATTTTTTAGATTTTATTCAAATGAGTATGTAATGAATATCATCTTTGGTTACATTTTGCGGTGTAGGCTGAAGTTAATATTTTGAAAATTTCGTAGGATACAAATACTTATAGAGAGTTAACTAAATATGTCACATCTTCCATATATATATAACATTAGAAAAAGTTTGGTGACTTTGCTATAAGATATAGTTAGTTAAAAATTATAATTTTTATTTTCTAAAGGTTTAATAGTTAAAATATTTAAATTCTTATAAAATATGAAATGCACTACGGGGGACTTTGAACTTTATATCAACCTGTAGACAATCATTTCTTCTATATATGGTATGAAATTCATGTATACACTATACATATGTACTGTTCTATTAATTTATGAAGGTCAATGTTCGTATGAACCTGAAGTTTTAGACTTTTTTCAGGCATAAATTGAAATTTGCGAGAAAATTTCCCTGGTATATTTAAAGATGAATTTTTCTCGTTTATAATATAACCTGACCTAACCTGACATAAACTAAATCTCATTCATTTACTAGCATTGAAAATTAGTTTGTATTGCTTCTCGTTTAAAATTGACAGTCTAATATCCTTTTGCTCTGAGTTTTCTACAGCATAAAATTAGTCCTACTATGTTTTCAATTATTATCTGTTTCCATCCCGATTATTTCGGCATATATATATATATATATATATATATATATATATATATATATATATATGGTATGTTTTATGTGTGCTTTTCTCGTTTTTTAATATTTATAGGAAGTTCTCCAGATTGAATTTATTTTTAACATTTGCACGCACTTGGAAATTTTTTTTTAATATCGTCTGATGGCTCATGGATATGTTTTAATTACAGGAGCGATGCCGAGTTAGAATGTGTAATCGCCACCTTTGATGGACGGATGGCTTCTCCTCCCAACCTAGAAGTCGCTGTGTTGGCGCGGGACAGCGGGCGTCAGGCCGTAGAGGAAATAATGTAGGTGCACTGAAACTATATAGATTGTTTTTACATTTCTTTTGGAATTTAACAAATTGCAATAAAGATGGTTTGAAAGATATGTTTATTAATTGCATAATGACCCATATATATATATATATATATATATATTTGTCGCCATACACATTAATTTTAGCGGCAACCAGTTTCATACATCTTTTTTAATTACAGCGGCGATACGGAGCTAGACGATATTATAAACACTTTTGGGGAGAGAGTGGCAAATGAAGTGGTGGCTATACACAGCGAATCAGATGTCGGGGTATTGGCACACAACCTGTCAAGCGAGTGCGCTGTCGTCGCAGAGATTATTAAGGTCTTTTTGTTTTTTTTAGGATAAGGACAAAACAATATTATTTTCATTTATTAAACATGTACAAAAAGGGGCAGTTCCCAATTCTTAATTGTTACAAATGTATATATAGGTTTACACAATATAGTTCTTACACATTACATTGGGTAGTAACATATGGGAACTTTTTTTTTATCTGTCTACACACATATTTATCATTCATATTTGTGTCACACAAATCAAATAATTTTAAAAAATTCATAAAGCCCTTCCCGCGCGACATATGCATGAGAAACAAAATACAATACAGTCCACAAGTTTCAGTATAAAGTCCTTGAAGGCGATATGGGTTCCAGATAATCTTAGGCACAAGTAATCGCGCGATAAAATTTACGATTGCCGAGTCATGCCATGGTGGAAATCCGAGTGAGTCAAAATAGTACATTCTTTCCTTAATTTTAAAATAGCTCGCAAACCAGTGAATACCCTCGCCTCCCGCAAGGTCGGTGTTAACAATAATCCCGCACCAGTTTCTCGAGGTATCCAGCTTCAATATTTCATTCTTTGCAAAAACCCCGATAAATTTGGAACGCGCGAAACAGTCACTTTTCATCACTCTATGGAGTATATTTGCATCCATTTTAAAAATATGTGTTTATGTTCCGGAAACGGTCCAGTTCTACTAGGGCCTGCGACTCGAGGTATATTAGTACACTAATAGGAGCGTCTGTAGGCCTGGCGAACTCCAACCGCACTGAAATCGTGCCAGTCTGCTGGGCGTTTAAATGTGCATTTACGCCCGCGGCTAAGTCAGGTGTAAGGTCGAATGAGTAAATATTAAACTGTTCCATAAATTCTTTCTGCGTTATGCCGATTCCAAGTTCATCACACGCGCCTGTATTATGCGCCAAACTGCTGTAAGCTCTCGCGCAGAGCGGGAACACAGCATCTGACGAGTAGTCCATATTCATTGTCCCACCCAGTGCGACGCCATTGACATATAAAGTAATATTTTTAAGCCCAAAATTCTCGAATTTCAGGGCACTCTTTTTATAATTTCCATTTGTCGAGGCGTGGTCTTGCATTCCAATTAAAATCCCTTTAGGCAGGACTCCAAGAGCTATGTTTTCTATCTGTTTCGATGCCAGGCCTGAAGGGATCGTGTACAGTTTGATCTGTACCCTGTTAATTGGGTATTTCACTGTGGCGTGTACCAGCTCTTTCTCAATTTCTATTTGCTTCGGAGAGCTTAATTTCACTCGGCGTATACGCAAATATGCTTCCATGATGTGTATCACAACAGGTTTCGCGCCTTCTTCTTGGTCAGCTCCCAGATTTATACAGATCTCAGGACTCCATTCATAAGCAACTTCTCCTGGAATGTAGTCTGTATGCAGGCGTCCAAAACATTCGTATATCTTTTTTTTAGAATTTTTAAATTTATCCTTTATACTACCCTCATCTTTAGTGTGGTAATACCCCTCGGCGGATAAAAAGGTGTCCTTCGCTTCTTTTGAAAAGTTGAAGACATTTTCCAGATATGCTCGTAGGTGATAGTACCCCGTGCCTGCTGAGATGTTAGTCTGATTTAAATATACGTCACACTGGCTGAATATGGTGTGCAGAAAGTTTGTTTCGGGATATGCAACATAATTATCATCGCAATCCGTTCCGTCAGAATGAGCTATGCGAAGTTTAGTATACATGTACATACAGCTCGGATCAAAAAAGTAAGGGCCTGAGCTGGGTATCACGAATTCTATAGGGGCACTGGATGAACTAATTGTGTTTAAGGGTTAATTATAATAAAGTTACTGTGCTCAATAGAAACTTGAGTTGGAGGCATCCCAAAGAGGGATAGCTCCGATTTACAGCACTATGAACTACAAGGATGAGTGAAACGGGCCATGGTGAGTTAGAAACAGTGCCACCTCCCTCGACGAGTATCAGTCAATCTATGAATCGTGAGAGTAGCGTCCTCAGTTTATATCAGTTAAAAAAAGATCGGCCATAGGTTTCATAGGCTTAGAATACTTCTTTTTTGGCACCCTTTTACGTTTAATGCCACGTGACCCCTTCTTCCTAACAGTTCTCTTCTTTCCACCGCGTGGTGGGGACCCATTCTTCCTAACAGCTCTCTTCTTCTTTACGCCACGTGTTGGCACCCCCTTCTTCTTCTTATCAACTCTCTTCTTTCCTCCGCCACGCATTTTTCTCTTCGCATCTTTGATGATTTCATCCCGTGTACGTTTTAAATGTTTTTTTAGAGCTTCTTTAGGTTTAGTTCCCGCAAGCATTTCCTCTGCCGCGTTAAAACCTGTTTGTAACGCCTTCCTTCCTAGGTACCTGTCCCCCCTCTTCAACAGTGGGACAGCGGTGAGTAGTATGGATGAAAAAATGGATCCAAGTCCACTACCACGCTGGTATCTCACCCCTCGGTATACCGTGAAAGGCTTTCTGTCCATTATAACTCAGTGCGTCGAAAGTGTAGCTTCACTGTTAAGGTCCCGTCACCGAATGAGAAATTTTTACCCTCAATCGTTCTTACATATATTGAGATATTAGTTATTAGGTTAGTTGCGACCAATGTTCCCTCTAATTTTTTTTAGTCCGTGTGCGCAAGAAATTTTCGTTGTGCATACATTTAGATTCATGGTGAAAAATTGTGTAAACTTTTCTGAGCGCTATTATCTTCAAAATGAAATATATATATATATTAAATACTTAATATATATTATTTCCATAAGGTGATAGCTTGATCATTACGGTACTATTAAATGGATATTAAAAACTGTTTACAATATTATATATTCTTAAAAAAGAAAACATTTTATCCATTCTAAAAATATGAATAAAATAAAAAAATGGTAAAATAAAATTCAACAAAATAAAGAAATAAAATAAAAATGACATTAATTGAAAATGACTATTTTAGTTATCATTTCTCAAAACAATTTTTAGCATTTAGCAATTTAAAATAGACTACCAAGATTAATACATGATTTTATCCATTCACAAAATAGGAATAAAATATAAAATAATTTTATTTTTTATGAATTATGAGATAATTATTCGTTTTTATGCAAAAATAAGAAAGAGAAGGTTTATATTCAATGCGTTAATGTATAAAAGAAAAAAATGCAAATACATAGAGTAAAAAAAATCTGTATTGCGTAATTGCGCGGACGTCGGCGAAGTCGGGCGGAAGGGGTTAATATTCAAAAGAGCGACTATAGAGTATGTTGATGCAAATGGTCAGACCTTGTGTGACGGGATATTTTTGAAATTACTTCATTTACTGTCGTGACTCATGATACGCTTGAGCCTGTGCGCATTTTATTTTGCTGTGTGCGCGAGTTTCACAACGCGTGTGCGCGCGCACACGCGCACACCTTAGAGGGAACATTGGTTGCGACATTCACATAGTTGGGTATGTCATATGTAATACTCAAGCTCCTTCTTCTATGGTTGGGAATGTGTGCTACGCGCAGCAGACGTGCCTGGGTATCCCAAACAAATTGGTTCTCTACAATATTGCTGTAAATATAGCACATGTCTGGAGGCTCAGGGCCTTCACCCAATTTCTCCATCTTTAATTGATACATTAAGCTGGATAAGTCATGCGGCGCCTCGTGAAATGTGTCTCTTTGGAAGGCTGCGCTACATCGCCCCTCAATCATAATTTTGAACACTCGTCCGTCTTTAAGATTTCTATTATCCTTTGATTTTAGGATTAGAGTATGTGTATGGTTTCCTCTGTTTACGATTTTGTATAATAAATCATTCGTAAGATTTGAGTTTTTAAAACTTATGTTTAAGTCTCACAACATCATCAACCGAGCCATAACGACCAGGCCCTAGTGACACTGTTGTATTGTAATGTTTTGCTGCCTTAGTCCGGGCGATACGTATAGTAGCATCCCGAGTTAACTCGGCTTTTTCACACTCATCAATGTCTCTAAGAATCATAAACACTGTCTTTATAATCAATATTTAAAAAGAGGGTATCCAGTTGAAATTCACATAGCCCCACCTCATACGAATCACGACCCAGTTCAATGGGCCCGTGGGGCTCTGTTACAAAGTTGGCTAGTGTGTTGTTAGGGTGTACAGAGAGGGACGAGGAGGACGGTAGTGTGACGTAGAAGTGGTTAGGAGTCATGTTGCATACTAATTAAGTTTCATTACTGCATCAGCTTTTATATAGGTATTGAAGCTTTCTGGGTAACCTAGCCACTTCACCAGGTACATTTTTCTCTTTCCTGTACCTTTGATTCCTAAAATTTTCTCAATTTTAAACAATTTTTTCCTAAATTACATGTCACTTTCTGCAGTTCCTCGCGGTAAAAAAAAACCGAGATTTCTTCCCCATTCAAATCTTCAATGTAATACATCATTATCTCGCCTTTAGCCTCATAGCCTTAACTTTAAAAATTCCGCGTGTCCATCCTTGCTCAAAACCCTTGGCGAATTTATTTCCCGAACGTGACAGCCTTACATAGTCACTGATTTTGAAACGCGCAGAGTATGGTGGTGGTGGTGGCACTCCATCTCTTCTCGGACGCTTGCCTCTTTCTAAAACATCGTTAGGCGTTGTACCGATCGTACGGTGGTGTGAGCGGCTGTAGGATGAAGCCAATGAATCGAGAACGTTTATATATCTGTACGTGTTTTTATGTGTAAAATAACGGTGCATGCGCTCCTTTATGGTACTTTGAACTCTTTCAGCGAAAGATGCTTTATATATAGAATTGGAAGTGTAATAGCTGATATTAAACTCTGAAAGCATGTTCTGAAAAGTGCGTCCTATAAATTCTTTTCCCATATCTGTGCAAAAATAGCCAGGAACCCTGTTTTCTTTCAACATCAATGTTTTAGTCGCTTTAGCAACTGTTTCGGGCGTTTTATTTTTCAGGGGAATTAGCCACAGGTATCTAGAGAATACATCTATTATGAATAGGATGTAGCGGTAGCCGTCGTTGTACACTGAATATCTTTGCATATCTCTTAAATCTGCCTGCCAAATAGTCAATCGATGCGGCTGTTGTCTTGGCTGTTTTAAACCTTTTTCTCACCGGTTTATGAAGTGTGTAAGCATCCTGGGCGGCACGCAAAAATCTCTCATCTTTTTTCCTTACACCATAAGTACCTTTGTACAGTCTATTAACGCCACCATAGGATGCCGGGCTAGAAATGTCATAATAGTGCTTACTTAATACGTTAGCCATTTGCATATTTTAGAGGCACGTGGATAAGGTTGGCCTTCTACTCTTTTCTTTCTTCTCTTCACAGATACGGCGGCTGTTGTGGGCGAAGGTGTACTCAGTTGTGACACTTGCGATGCATGCTCCAAGTCTTTTAACCTATTCAGATTACCTATCAATGTTTTGGGGACATTTATTTGCTGTAGTCTTGCTTTAATATGTTTCCATCCTGCTGGTGAGGGCCTATCCCACTTTCTCACCAGATCATGAACAATATCAACGATATTGGATCCTTGTACCCGTGCTCCATCAACAACGACCTCGCCTGTGTCGGTCCATTGTATGATGGGATCCTCACTCAATAGATTATAAAGACTTAACCCTTTATTCCTCAATGTTTGGGGGAGGCTGTTTTTTAGCACATGTTCGATGTGCTGTGTTCCGCTACTCTTTGGTTGCTCAGGCCCTGTGTCACTATGTTCTGCGCTACTCGAGCTGTGCCTCACGGTGAGTTCTGTAGGATGCTTATAATCTTTGTACTCATGAAGAAATTTCTGCAAAGCATCTTGATACAAAACCCTTTTCTCATCAGGTGCCTTTTCACTGTTTAATAGGAATAGTAGCTCACTCTCCATTCTTTTAAGTCTACTTTTACGGGGTTCTAGAGCCGCGTCTGGGGTCCTTTGTAATGAAGCATACACTTCGTGCGGGATCACAACCACCTTCTTCATTATATTAATCTAGTCAGTAAAGGCCCCAAAATTGAAAATAAGATGGGGAGGAACGAACCGCCTCTTTGTACAATAATACGCTTTTTCTTACCCACAGTCTGACTTTTATGGGCGAGCGTCCGTATTATGTTCTTGTAACGACGTAAGCGAGCCTTCTCAGAGGATTTCATTGGAACATTACATTTTATAACATTAAGGCAGATTTCGCAGATGCACTTTAAAAAGTCAGAGTCGATATTTTTAACAAACATCTGCTGCAATGCTCGAGGCAATCGTTGATGGATTTTTATTAATTCACGGTATTTCTTTAGCCTATTCGTCATTCTGGAATATACACGGCTTCAGGTTCGTTTGGAAATATATTCGTTCTTAGATCACCCTAAACGTGTTTCGCGGGTGAAGGTCACAAAGCAAATATCCATAACGTTGCTTTGTGACCTCTTTATAAACCTCCAAAAACTCCTTACGCTGACTCGGGAACATTTGATTGGCTAATAGCCCAACTTGTGACATCTCTACGTTGCGCGAATAAGACTAGATATTGCGTATTTAACGACACTTCGCGCATGTATCTATTTTTTGAAACATACTGTAGATTCTGATTGGTGAAGAACACGTTTATGTTAAGGTGGTGGGAGAATACTGTAAATGTCTCAGGAAACGTTTTATCCATTTCCAACATGAGGTCGTCAATCACGATGACTGTATGTTCATTTCCCTTTAGTGAATTAACGTCATAGACCCCCTTGTGGAACAATACATCATCTTGGCACTCGTTGAACACTGATTGGTATGTCGAATAGCACCATATAACTTTATGCACAAATTTTGAGAACATTTCACCCTTTTCTTTAATGATATTAAGCATAAACACCGTTTTACCACATCCTGTCGGTCCAGACATAATATATATGGATGGGCTCGTGAATCTGAATTTTTCTACAGCTTCCATTTCTAACACGTCACACCCCTAAGTGACTCATTTACAGAATATCACGAATAACGAGTTCTGCTCCTTATATTTTGTTTTCTTCTTCCACAGAACCGTGAATGACGACGATGTACAGCCCCCATCATCGACATCACGGATGAATCCATTGACCATGCATCTACAGTGCCCATACCCTCCGATGAATCCTCACCAGCGACACGTGTAGCACGCTCAAAGCGGCGACATGATGAAGAGTCCTCCACGGCAGGTATAAAGCGCGTGAGATACGCGCCGGTTGTTAGACACCAGAGTAGAGCCCCAACCCTCAACGTCTTACGCAACCAACCCCACAGTGGCACCGCCAATATACCCCTTGTTCATCCTCCACAGTGCCCCCGTTCTGTTGAGTCTGCAGTAATAGACCCCAACCCTCAACGTCTTACGCACGCAACCCCACATCAGCTTCTTCAGCCAATATACCTTGTTCATCCTCCACAGCTGCCCCCGTTCTGTTGAGTCTGCAGTAATAGAGCCCCAACCCTCAACGTCTTACGCAACCAACCCACATCAGCCAATATAACCCTTATTCATCCTCCACAGCTGCTCCCCGTTCTGTTGAGGATGGTATAACATTCGAGTTGGTGCGCACCGCAACCCCTACCCCAGCCTTGACTAGAAATCGGTATATAGTCAGGGTTGATCCTAGATCCATGTATAGCAATGGATTGAGCACGGGCTACGTCGCGTTGTAGAGCGCATTGTAGAGTTTGCCCTTCAGAACCGCGACGAGCGTGAAGTCAGGACGAGTCTGTCCTTCGGATTCGGCTCAGATGATAACGATGGATGATTTTTGGGTAGTAGTACCATTCAGACGTTTGGCGCTGAAGATGTAGAGTATATATTAGGTCGTATAATGCAAGCCTCCAAAGTAGTATAGCTTCAATATGGACAACTTCACGGTAAATATTGACCGTGTATTCCGTGTTGCGGGTCATAGTGCCACACCTACACTCTTAACTTCAATTCTCAGGCTATTTTGACGGCATATAAACGTCGATCGTGGTTGCGGCTTTATAGCAGTAGTCTTGCTCGGTTTACTGTACTAAATACACGACCACAAAAATTTGGTTGCCTACGGTCGTGGAGCGTGCCCGTAAACTAGCTGTAGACTGTGAACTTGAGTTTGACTGTAATATGGGTCCTGAAGAGCTGAGAAGGGTAGAACAGAAATGAATGTCGTATAGTTGTATTTGGACTGGATGATCGTCGTAGACTGTGTATGTTTTTAAAAGCAGTGTGAGAGATCGTACAAGACCCCTACTTATTTTAGGACTGTCAGGGACAACGTATCTCCCCATCCGTAATATAAGGTGCCTTTACGCGAGTTATGATAAGTCGAAAATATGGGCGACATCATGACTTGTGTAAGGGGTGTCCCGAGTTTGCGGATGATATAGTGAAACATTGTAAAGATTGTCACATGGTATGTGAGCAGTGTAAAAGCCCCAAATGTGAAAGCCGTGTAGTTGAGGCTGAGAAGCGGGATTGTAATGTGTGTAGACGCACATTTTTCAATAATAACTGTTTTGAGCTCCATAAATCAATTGGCACGAGCAGGAAAATGAGAATCTGTGAATGTGGAATGTTTCACACCTTGAATGATAGCGGAAATTTCAAGCACAAGTGTGATGAAATTCACTGTTCTACATTCCAGGAGGAATATAAGGCGGATGGAGGTTGTTCCACATTTACTTGTGAGCCAGGCTATCTGCGACGAGTGTATGGAGATCGAATGTGACGAGTGCCCCAAATGCGGTAAACGGACAAACGTTTTTAAAACGATTGTTCACGATAGCCCTGTGAAACTATTTGTCCTATATTGTCAAGTTGGCCGACAAGTTCAAAAAAATGCGTGTGTGTATTCTTGCCCATAACGGGGCAAAATTTGGCACACAGTTCCTTTATAAGGAGCTGCTCGAGCACGAGTCCTCTGAGATATTTACAGGTGATCCCTTGAAAAGAGGAAACAAACTTATACAGATGCAAATAAGCGGTAATGTGCAATTTAAAGATACTTTATTATTCATGCCTTGTAAATTAGCAAAGCTACCCAAGGTGATGGGGGTAGCAGCTGAAGTTTCAAAAGGCTACTTCCCTTACACTTTCCTCACTAGCGAGACTAAATTACGTGGGGTTACCTCCACCCAAACATTATATTAACTATGGCTGTATGAGTGCAGATGAACGTGAAGACTTTGATCGATACTACAGCAGTTTTAATGAACGTAGTCCTTATAATATAGCTGTTGAATGTGAGCGTTATTGCGTGAATGATGTGCGCGTGCTTAGAGTATGTTTCCAGGCCTTTAGAAGGATGTACATAGGCCGTTTCAAATGAGATCCGCTGCAAGTCGCAACCACCATCGCCTCATTATGTTTTACGGTGTTCAAGAACAACTTCATGCCTAAAGCCACCTTAGCCATTATTCACCGAAACAACCCCCGCAGTTACGGACGCAAGGGTATTTACTGGCTCATACACCTACAGCAACAGACAGGTGTATACATAAAGCACGCCCGCAACACTAGGCCCTCTAGTGGATGTTAATGGCGCTTTGGCTTCTGACGCTCAGGCGATGGCGGGTATTTTCAATAACTTTTTTGCGACAGTTTTTACCGTAGAAGACGTAAATAATGTCCCCGACGTGGATGATATCGTTCCATTTAGTAGCGAGACTATTTTGGAAGAAATAACTGTTTACGAGGCTGAGATTGAGCATTATATCGATAGGCTAAAAGTTAGCAAGGCTCCAGGCCCTGACGCTTTTTATCCCAGACATTTGAAAGATTTGAAAGAAGTTATCGTAGGCCCCTTAACGAAGATCTTTAATCAGTCACTCGAAACGGGGATTATTCCTGAAGACTTTAAATTAGCTAACGTCACGCCTATTTTTAAAAAAGGCGACCGCGCGGTAGCTAGCAATTATAGGCCCATTAGCTTAACGTCAATTGTAGGTAAACTTTTGGAATCCGTAGTTAGGGATCGTATTATCGATCACTTAGAAAGTAGGGATTTGATTAATAGTAGTCAGCATGGGTTTCGACGCCATAGGTCTTGTTTAACTAATTTGTTAGAATTTTATAACGAAATAGTGCGCGAATACGATAGGCATAGAGCAGCTGACGTTATTTATTTAGATTTTAAAAAGGCGTTCGATACAGTTCCGCATAGGAGACTAATTGCGAAGGTTAAAGCGCACGGTATACGCGGTCAGGTAGCTAACTGGTTAGAAGAATGGCTTCGTGCTAGGAGACAGAGGGTCGTAGTTAATGGTAGTGAATCAGGGTGGTTAGATGTAGGTAGCGGTGTCCCACAGGGTTCAGTGTTAGGCCCATTGCTATTCGTAATTTACATTAACGACATAGATGTAGGATTGACTAGTAACGTGTCAAAATTCGCGGACGATACTAAAATAGGCGGTAAGGTTGTTAACGAGGACGATAGAAATAGGATTCAAGACGATGTAAATAGGATTATGGAGTGGACAGATAAGTGGCAGATGCAATTTAACGTAGACAAATATAAAGTTTTGCATATAGGTTCTCGCAACAATAATTACGCGTATACGATGGATGATAGGGAGTTAGCGAGCGTTGACGAGGAAGTAGATTTAGGCGTACGCGTATCTAAGGATTTAAAGGTTAGGAACCAGTGCCTGGAGTCTTGCGCAAAAGCTAATAGGATGTTAGGTTTCATAGCGCGTAATTTCGAATTTAAATCGAAGGATATTATATTGCCCCTTTACAAGTCCCTAGTCAGGCCTCATTTAGAATATGCAGTTCAGTTTTGGTGCCCGTACTTGCGTGAGGATATTGATAGGTTAGAAAGGGTTCAACGTCGTGCCACGAAACTTATTCCGTCATTGCGCAATAAGCCTTATGAAGATAGGATTAATGAGTTAGACCTGTATTCACTCGAAACTAGGAGATTAAGGGGGTAGCTTATTGAAGTTTTCAAAATCATTAATAACATCGATAACGTAAATTTTGACAAATTGTTCACTTTTGATAATAGTAATACTCGCTATAACGGATTTAAGTTGCGTGGCAGGCGTTTTATTACTAATATCGCTAAAAACTTCTTTACGTTTAAAGTAATTGATAAATGGAATAATCTTCCCGCGTCAGTCGTTCATTCTACCAGCGTTAATATGTTTAAGAACCGTCTTGACAGACATTTTAAAGGTATTAACGTTGTTTAATTTAAAAAACAACAAAGTTAGCAACAGAAGCTCTGGTGGTGGTGCTCGAGGATGAGTCTGTTGACGATGAATGCCAGCTTGTAACATGCCAGCGTGTGATGCCAGCAATAAAATTATTAAAAAAAAAAAAAAAATTAGACTAACACGAATGTAGATGTAGCTCATAGCGTAAACTAACCCACTTTTTGTTTAACTTACCTACTTTTTTTTTTTTTTTTTCTTATCCTCTCCTTACTTTGCATGTCTCTAACTCTTTTCTTGCATGTTTGTAGTTTGCATCGTATGACAGTGAGTTAAGACTGTGTTTGCATGGTTTGTAAGCGTTCTTATTTTACTTCTTTTCATCTTTCACCCCTCTCCTATTCTCTCCGACTATTTTTCTGACTTGTCGGCAGTGGCCGGCGGATGATGATGGTGAGACACTTTTCCTCTTTTTCTGAATGAATGTTAACCCATGAGTGATAGGTGTTGCTCTTACTTAACCCCTTATTCTCTTCTCTTCTCTTAACCCGCTACTCTTTCCTTTCTCTCGGGCTAACCTTAGAGGGGATCTTAGGGTCTTTGTTAGCCTTAGCTTCTGTAGATCTGTAGATCTGAAGATTAATGGCCGTTTTTTTTGGGTTGATGGGTTAAGTGAAAACCGTGTCACTGGTGAGAAGACTGTGTACTCCTTTAACGGTTGCTGGTGGCATGGATGCCCCCGTCCCGAGTGTGGAATCGCCGGATATCTCCACGGTAGATCTCCTGCCGACTGTCTTGCATGGACGCGTACGCGCGATCAACTTATAGGCACCCAGTTCACACACAAAATCTTGTGGGAGCATGAGTATGATGCATGGTTGGAGACAGACGAGGCGTACCGTGAAGAAATAAACACGATCAAGCGCTCAATGGTGCTGGATCCCCTCAAATGCGGTGATAGCTTGTTCGGTGGGCGTACAAATCCATTCAAGCTATACTTTCCACCTACGGCGGGTGTGAAGCTCCATTACTACGATTTCTGTTCTTTATACCCCTACGTGATGAAGAACAATCCGTACCCCGTAGGTGCACCTGAAAAAATAGTGGGCCCTAACCTATCCTCCATCAACGAATTTTCAAGAAATTTGAATGATCGCTACTTTGGGATCTCTTTCGGAGACGTGCTCCCCCCTCGCGATTTATGGATGCCGATCTTACCCGTCGTTATCGACCAGAAGCTCATGTTTCCCCTGTGCGTGAAGTGCACGGAAGAGAATAACGGTGATTGTAACCATATTCCCCACCAGCGTAAGATCAGAGGCGTATTTACAAGTCCTGAGCTGGCCATAGCCGTACGCCATGGGTATAGAATACTGAAGATACATGAGGTGTGGAGGTTTCAGAAGCTACCCAACCTTTTCACGCCATATATAAACGCGTTTTTGAAGGATAAGGTTGAGGCGTCAGAATACCCGCGAGGGGTTGATACCGAAGACGAAAAGTCTGCCTATATTCAACGTTACCGTAACCGTGAAGGTATACAGCTTGACCCCTCCCAAATTATAAAGAACCCTGGCAAGCGCTTTAGTGCAAAGTTGTGTCTAAACAGTCTATGGGGAAAATTTGCACAGAATACTGGCAAGGGGAACGTTCATTTGGCACAAAGCTATAGCAAAGTCTGGGAATATGCCAACGCTCCCGATAAAGAGGTCATGGAGATCGTGAATGTAGGTAATACTTACATAATAAAGTACAACAATACCGAATTGGCCACAGATACCTCACGGGTTACAAACATACCTGTGGCCAGCTTCACAACGGCCTACGCCCGCATAAAACTTTGGGGGTTATTGCATTCTCTGGGACGGAGGGCATTGTACGCTGATACAGATAGTGTGATATTCACAGAGAGGGAGGGTGAATACATGCCTCCTATTGGTGAATTCCTCGGTGAATTGACTGATGAGATCAAGGATGAGTATGGAGACAACGCATACGCAGACTCTTTTGTCTCATCAGGTCCAAAAACTTATGGGGTACGGGTGAGGGTGGGTGAGGATATGAAATATATCGTGAAGGCAAAGGGCATCACGCTCAACCATGCGATTCGGCAGGTCGTTAACTTTGATTCGTTGAAGGATCTAGTGTGTTTGGACGATGATGAGGGCGAACGACCTCCCCAACTAATTGTAGGCACCCACAATTTTCGGGCGCAGAAGTTGGGGGGCGTGAAGGAACTTAGGGGAACGAAGGTGTGCCGCAACACCTATAGGAAACGTTACCAGTTACCTGGTACCTATGATACCGTACCATAATCTTTGATATGCCTATTGTTAACTTATTTACTGCACGTATTTGCAATTACGCCTTGAATATTTCGTTTATTAAATAAATCGTGCTTCAACTTGCTTTTCACTTTGCGTGTGTGCGTATGTACAGTCAAAAGTTAAGCCCCGCCCACTGTAAGACCGGCGACGTGATTCAGGCCGCAACCTGAGCAGACCTCTGCCCTTCCGTACTCAGTTGACCTCTGCGTACCCTTGAGCTCGGACGTGTATTCTCTCGCGTGGAAGAAAAATAGTAATGGCAACCTTTAATATTGCTTGTTCAACGTTTATGAAATGGTATTCTGCAAAGTGTCAAGATATAGTGGAGAGTGAAAAACTTCCTATTCCCCCCGCTCCTTTGCCTCTTTTAATACTACATTGAATCGCGCGAAGGAGCAAGATGTACAAATACTATATGGTTATTCTGTTGTAGGTAAATTATTAGAAGGGATAATAGCTGATAGGATCGTTGACCATTTGGATTCCTACAAGCTGCTTGGGGACTCCCAACATGGGTTTAGACGGCATAGGTCGTGTCTCACCAACTTGCTCGAGTTTTTCCACGTCATGTTGAGTGAGTACGATAAGAGTAGGGCGATTGATATACTTTATCTCGACTTTCAGAAAGCCTTTGATAAGGTACCTCACCGCCGGCTAATGGCGAAAGTGCGCGCGCTGGGTATCGGTGGGGAAATAGGTAGGTGGATTGAAAACTGGCTGAGGAATAGGCGGCAGAGGGTGGTAATTAAAGGGGCTAGTTCGGGTTGGGCCTCGGTCACTAGTGGGGTTCCTCAGGGTTCCGTTTTGGGGCCACTGTTGTTTACCATTTACATAAATGATATCGACGGTGGCATCGTCAGTCGGATCGCCAAATTCGCTGATGACACCAAGCTTGGGGCCAATGTTGGGACGCCCGAAGCGATCGAGGAACTGCGTGCGGACCTAGGTAGGATAGGAGAGTGGTCCGAAAAATGGCAAATGCCGTTTAACTTGAGTAAATGCAAAGTGATGCACATTGGCTACGCCAATCCCAAGTCGGACTACTCGATGTTGGGTAGTAATATCGAGGTGACTGATTTAGAAAAGGACTTGGGTGTGCTAATTAGCAGCGACCTTAAGTTTACGAAACAGTGTGTAGAGGTGGAAAAGAAAGCCCAGAAACTATTGGGTTATATCAGGAGGCAATTTCAGTTTCGGAACAAGGAGATTGTGCTCTCACTGTACAATTCCATTGTTCGGCCGCACCTGGAGTATGCTGTGCAGTTCTGGTCGCCCACCCTCAGGAAAGATATTGAGAGGCTGGAGCGAGTGCAGGCGAGGGGCACAAAGTTAATCCCTTCCGTTAGGCATATGGGCTACAATCGACGGTTACGCGCCATGAACTTGTTTTCGCTTGAAACTCGGAGGCTGCGCGGTCAACTGATCGAGGTTTTCAAGCTCTTACGCGGTTCAACGATGTCGATTTTAGAAGTATGTTTAGTTTAAATGATAACCCAACTCGCAACAATGGTTGGAAGTTGGATTTGAAACGGTTTAGGACTAGTGTGTGTGGGAATTACTTTACGTATAAGATCTGTGACACATGGAACAGGTTACCTTCGGAAGTTGTGAACAGTTCCTCTGTGGATCAGTTCAAGAAAAGGTTAGACCAAATCTTGCACACTATTTGAGTGTGTAGAAAATTTTCCGTGGCACCCGTTGCCATTGGTACCTCCTCGGTATGGGCCGCAAGGCCTTTTGAGGTACTTCTTTTCCTTATAACTCCTTGTAACTCTCTCCCGTTGGGGGGGTTCAGCTTGGGGGAAAACTCCGCCTCCAAGTTGCATACCCCTTGCAATCCCATTTTGGGGTTGGCAACAAAGGTTGGCACTCCCCTTTGGGGGATCAGCTTGGGGGAGAACTCCGCCTCCAAGTTGCATACCCCTTGCAACCCCATTTTGGGGTTGACAACAAAGGGGGTTGGGGAATTTTTTCTTTTTTCTTTGCAACAAAAGGGGTGGGGGTTGGCAATCTTGCAACATTACGTAACATTATGCAACATTGCGATGCAATTGCACTCATACATTTTGACACTATACTACAATGGACAATATTAAACAATATTATTGGACATTAATCCTAGATTTTTGTTAGTATGCTATTATTAATCGGGGTTTCAACTTGGTTTTAAGCAAATTTACATTCACAATATTTTTTATATCGGCATGCAAGTCATTCCATAGTTTCAATCCAATGAAAATGGGTAGTTTTTGAGATGAAGACAATCTAAATTGAGATATAACAAGCTTTGATCTATTTCTGGTCTGATACGAGTGGATTTCTTGATGAGTTACAAAATATCTATTTACCCATTGCAAATTAATGATTTTGTTCTTACACTTGTAAATAAAAATAAAATGTGCCAGTTTGGTTATATCATTAAGCTTTAGTAGGTTTAGCTCTTTAAATAACGCACTAGAGTGATCAAGGAAATCAGCATCAGATAATAACCTTATTGCTCGTTTTTGGATGACAAAGATACCATTTAATGCGTTGTTAGCGGAGTTTCCCCAAACAAGGGTGCAGTATGTTATATAAGGAAGAACAAGAGTACGATAAAGAGTCAATAAAACTTGTTTAGGGACTACATTTCTAAGTTTAAACATTATCGGTAGATGGGTGATCAAAATTACCTTGAATAATTTTGTTAATAATAATAACAATAATAATAATTAATTTAAAATCATTTTCTCATATACAGTTTTGTTGTTTTTCTCATTTAGGTGCATATTCAGCAGATCTTGAAAAAGCATTCACTAATGAATTCCTGTTGTTCCTGCATTGTATGCAGAGAAAAAAAACTGGCAAATATGCTCAAAGCTCAAATATCTGACAAGCTGATCAGCAGTTTTCAGAATGCTTACATTGTTCTAAGGATGTATCTTGCCATATTGGGAACGAATTGTGAAGGGGAGCGTTCTTTTTCGAAGCTAAAGCTGATGAAAAACTGTCTCCGATAAACCATGGGACAACAACGTTTGTCTTCCTTTGCACCACTCTCTATTGAGAATGAGCTTGTGCGAAAAACATTTGCACCACTCTCTATTGAGAATGAGCTTGTGCGAAAAACATCATTTGAAGATGTTATTGCTGATTTTGCAATGAAAAAATCTCGAAAAGTTCGTCTCTGGTATTAATTTCGTGCACTTTATGAAAAAAAACACGATTGACATTGACATGACTCTGCCTCTTTGTATATACACTATGCCTATCCTTGCTATATATACAGCATATATATATTTATTCAAAAAGAGATCTTTGTTACAGTTTTTATCATACAAATAAAAAAAAGATGGCAAAAAAAATTTCGTAGGTCTTTTAGTTTTCGTAGGCCCAAGGCACAGTGCCTCCTGTGCCTATTGGATAATACGGCCCTGCCTTGACGGATACTGTACCTTTTTTTTAGGTTGGGGGATCTGTCTCCTGCCAATAAACAACATTATTGTCATTATCATTATCATCAGTTTGTAGTCTTAGCAGTAGGTAGTTTTCTTTGTTTTGTTTTTGTTATTATTACTTGTTTCAGTACGTGTCTTATTTGTTATTTCCTTTAGTCATAATTTTCAGTTTGTTTTTAAATGTATTATTGTTTGATTTATTTTATCGCTTATTATCTTGAAGAATATTATACTATGTTATGGGATTTACATCCTGTTAATAAAGCTTATCATTATCATTATCACTATCATATCATGAAGTCAGACAAATCAGGCGCAGTGGTAATTATGGATAAGGAAAATTACATTGAAAGAATGGAAATTTTGCTAAACGTTAGAGAACGTTAATAGTAAATTATTCCACCGTGATCTCAGAAAAATTTTAAAGGATTACCCATATTTTCAACAATTAATGCGTCCCTGCCTTATTTGCATGGAATTGTCAAAACGCACGAGCAACATATCCGTATGAGACCGATTATACGAGTATATTAGTTTGATCAATTCTGTAGCCTACAAATTATCAAAATGGTTAGTTAAATTACTTAGCCCACTTTGTCGTAACAATTTCTAATCCGTAAATAATTAACAATTTGGAGCTGATTAATAAATTAAAAGCTTTTCCTTGTCCTAATAATTTTAGACTTGTGAGCTTTGACGTCCGTTCCCTATTTACTAAAGGTCCAGTAGATGATTTATTAGTATTTTTGAAAGTTAGACAACAATATCATCCACTGCAAATAGATTCTGTTCATTAAGTGACTTCTACGACTGTAGAAAATATTATAAATAAAAATTTGGTATGGTGATGGGAAATCCCTCACCTCCCGTCTTTTCCATATTATAAATGGAATTTTTTTAATAAAATATCCTACCCAAAGTGATTAATTTTGAATTAAAATGGTACAGATATACTGATGATATAACTCCCATGCGGCTTTTTCTGCTCAAAATCTTGATTATTTCCTCCTCAAAGTTAATAACTTGGTCTCATTAATTCACCAAAGAGCTGGAAAGAGAGGGAGCCATACGTTTTTTGGATTGGGTCATGAAAAGTGATTTATTGAAAATAAATAGGAAACCAACTAGCAATAATTCATACAGTATATCCATTATTATTCACATCACAAAAGAGTACAAAAGTGCAGTCTTTTCATCAATGTATTTAAGAGCTCTTAAAATTGTCAGCCCTGAATTCCTGGACGAGGAATTGAATATGATTTGCAACATAGGAAATAAACTTTGTTATCCGGACTATTTCTTGGAAGCCAGTTTTTGTCAAACAAAGACTTTTTATCAAACAAAACCAAAATTCCCCGTCGAAATAAATAACATTTAAGTATACTGTCTGCTTGAGCACTGGCTAAAATTATTGGAAAACTTAAAAATTAATGTAGTTTTTAATTACATAAAAAAAATATGCTGCTTAGAAATAGTCCGCCAAAAATAGATTACTCTATATTTATAGTATTGGTTGTGAAGACTGCAATTAGCCTTTAGAAATAAAACAGCATAAAGAAATGTCACATACTATGGAAATAATAGTGTAATATTTCTCCACAGAATTAATAATGACCAGAGAATCATCTGGAATAGTGCAACATCTGTTATCAACAATTTTCATTTAATATAAAGAAATATATTGGAAAGTCTGCATAAAATCCGTTCCAAATATTAACTTGAGTCCGGGCTTCTACCAGTGATGTAGTCGAGACAACCAAGTCCGAGACTGAGACCGAGACCGAGACCGAGACCTGATCCTGTGAGACCAAGATCGAGACCGAGATCAAAGGTTCGAGATCGAGATCTACCTTCCGAGATCGAGACCCTTAAAATTCGAGACCGAGATCGAGATCGAGACCAAGCTCATGCCCTTTCATTTTGTTTTACACTACTATGGAAATTAGACTATGTTAAGTATATTAATAAACTAATAACTACTTTCTCAGATGTAGTGTGTTGAATGCAAAAAGTGTAGCCTATAAATTAGCAAATGAATATATATATATATATATATACACACGCACTTTTTATTTATTTACTTCTTTTATATCTGTTACAGAAGGTTTAATGAACGCACCCACTACCCAGTTTGACTTGTGCATTTATTTAAAGCATAATAGGTGCTCATTACACTTAAGGAACATCAGCATGCTCAGAAGATCTGCTGAAGTTCGACTTCTGTGGGGCCTCATTATTATGCCTCCATGGCTAAATACACGCTCAATTGGAGCACTAGAGGCAGGCACCGTTAAAACAGTCATGGCAATATTGGCCAGTGATGGGAATTTATCCCTTTTCTGGTGCCAAAACTTTATTGGAGAGCAGTTGTCTAAAATATGAGATTCATCGATCTCTAAGAGGTACCGCCGCAACTGTTCCCTGCGGTTCAAAATCTTCCAAGTTTCAACGTTCTTCCGCTTGGACCGATAGCTTTGATATTTTGCCATTACTCTCGGAACTTTGGTTTGACTGTTTTATTTCGTCATCGCTGCTGTAAGAATGAGCGCTGTCTCTCTGTATCTGCTCATTCTCCGTGCTTGAGTTTCCTGCATAGCATTTTTCCAACACCATTTCTATGAAAAATAAATTGACATATCGGTACTATAAACAGAGGCATGGCAATTAGCATAAGGTCTAAATTATATATATATATATATATATATATATATATATATATATATATATATATATATATATATATATATATATATATATAACATTAATTCAACATCCACTCAGCCCAAAGAGATCTATAATGAATTTTAATGATAAAAAATATACCGATATAATGAATTCTGTGATAATTTTAAACTTGTTTAAACATTTTTAACATTTACAATTGGCAATTGCGATTTGTTCTACGAATCAGTACGTTGTAAATATAAGTGATGTGAAGGGTTGTCGAGTTATTCTATGCTTTATTGAATTTATCGGTACTGTTTTCTTTATGCTGTATTTCTTGCATTATTTTTGTGTGAAGCATTTTATTTTTTCAAATACATATTGGATGGGAGGATAATCGTTTTTATCACGCCAGAGGTTGACACACCGTTTGGCAACACTAAGTGGCCTTATAATATGAGGGTGTGTCGAATTTTTCAACTTTCAAATTCCAAATATGAGGGGTGCTAAAAAGTTGCAGCATGACTTAGGAATTCTAAAGATATTTTTGTTAATTTAATATAATTTAGTTTTGCTTGGTAAGAAGCTACATAAAAATAGTGACTTTTTTGACTTTTTTGTGGAATTATATAATAATTATTATATTAATAATTCTATATGCTGTGTATATATAATGCACTGCTGTTTTTGCTTATTTCACAGGTTGAAACATATTCATCAGTGTGCTGAAGATTACTTGTCCGTCAGTGTTACCATCCTAACCAGTGGGAATTGACCTACAATGGCTTCTAAAAGGAGGACAAGACTGGGGACATTCACACATATGAGCAACCTAATTGGGACTGGTAGAGAGTTGTTGCCCTCTGAACTCCCAACTCTGCGAGACGTTCTGAAATATGGGCTACTGCTAAGATAACAAAGTGGTGAGGATGTGAGAAACTACCCAGCAGCCAGTCTTGCAAAGGACATTTACCCTAAAGTGCTTGAAAAGTGGGAACGAGCAAACAGTTCTTTTGTAGCCCCCGTTGTAAATTCACGAGTCACAATCTTAAACAAGATCCAAGAGAGCTGGGAGCAGGCCAAAAACATATCTCTTGGGAGAGGAAAGCTACATGTCAAAGAGGCTTTCATTGCAAAACTTGACAAGCTTTTTGACATCCTCAGTTGCAAGTGTAAAATTGTTCTCTGCTCTGAATTTGGCTGCCTTGCAGATGCTGGTTGCAAAAACGAAACTCACATTAACTGTACATGCCCTAGGGAGATGAAGATCCCTGTGAAGGAACTTGCTTTCATTAAAGGTCAGAGAGACAAGTCTGGTTCTATTGGACCACATCAGATTGGCTTGCCAGATCAACCTGAGCACAACAGACAAGTCAAAAAGCAGAAGCGGCAAGAAGACGAAAGAAGAAGGCTTGCTGAATATAAGCAGACAAGTAAGCAGGATGTTTCAATGCCATCAAATGAAATGATTTTCTCTGATGATGAAAATGAAGAACAAATAGCTGATGCTGAAGATGGAAAGGATGGAAGTTATGAAGTGACATTAGAAATACCAAGCACGTCTTCAACTTCCAATAAAAAGCCAGAGTACAACACATTAGAAATACCTAATGTTGCTATGCATAGAATGATATGGTGTTGGCCTGCGTGCCACAGCTGCCATCACCACTGCTGCCTTTATGGATGCTGGCTTGATCAATGAAGAAGACAAGAGACTTGTAGTTGATCACAATAAAGTCAAGAGGGCCCAAGAAAAAGTTATGAGATCCCTGGATCAGGAATTTGATGATCTTTGTAAGAAGGGTGAAATTGACTGCATCTTCTTTGACGGCCGTCAAGATACAACTAAAGTTATGCTGAAAGCAGACAATTCAGATCGTCAGTTCCCCAGCATCATCAAAGAAGAGCATTATTCTGTGTGCAGTGATCCAGGTGGAAGATATCTCTACCACTTCACTCCTGAGAAAAGCTCAACGAGAAAAAAACCTGCTGAAGTTATTGCTGATAATCTTGTAGATTTCATGAAGAAGAAGGGCATTGATAAAAGCCTGCAGGCCATTGGAGGTGATTCTACAAATGTTAGCACTGGCTGGGAGGGTGGTTCCATGCATTGGGTAGAGGTCAAGCTTTGCCGTAAGCTGATCTGGTTGGTTTGTGCCCTCCACACTAACGAGTTACCCCTGCGACACTTGATCACAGCACTGGATGGGAAGACCTTGTCTAACAACAAGTGGACAGGTAACATTGGCAAGATGCTAGACACTGCAACCGAACTTGAAATTGATCCTTCATTCACCAAACTCTCAATTGGAGAGCCTCTTACTTCACTGAGTGACAATGTCGTAAAGGATCTCTCTACTGATCAAGCGTACGGGTATAGGATCACACAGGCCATAAGGACAGGAGAACTTCCCACAGATCTGGCCCTTCTTGAAATTGGTCCAGTGAGCAATTCAAGGTGGTTGACAACAGCAAACAGGCTTTGTCCCATATGGGTTTCAAAACATGGCCTTAAAGGCAAAACCCTCAACAACTTAAGACTGATAGTGGAATACATTGTTGGTGTGTACTACCCCTGTTGGTTCAACATCAAAGTAAAACACTCTTGGGTGGAAGGCCCACGCTACATCTTGTTTCAGCTGCGGCTAGTTAGGCTGCAAAAGAAGGCTGTAGTGGATGCTGTTTTGCCAACCATCAAGCGCTCAGCATGGTATGCATTCAGCGAAATGATAATCCAAACACTCTTGTGCTCAGATGACAGTGAGGAGAGGAGAGCTGGTGTCCAAAAGATTGTTGACATGAGGGGTGGAGATGATGACACACTTGGAGATCTTTCTGTACGTCCCAGGAAGACACCTTCCATCAACCCCAGTGCTTCTTCCGTGTTGGAGCTGACAGACTGGTCTGACGGGGTATTTGAACCTCCTTTGACATGTAAACTGACTACAGCGGAAGTAAAGAAGTTCTTTGACAAGCCTATGCAAGTTCCACAGTGGCCCTGTCATGCTCAGTCAATAGAGAGGTGTGTGAAACAAGTCACAGAGGCAGCAGGCAGGGTGTATACACATGAGAAACGTGAGGGCTATATCAGAGGCCAAGAAGCAAGTCGGCGGCTGATGTCCAAGAACGAATCAAAGCAAGACTTGATGAAACTTGTTTAAATATTTTTTTTTACTGATGTCATTACTTTCTAATGTTGTTTTATGATTACAAGGATATGTTTTATGATTACTAGGATATGTTTTATGCAGAGAAACTAAAATTTTTATAGCATTACCTGACATTTTGAGAAGCTAAAATTAATAAATGTTGTTTTCCGAGAGCAATTTATGTGCTTTTTAATCAAACGTAGATTTACCAAGCTAAGTGTTGGGCAATCACAAAAATAATAGCAGATTTGAATTCTTCACATCCAAAAACATATTTTTAAAACCCCTCAGTGAAGGAATTGGCAAAAATTAATTTTCACCTCCCAAATTGACACACCCTATAATATAATATATACTTATCTATATAATATATATAATTCTCTATTTAGTGTTTCCATTTTCAATAAAATTAATCTGACGGGGGCGGGGGGGGACAAATTTTTTTGTAGCGCTAACCTAAAAAAATCCAGACCCACACCCACCCGCAAGACAAACGTGGCAACTCAAAACAGGATGACTGATTAGTGAATACCTAGAGTCCCTTACTTTTACAAACTTTCATAAACATTCTGAATTGTGTCTGTTCAACCAAGCCACCATCATGAGTATGCCAATAACATGTATTTTTCATTACGGTCTCGAGAGGTCTCGAAAGGTCTCGGGGAGAAAAATCGAGACCGCGTCTGTCGAGACCGAGATCGAGACCGAGATCTAAATAGCCGAGACCGAGATCGAGATCTGCAAATTGGGTCTCGAGATCGGTCTCGAGACCGAGACCGATCTCGAGACCTACATCACTGGCTTCTACAAACTGGATACCATTACCTCGGAACAGATTAAAAATCAGATTCATATTTTAGAACGTTTCTAAGAAATGTAACATGCGGTAAAATACTCTCCCATAGATTAAGACATTTTGAAGCCGGACCCTACTGCACTTTGTTTACTATCTTTATTTTTTGCTTATTCCTTTAGAAGGTCTTATAAGAAACAAAAGCGCTCCGAATCACTTCTCATTTTCCTCGCAGTCTGTATCACATGTGAAAATTGTGAATTATTCCATATATATATATAGTGTGTGTGTGTGTGTGTGCATATATATATATATATATATATATATACACACCTGTGTGTGTGTGTATATATATATATATATATATATTAGTGATGTAGCGGATGTCATTTTTTTCACATCCGCGGATGCGGATGCGGATGATGATGTTTGATTTCAACATCCGCGGATGCGGATGCGGATGTCTACATTTTCGTTTATTTTTTAGGATATATTCGAGATTTGTTGTGTTTAACGTATATAATAAGTTATTATATAGAGAGAGCTGTAGCTATAATGTAGTATAATTGATTAATTGTACAATAATTGCTGTACTTTTCTCTGAACATATAAAATAATATCAAGCATCTAACTAATATAGAAATCAATTAGTGAATTCGTCTGCAAATAAATTCGTTATATTTTGTTGAGTTTCAGCCACAATTAGAAACCATAATTGTGTTACCATGATGCGGGACGTGAACCCAACTCAAATGCACCCCCGACCTCTTTCCCCAACCTCCACCCTTATAGAAAGAGATCTTTAATTAGCTTGATAACTATTTATATTAAGTTTAAAGTTTTATTAGGCATATTTATAAATGAGTAATTAAAATAAAGTAAACTAAGATGTTCATCGTTTAATGTTCAAACTTAATTATAGGAAGGTTATGCTTAAGGAACATTAATTTTTCTGCCTTTTCTGCTGCCAGTCTGTTTCTCTTTTCATCATATATTAATCCAGCACTGCTAAATAATCTCTCGCTTGGTACGTTTGTTGGAGGACAGGCTAAATGTCTCCTTGCAAGTTTACTCAAGTATGGATAGATATTCTGCGTATTTTTCCACCAACTAATAGGATTGTCACATGCAGCCAGGCGTTTTTCTTGGTGATAGCTCTCGATCATTTTTACTACATCTTTTGACATCGCGTAGGTCTCGTCATTGTGCTTGACTCAAGAAACTGAGAGACAGATTCTGTGATAGATTTGCTTGTTGAAGGTGTTGGTTCTGTCACTGAAACTTTTATTCTTTTGGTGGGTGGCGAAGCGACAGATTCAAGAGATTGAAGCTCTTCAACTGCTTTGCCAAGTGATGATTTAACTCGTTCTAATGTACTAGGTGAAAATAACTTAGCTTTGTAACGTGGATCTAAGTAGGTTGCAAGAGAGTAACTTCATACAAGAACAGCCTCTCGTCTTGTCGCTTGCATCACTTTTGCGCACAATGAACTAGTTCTATTAATATAGTAGAATTTGATAATTTCCGCTTATTAATGACGTTTTATCTCAACGGTCAACATCCGCACGACATCCGCAGTCCAAAGTGCGGATGCGGATGCGGATGCGGATGCGGACGCGGATGCGAGAAAATGTGCAGATGTTCCGCGGATGCGGATGCGGATGCGGATGTGACCTACATCACTAATATATATATATATATATTGATAACAATTTGTGGTTATGAAACAACTACATATCTCTTAGGCGTGAAGCGAAAAGTGTAATAAAAAAGTCCAAGCGCGAATATCTCCATAGCTCATGACGGTAAAGAAAACCCCAAGCGATTCTTTCAATATGTCAACATAGAAATCCAGTAAAAAGTGTCTTAGGGCCGTTGAAAAATGTTAACGGAGATCTAGTTTCTGAAAACAAGGAAATGGCTACCTTGTTAAACGAATTCTTGATGTCAGTTTTTACTATAGAAGATGTAACGAATATCCCTACGGTCATAGACATAATACCTTTTGATAATGGTAATATTTTGGATAATATTATGGTTAGTGATGGGGAGGTAATGCGCTATATTGATAAAATGAAAATGCGTAAATCACCGGGGCCGGATTCCATATATACCATACAACTAAAAGAATTAAAAGATAGCATTGTTGTGCCGCTAACAAAGATTTTTAATGCGTCTATTTCTGAGAGGTGTGTACCAGATAATTTCAAGTTAGCAAACGTAACACCTATCTTTAAGAAAGGCGATAAAGGTGCAGCTGGAAATTATAGTCCAATCAGTTCAACGTCTCTTGTAGGTAAGCTACTGGAATCAGTAATTAGGGATCGTATAATCGAACACTTAGAATTGCATAACTTAGAAATACGCAGCACGGTTTTAGGCGAAACAAATCTTGCTTAACTAATCTTTTAGAATTTTTTCAAAGCGTGGTTGACGTTTACGATAGGCATCGGGCGGTTGATGTAGTGTATTTAGATTTTCAAAAAGCGTTTGACATCGTACCGCACAAAAGACTCATTGAAAAAACTAAGGCTCATGGAATCAGGGGTGTGTAATAAATTGGATAGAAGAGTGGTTGTGAGGTAAAAAACAGAGGGTGGTCGTTGATGGAGCGGAGTCGTGTTGGGCTAATGTAGCCGAATGGCGTTCCTCAGGGTTCTGTATTAGGCCCCTTGCTTTTTCTTATATATATATATTAACGATTTAGATGTCGGCCTAGTCAGTACAGTTTCAAAGTTTGCGGATGACACGAAGCTGGGTAGTAGGGCGATTAATGACGAAGATAGAGGTAAAATCCAGGAAGATCTGAATAAAATCGTTGATTGGTCAGTCACATGACAAATGAGATTTAACGTCGATAAGTGCAAAATTTTACATATAGGTTCGCGTAACGGTAATTTTTTCGTATAGTATGTCAGGGAAGGAGTTAACAAGCGTAGAGCAGGAAAAAGACTTAGGAGTTATAGTCACTGGTGATTTAAAAGTAGCGAAACAAAGTACAGCAGCAGTCAATAAAGCGAACAAAGTGTTAGGTTTTATAGCTCGGAATTTTGAGTACAAATCGCGCGATTTTGTAGTTCCTCTTTATAAATCATTAGTTAGACCCCATTTGGAGTACGCGACCCCATTTGGAGTACGCGATCCAATTTTGGAATCCGCATATGCGAAAACATATAGACAAACTCGAAAGAGTTCAAAGACGAGCAACTAGATGATTCCGTCGCTTAGGTCAAAGTCGTACGAGGATAGGCTTAAGGAGTTAAAATTAACTACACTCGAGACTAGGAGGCTAAGGGGTGATCTAATCCAGGTTTTCAAAATTATGAATGGGTTCGATAACGTAGATAGAGATAGCTTTTTCGAAATATCTCAATATAATAGGACTAGAAATAACGGGTGTAAGTTGACAAGTAGAAGGTTCGAGACAGCAGTTGCCAAAAACTTTTTTACGCATAGAATAGTAAATAGGTGGAATAGTTTGCCGGTAGAAGTAATTAGTAGCACGTCTATAAACATGTTTAAAAATCGATTAGACGCATATGTTGATAGATTGGGTATAGTTTAAGGTAGTAAAATTAAGGCTTTGTGGTTCGGAACCCACGTAAAATTGTAGGTCCCCTCCGCCACCACGGAGGACATGCACAATACACAATTACGAACACAGTTAGGTAAACCAGCCATGAGTGGATTCTAGGGTCTTTGTTGGTCTGAAACATTATAACATTACCGTGTGTATATATATATATATATATATATATATATATATATGTGTATATATAGGGTGTTCTAAAATTACCTAGTAAACTTTTATATGAATGCAATATCTTAAAAATTATGTGATATTTAACACTTTTATTTCAAATACAGCAACATTAACTTTATTTTAGATGTTCAAAGTGTCTTCCTTCAACTTGAACATATTGTTCACAGCGTCCGACTACTGATCGACAAACATATAAAACTTTACTATGTAATTTTAGAACACCCTATATATATCCTACACGTATTCATAATTTAAGTGGACACACAAAAAAAAAAATACTGAATTGTAAAAACGAATAAATAAAGTTTGGTATCGATCAGAAGTTAAAATCGAAGAGTTAAACTTTATAGTTTGTAAAAAGTGTCAAAAGGCATTTCAGTCCTTTGTCATTTTTCGAGGACGTCAGAGTAAATAAGTGAACACACTATTCTCTATTATTGATTTTGTCATCTATGCATGAAAAATTAATTTCACATGCACCTTCTTTACTATATATATATATAATATATATATATATATATATATATAAGTTAACCTTACTTTGGTTTTGCCTCCGCCCGAATTGTTCATCTTGACGAAGGTCAAGCTTGTTGCTCCATCTTGGACGTAGTCAGTGATAGCGATGCTAGCCACTACACCACCGAGGCGCATATATGCATATATATATATATATATATATATATAAATTATATATATATATATATATATATATATTGGGAGGGAGGGAGGACCTAATTAAGTTTTTTCTCACAAACATCGGCCACATGTTTATGAAGAAATGTAAAGAAACTATAGCGAAGTCACTATACAGTTTGTCCCACAAAAAAGTACACCCAACTTTGGATTGTACTAACTCCTCCAAAAATTGAGATATTTTGGACCTGTTTGTTTGATTTAATATAGCAAATTATTCTTTGTTAACGTTCAAATTTATTCATGTTTAAACGAATTAGTGTTTAAGCATTTGCATTTAACTGAAGGGTACAAAAAAATGGATTGCGCAAAATTGGTCAATGAAAAAATAATGTGTGTGCTATCGATGTAATGAAAAGACAAATACATAATAATAGATACTTTAACATAATTTTAATAAGATACAAAGCAGATTTTTCTTTATTCCTTATTACAAAAGTTATGCTTAGTTTCGTTTTCTTTCAACATGACCGCCATTCCTATCGATATAAATCTGGAGTCGAGCTCTCATCTTCCCCATCACTCTTTTGATAAGACCTGGATTGTCTTTTAACAAGTTGATTTCAGCTGTGATGCGAGTCCTCAAATCATCTAAATTGATAGGTTGTGATGCAAATACTCTGTTTTTCAAATGACCCCATAAAAAGTAATCACACGGGATCAAGTCAGGGCTTCTGGGAGGCCATTCAATGTCATGGCCTGTAGCAATTACTCTTTGGTGGAAGACTTCCTGCAAGCGTTCCTTCACAATAACTCTCCTGTGAGCAGGAGCTCCGTCTTGCACCCACCAAATATGATTAAATCAGTTTCCATAAGGCTTATGGAAACCGATTTAATAACAGGAGAGTTATTGTGAAGGAACGCTTGCAGGAAGTCTTCCACCAAAGAGTAATTGCTACAGGCCATGACATTGAATGGCCTCCCAGAAGCCCTGACTTGATCCCGTGTGATTACTTTTTATGGGATCATTTGAAAAACAGAGTATTTGCATCACAACCTATCAATTTAGATGATTTGAGGACTCGCATCACAGCTGAAATCAACTTGTTAAAAGACAATCCAGGTCTTATCAAAAGAGTGATGGGGAAGATGAGAGCTCGACTCCAGATTTATATCGATAGGAATGGCGGTCATGTTGAAAGAAAACGAAACTAAGCATAACTTTTGTAATAAGGAATAAAGAAAAATCTGCTTTGTATCTTATTAAAATTATGTTAAAGTATCTATTATTATGTATTTGTCTTTTCATTACATCGATAGCACACACATTATTTTTTCATTGACCAATTTTGAGCAATCCATTTTTTTGTACCCTTCAGTTAAATGCAGATGCTTAAACACTAATTCGTTTAAACATGAATAAATTTGAACGTTAACAAAGAATAATTTGCTATATTAAATCAAACAAACAGATCCAAAATATCTAAATTTTTGGAGGAGTTAGTACAATCTAAAGTTGGGTGTACTTTTTTGTGGGACATACTGTACTTTGGAGGAAATCACTGAACACAGGACACAGTCCACTTCCAATAAAGCACAAACATTGCCCCCTTGTTCAAATGAGATAACGGAGCAGTACCGAAGAACTATCAGCCAGTAGCTCTCACCTCCCACCTTATAAAGTGCTTTGAACGTGTAATAAAAGACAAAATTGCCTATCACCTGCGAGAAAAGAATTTATTCAATCCAACCCAACATGGCTTCAGAGCTGAGAGAATCATGCCTATCAGAGTTATTAAGAGAAAATACTAGAAACACCGTGTTGAGGTCAAAATATAGATGTTGTACAGTATATACCGATTTTACTAAAGCCTTTTGATAAATATGATCATGGAGTTTTTTTATGCAGGAAGGAGGGCGAATGTCCGCAAAAATGTCCCTCCCATCATGGCACACAAACTTAAGAATGCAGGAATTACTGGAAATTGTATCGGGGGAGGGTTCCGGTGGGGTAGGAAAGCCCCTGTAAATACATCCCTGCTAAAAGAATTGTAACTAGTCATTAAACCTGAATTAGTTAATTTGCAGCTAGTTTTGAGACAACTTGGGACGAACTCCTCCTCACTTGCCAATGAAAAATAAAATTACTTATTTAATTTTCTTGAAACATGTCAAATGACTATTTGATTAGTTCTACTTTTAAATCAGTTGACTAGTTTTATTTTGTGGTTAATTAGTTGATGGACTAAATTTTGAAAAAAGAAACGAATCACACGTCTAATCGCACATTTCGTAGCGACGGTAGAGAAACTAGTTTCATACATATTCAAGTTAACTAGTAGATAAACTATAAAAACAGGGTCTAAATATGAATTGAAAATATAAAAGGACAAACATGTTATTTGTCCAAAATAAGTGTCGTAATGGTTTATTACATTAATATGGTACACCATTTTACAATGATACTTATTCACATATAATTTAACATTTTTAAACAAAATCATAAGTTGTTGTAGTACTAAATAGTTGTACATTAATTAGCTGACTTGAGATTGATGTTTTGCAAGATTTGTATTATTATTATTATTATTATTATTATTAAAATATAGCTCATGACTTGGATAACATCGATAGGCCCCAGTGGCTTCTTATTTTCCAAATGAAATATAATACAGGGTGTACATAAAGTCAGGATCTATTTTTGTGAAATAATTATTTTTTTCTATTTTTCTTTTCAGAAGCCCTTAGAATGAATACAGAAGAGCGTGTGGCAATAGTAATTTGGCGAATCGAGAGAAAGAAATACAATGACATCGGAGAGAAGTTTAGAAGATTTCATAAGCCGGGGCCAACAGACAAGACAGTACGAAAATTGGTGAACAAATTTAAACGAACGGGATCTGTAAATGATGAAGCAAGATCAGGACGACCGTGTATGTCAGATCTTACCGTGAATGCAGTACGCGGAATTATCACTGAGGAGACACGTACGTCCGTTCGTGCTTCATCACACAGACTCGGCCTCCCGACGTCATCTGTGCACAAAATTCTGAAAGTTAATTTGCAGAAGAAAAACTATCATTTGCAGGTTTTACATGATTTACATGAGGAAGATTTCCTTCGACGAAGTGCTGTGTGTGCTGATCTCGTAGAACAAATCTGGAGTGATAATTTAATGGACAACATTCTCTTTAGTGATGAAGCCACTTTCCATACGTGTGGAAAAGTAAATCGCCATAACTGTCGAATTTGGGCAGATGAAAGACCGAATGATTTCGTCCAAAATTGGGAAAGAGACTCACCTAAAGTTAATGTCTGGATGGGTTTAACAAAATCTAAGGTTTATGGTCCTTTTTTCTTTACTGAAGCTACAGTTACGGGGCTTATTTATCTGGATATGTTGCAGCAATTCCTTGAACCTCAGCTGATTGGGGATAGGATTGTTAGTACCGTCGTCTATCAACATGATGGTGCTCCTTGCCACTATGCCAAAATTGTTCAGGATTATCTAAATGGACGTTTTCCAAATCGCTGGATCGGACGCGGAAGCAACAGACCTTGGCCAGCGAGATCACCAGATTTAACCCCTTTAGATTTCTTTGCATGGGGCTTTATCAAATCGCACGTCTATCAGACGAAGATTACGAGTCTTGGAAACTTACGTACACGTATACGAACTGCTGCAGATAACATAACCCCGCAAATGCTCCAGAATGTGTTTAGAAATGCTGCGGAACGATTTGAGCTGTGCAGGGATACTGATGGGCGTCACGTCGAATCCTACTCTTAATTATTTAATAAATGTTACCACTTTATCATTTTATGATTGAATTCCATATAATTTCCAAGTGCTTCACAAAAATAGATCCTGACTTTATGTACACCCTGTATAATGTAATGTAATTGTAATATGTAGTTACAAATTGTAAAATTATTGGAAAAATTTTAGAAGAAATGCGCGAATTATAACATAATAAGAATTGCCGAACTACCCTGCAGTAGCACAGTAAATTGTCATTGTTACATTTGCACTCTATATTTTTATAATAGAAGGGTAACTAAAATATTTGTACATTTTATAAATATTTGTACATTTTATAATTGTATTTCCTTATCAAGTAAGGTAGTCAGATAATATGTCAGTAAATTTTAGTTACTAGTCAATACACTATCACTATATTGATATCAACAGTCAGATTATTCGTGTGAAATATGTGAGGGTAGTCAGATACACTGTTTTTTCATTACGAAGTACAATAGTCAGATAATTAATATACTAATAAATTTTGGTTACTAGTCACATGCACTAGACATTGTTAAGTAGTTGAATGACTTTCTTTGTCGGTGTGTAATCTTGTTCACTTGACAAGTCTCACATTTAAGTAATAAACTGACTAATTCAGCAAGAAAACAATTAGGGATAATTTTGGTATGAGTTAAGGTAGCCAGTCGACTGATGATTTTATGACATTTTTCTGAAAACTTACCGTAAATGACTAGGAGCATGGCAACTTTAACTTTTATAGAGCAACTACGAAATTGACTAACAATTTTTTCTCCTTGTAAGAACAAGAAGCTATAGAATAAAGGACACAAAACACTACAAGAAAAAGATAACACCAAACTCACAAGGCACGGATCTTGGAATAAATGTAATCGGATGCAAAATTCAGAGAACACTACAACATCAATATTACAACAACTAGAAAAATGATAGGAATTATCTGGAGGAGTTTTTACAGCAAAAAAGCAAACACCATGCGAAAATTATGGAAAAGTTTAGTCTTAGCAATAACTGAGTATTACGCAGTACCCATAACCCATACCGAAAACGAAACACTGGAAACATAGAACCCATTCAAAAGAGTTTCAGACCTAAGATACAAGAAACGAAAGACTACTGGTCATGACTATAAACCCTGAAACTCTACTCCCTGGAAAGAAGACGTGAGCAATACACCATAATATATATATATATATATATATATATATATATATATTATATATGGGAAATACTCGAGGAATGTGCCCCCAAACTTCAGAAATGAAGTTGAAACACACTGGAATGAGAGAAGAGGTAAGTTCTGACGTTCTGTACTGTCCCAGCTGCGGTGGGACAGGAGTCCATAAACACGAAGATGGAAAATACCCTCAGAATAATTGGTTCAAAACTCTTCAACTTACAGCCGAAAGAACAAAAAAACGTCCAGCACATCAAATTGAATAATTTCAAGAACCAACTAGACAGGTTCTTGTGAAAAGTCACTGATCAGCCATAGGTAAGACAGCATGAAAGTGGAAAGCAACGCGCTCCTAACCATCAAATTCCCAAATGAGGTGGGATGCTGCAGAAGAGTTGAAAACAGGTCGATCCTGAACCGTAGTGCGAAGCCAAAAGTGGTAAACAGAGGAGATTGTAGGCGCCAATCGATCAGGAAAGTACTTTCGGGGGTGACGTTAGGCAGAAGGCAGGGACTGTTGGAACTCCCGTTTCTCCTTTCACTGTCTCCCTTAGCTCATCTTTTTCCGTGTCTCATCTACCGTGCCAGCAGTTCCGCATGCTCTCAAACACATACTCCTCTCCCTAGTCTTCACTACACATACATGCATCTTACACACTACATAATCTTTTCAAAATTAAAAAAAAAACAATGACAACGACTTCAAGAACCTCGGAGTCCACTGGAGAGGAGGCCATAAATGTCCCCACTTCTGGCTTCCCCGCTGTGGATACCGGGAACGCAGACCAGGCAGTGAGGCTGGTTCTACTACTGCCCATTCAAGATGTTCTGGACCTTTGCCTGATTCACTTTTCATAAACTTCACCACCACCTTTGACTTTCCCCCCATTTCACTAACATCCCTGATGAACTACATTGAACTCTTCTATCCTAAATGACCTAGAGTAGATTGTAGAGCACCCTACTCGAATCCCCGATTGCCTTGAAGATAAGCCCAACATTCTGGATTTATTTCACACCTCTCATCCTTCTTCTTACTCTGTCAAACTTTTTCTCCGTTAAGTTCCTCCTCCGACAATCTTATATCTGTTTCCTGTCCTATCGCTTCAGTTCGGCCTTTGAATCCTCCCAAGAGGAGACGCCTTTCGCACTTTGGCGCCGCTGATTGCGAGGTCCTAAGGGAGTACTTCTCTAATTTTCCATGGAATGATTACTACTTCCATGGCCAGGGCCCCTCCCCGTGCGCTGAGCGCTTCACAGAGATGATTCTCTCGAGCACCGAGACGTACATTCCATATTCTATTCTTTCTACTATATTATATTATTGGTAAATTAAAAAATACAAAAATAACATTCATAACATTCCTGTACCTATATTGAAACTTGTTAAAAATTTCAATATCTGTAACTTTGCCTAAAATTATCAATCAAAGTATTTCCAAAGGAATATTCCCATTAATACTAAAAATAGGTTGTATAACACCCCTTTTTAAATGGGGTGATCCTACACTAGCAACTAATTACAGGCCGGTGTGTTCATTATCTGTGTTCAGCAAAGTTTTTGAAAAAATTCTAAAAAATAGAATGCAGCGATATTTAGAATCCTACAATTTATTATCTTCAAATCAATATGGCTACCGTAATAATAAGACGACGGGAATGGCTATTTTAAATCTTATGAAAAATGCAAACATAGCTAAAAAGAGCAAAGAAATAATTATATCAATATTTGTGGATTTCAGTAAGGTGTTTATGTAGTAGACCATAATACTTTACTTAATAAATCATATTGTTACGGCTTCAGAGGAGCAATCAATGATTGATTTAATAGTTATTTGTCCAATAGATATATTTTGTATCAGTAAATAAGGTTTGCTCAACTAAAGCGCTTGTCAAACATGGTGTGCCACAGGGCTCAGTTCTGGGTCCACTGTTATTTTTATTATATATAAGTGAAATTCTACGTTCATCTGATATACTTAACTTCATAATGTTTGTAGATAATACAACTGTCTTTTTCTTGCAAAAATGTTAATTCAGCTAAGAATATATTTAATTCAGAATTTATCAGTGTAATGAAGTGGTTGACCACCAGTAAACTCTTCCTAAATATTATACCGGGAAAAAAGATTTCAAAAAGTGTTGCTATAATGTTTAAACTTAGAAATGTAGTCTTTAAACAGGTTTTATTGACTCTTTATCATACTCTTGTTCTTCCTTATACAGGGTGTTTCACAACGAGTCTGCCATACTTTGGGGAGGGGACGATTTACGGGGTGATATCGGGTAAAAAGTTAAT
The DNA here is from genome assembly GCA_023014485.1 of Bathynomus jamesi. Classification (NCBI taxonomy): domain Eukaryota; kingdom Metazoa; phylum Arthropoda; class Malacostraca; order Isopoda; family Cirolanidae; genus Bathynomus; species Bathynomus jamesi. Next base: position 835,315 of record JAJOZX010000934.1, read on the forward strand.
ACAACATAGGTGCTCTTTCCAATGGTTGCGGAGCTACGGACGTTTTAAAATGCGTTAATAACAAATTCCTACTTGTGTGTAATTCGATAGATGGCAGCACTGGTAGCAGTTTCAGTTAACGAAGTTACCACTCCTAATCCTTAGTTTTTTCTTTCAATTGGTTCTGATCTGTGGTACGAGACATTGTGTTGCGCTAAGGTGAACAATCAAAATCGATCAACAGTTCACACCCGCTGAATACGCTGATATCCATTTCATTTATGGATTCGGTGATGGTAACAGCAGAGCGGCAGTTGAGGAATATCGAAGATGTTTTCCGAACCGCCGAATACCGAACAGGCAAGTGTCTAGTGACACACACCAGAGATTAAGGGAAACAGGGACAATTGTTCCACGTAACCAAGAACATGTAGCACGACGGCCCGTTGCTGTGGAGGAGCGCATACTGGACCTAGTACAACGTAACCCAACTACCGTGTTCGAAGAATTTCTAGACGAATTGGTGAATCCGCATTGCGTGTATGGCGAACCATACATGATGAGGGTTTGTATCCCTATCATTTGCAACGTGTGCATTTATTTATTTATTTTACTGTGCAAGCTCTTCAACCGGATGATTACGATAAACGTGTTCAAGTTTGCCAGTGGATGCCACTTGTGGTCCGCCGATAATCCCCACGGTATCGTTGAAGGAAATTTTCAACATCGATTCTCGGTGAATGTTTGGTGCGGTGTAATTGGAGATCAGCTGATTGAGCCGCTCTTTTTTGAAACAACAATTACTGTAACAACTGATATTTATCTGAACTTCCTTACGAACGAACTGCCGCTTTTGATGGAGGACGTGCCCTTGGAGACAAGGCGCAGGATGTTCTTTCAGCACGATAGGGTGCCACCACATTTTGGTCGTCATGTTACGGATTATTTGAATCAGCGGTACGGGAATCGTTTGATTGGTCGTGCTGGTCCAATATCATGGCCCCCGAGATCTCCGGACCTAACCCCGTTAGATTTCTCTTTATGGGGCCTTATGAAAGACATGGTCTACAAGACCAAAGTACAAACGAGAGAGGAACTCTTGCGTCGGATTATGAATGCCGCTGCTTACACACGAGAACACCCCGAAATGATTCAATGGGCAGTGGACTCTTGTTTGGAACGAGCAAGACTGTGCATTGAAAACCGCGGCGGACATTTTGCACATTTCTAAGGTGGATATCATAAAATGTAGCAATAAATACACCAGATTAATACTCTCGTTTACTTTTTTCCATGCATCTTAAAACGTCCGTGGCTCCGCAACGGTTGGAAATAGCACCGATGTTGTATTAACTTTTTTACTCGATATCACCCCCCCCCCCAAATCACAACCTAAAGTATGGCAGACCGGTTGTGAAACACCCTGTATAACGTACTGCACCCTTATTTGTGGAAACTCCGCTAACAACGCTTTAAACGGTATCTTTGTCACCTCAGGTGCCAGCCAATTACAATCCACAGTTACACAATCTGGCCTCTCTCACTAATGTCATCTTAGGAGGAGACTTCAACGCTAAAGACACTAGTTGGTACCTGCACAACCAAAGTAACACCAGAGGCGCAAACATAGACACACAACTAAACAGCCTCTTCATTCTTAACAATACAGAAGAACATACACACATACCACATCAAGCAGGATACTCAAACTCCTCCCCAGATATAACGTTCTGTTCCCCCTCACTAGCAACACATACACACTGGAGAACAGAAAAACAACTGTCATCAGACCACCTGCCCATCATCATTACACGTTCTACACTCTGCCCCCAACAGCCTTAGGCACACTTACAGAAATTACAAGAAAGCTGATTGGGAACAGTTCAAAATACAGACTGAGGAACAATTCACCACAATAAACAGCACACCCATCATAAATATCAATACAACACTCAAGACATTTAATCAGATCATCAATAATGCAAACAAATACATACGCAAGGGAAACATTAGGAAATACAACCCAAATTACACTAGAGAAATAGCCCACCTCATAAGGCACCGTAACAACCTCAAACATAACACAAAAACGGTTTTAGGTGAATTTGTCTACAACAATTTGTCTAAAGATACAATTCATCTACAACAATTTGTCTACAACAATTTATCTACAACAATTAGTCTACAGATACAATTTACCTGCAATAATTTGTCTACAGATACAATTTGTCTAGAGAAACTATTACTAATATTGGACCTAGTATGTTTCATGGACTGCTTTCGATTTTCCTCCGAAATTGAAAACAAGGGCGTCGATGACCCTGATTTTGTTTCTGCAATCGGTTTTCTTGAGAAACCTAACCTAACCTGACCTAACCTAACCGAGTTTCTTATACTATTGTTTTTTGCAAGATATCGCACTAATTCTTGTCATTTTTTGTGAATTTTGTATGGCGTAAGCGCCACACCAGCTCGGACTTATTCAAAAAGATGTTGGAGTGTATTGCGTCGTTTCAGTAAATAAATTTATTCAATATCCAATAACATTTTTCTTTATCATTTCTCAAGAAAACCGATTGCAGAAACAAATTTTTCATTTTTTTGAAAAAATTAATAATAATTAACATCAAATAGCTTTCATTTTTCCTCTCTAGACAAATTGTATCTGTAGACAAATTATTGTAGATAAATTGTATCTGCAGACTAATTGCTGTAGATAAATTGTTGTAGATGAATTGTATCTTTAGACAAATTGTTGTAGACAAGTTCGCCGGACACCCACAAAAACAATACACACAGAAGTCATAAAACAGCAGATACAACAGCTTAACACAGAAATAAACAACAAACTCAAAGAAAAACAAACAAACATTTAGGGAATTCATAACAACACTAAACTACTCCACAAATAAAGGGTGATCCAGAGAAATGGGACCCAAAAGAAACCCCTGTAACTCTTAAAGTATAAGTCCTTTTATAAAATCATACGCATCATTCGAAAGAGGATAGTTACAAGTTTGTACAGGATTGTATAGGTTTTGACAATACAAGACAAGATAAGATACAAAACAAAATAAAAGTGTTAGTTAAAACTAACCCTTCAAGATGACTGCATGGACTGTGGAACAGCTGCGTTTCATAACTGAGCAATATTATGAGCATGGAAGAAGTGTAGTTTCAGCTCAAAGATCTTTCAAGACAAAATTGTCGTTTCTGGGCAACAGAAAATCCATTGAATATTACCGAAGTCCCGTTGCATAGTCAGCGTGTAACTGTTTGGTGTGGTCTTACTGCATCTCAGATCATAGGGCCGTACTTTTTCGAGGATTCCACCGGAAACACGGTCACTGTAAATGGTGATCGCTACGAAAAAATGTTGACCGATTTCCTTATTCCTAAATTAAGAGATCTTTGTCTAGAAAACCACTGGTTCCAACAAGACGGAGCTACCTGCCATACCACGAGGAACTGCATGGCAGTTTTGCGTCAAACGTTTCCAGGCGAGTTAATCTCAAGATTTGGAGACGTTGAATGGCCCGCAAAGTCTCCGGATTTTTCTCCCTTAGATTATTATCTCTGGGGATATTTAAAGAGTAGGGTCTACAGAAATAACCCAAGGACCTTGCAAGAATTGAAGGCCGCCATCACAAATGAGATACAGGCCATACCACCGCACACTCTTGCAAAAGTGATGCAGAACTTACAAGCGAGAACACTGGAATGCTTGGCAACTAATGGAGCACATTTGAAAGGAGTCATTTTTAAAAAATAAATATTTCATAATAAACTTGTAACTCTACTCTTTCGAATGATATATAGTTTTTATGAAAGGAATTAAATATTAAGAATATTTGGCTTTTTTTTATGGGTCCCATTTATCTGGATCACCCAGAGCAACAACCAGAAACACGCAGACAAACAAACAGCCAAACACAAGAAAACCTACACACTCGACACGACCATTACACACTTCAATACAAACCAGACCACCAAGATCATCAAAAACATTAAGAATTCGAAGGCTACTGGACCAGACAACATATCTAACATACACCTTTAACACTTGGGCCCACAGGGAATACTAGCTCTCACAAACATCAGTACATATTCATACCAACACTGTGTTATTCCTGACATATGGAAACAAGGTAAAATTATTATACTACTCAAACCAAACAAAAATCCAACAGAACCAGCTTCCTATAGACCCATTACTTTACTATACACACCTTCCAAAGTAACAAAGACTAATCTTACAAATCGCAAACCCACACATACCACTATCGCCTACTCAACATGGATTCAGACCTCACCACTCAACCACGACATTACTCACTAACCTCACGCAGCACATCATGGATGGCATCAACTCCAGACGACCAGCTCAACGTACACTATTAACAACAATAGACATTAGTAAAGCATTTGATGCTATCCCACGCTTCCCTCTCATAAACAAAATACTCAACACAAATATGCGCAATAACACCAAAAGGTGGCTGAGCAACTATCTTTCAGGAAGATACTCACATGTCACATTTAATGGCAAGTCATCCAAAAACAAGCTTTTTCTGAACGGGGTCTCTCAAGGCTCTGTTCTCTCACCAACACTGTTCAACTTATATATGCATGACATTCCAACACCCATAGATAACAAGCTTACTTTATCATCATATGCAGATGACATCACTCTAATATCCACCCAAAACAACATCGACACTGCTACAAATAACCTACAAACATACATAAACAGTATACAAGACTGGCTCACACACAATAGACTCAAAGTAGCGCCCACAAACTCAACCATCACCTTGTTAACAAGCAACACAAAAGAACACTAGATAACTCCACAGCTTACACTAAACAACACCAACATTCCACGCACTCACAGAACAAAAATAGTTGGGGTCATATACAATACATCATTATCTTTTGCAAATCACATTCAGGACATTAAAAACAAATGTATGTCAAGACTTAACACGCTTAGGGTACTAATAGGCACAAACTTTGGACACCAGCAGGAAACATCACTTATATATGATACAAACAACATATTCGCTCAGTTATGGACCTATGCTAGCCCATGCTGGGTACCCATTATCTCAAACACACACATAAACACTTTACAGACAATACAAAACAACGCACTTCGTATCATTACAGGATACACTCAAAAAATACCAATAGAACACCTGCACACAGAAACAAAAATACTGAAAGTTAGGGAACATTTAGACATGAAGGGAACACAATTCATGGCAGCAGCGACAACTAACCGACAACACCCTTGCCACTACATGTACTGTACAATCATGCACCGACACCTCGCACCATTAAGGTAACACCAGAGAGACATTATAACCAAATACTCCATTCCATACCACGCCTCAAAGACATTACACAGTACAGAAAACACATACACTCACAACTAACCCACAAAGCACTGACAGGACTCGGTCCGAATGCGGTCCTAGGTGCGAAGCCACCACCCATTAACAGGTCAGAGACCAGCCTGAGCAGATCGGATCGAGTTAACTTAGTACGATTCCGATGTGGACATCACCCCAACTTACGGACATATGAACACAGACTAGACAACTCCACAGACGACACCTGCCACCTGTGCCAGGACACACCACAAACAATTGACCACATTATGACAGACTGTACCGCTCTAGCACAACATAGAACACAACACAACATCACTAGTGCGCTGAACCTCTGGTCGACTGCGGAGAGGGCGATCGGTTACTTGCGTGCCGCCGGCTTGCTCGATCAGGGTGGGCTGATCGGCTAACCAACAACAACAACACTTCAAAAAGGAGCAATAAAGTTTATTATCTGTTGCTGATTTCCTTGAACACTCTAGTGCGTTATTTAAAGAGTAAAACTACTAAAGCTCGATGATATAATTAACCTGGCACATTTTATTTTTCTTTACAAGTGTAAGAACAAAATCATTAACTTTGAACGGCGTTTTTTGTTAATAGCTGGCACCCATGCTAAATCAATGTACCTGTGGGTGAGGAATAAAATGCAGGTGGATGCCACTCTCGCTTTTGGCTTTGAAGGTCATTTTCGAGGTCAAACTGTGCAAAAAATGATATTTTCTAATTTTAATTTAAAAAAAATATTCTGAGCCAGTTGGTTTGAGCAAATGTTTCATTTTGCCACCCTTAGTGATAAAGAAGTATGATGACACGCTTATTCCATCCGAATTACCAACTGAAGGTCAAATTCAATTAATCACGACCGAAATTGTGCTAAAAATTTGTGATTTTTTATTTTAATTGGCGAAAAAAAACATTGAGCAAGTCTGTTTGTCAAAACAATTTAGTTTAACATGATTAGTGCCTAATAAGTTTGATGGCATGAATTAATTACTCACAGTAACAGAATTATCACAACTAAATCACAAAGCAGTAAATATAGCCCCACAACTATAGAGTTTACACACTAGTAACATCTGCAAGTTCACGTTTCTTGATGAACAGCAACGAAATGCTGCACTGACAGTCACAATTGTGTGGATTGCAATCACTTAAGAACAGAGTTATTAGTTCCTTATAGCACATTCCAGCTTCTCCCGATTTCAGCCCGGAAGAGACATAGATCTACTGTCCAGCTGGGTTACAGCAACTGCTGTCGTCACAACCACAAGCTGTCGTACACTTCATCCTTTTCCTGAAGCAGTTGCATCTAGCTGTCTTGCACTTTTTCTTGCAACTACAAGCAACAAGCTTCAGGCAGGTTTCAGGGATTGGAGGAAGTATTGCCCACACTGGTAGGAGGCTCCCATCTTCCAACTTCCAGGCTGAAGTGTCCACCGGATCTTCAACATCTACGTGCTCTTTGTCAGCCTGGAGCCATATTTTGGCCTGATAGTTTGTCCGCTTGGCGTGGAGCTCTAGGGCATCCTTTGTCGGTGGGAGCATTTCCAGAGTCTTCTTGGCCTTCCCAAAAAGGTGAACTCTGGCGTCATCAACTGTCTGTTGTTCCGGGGTGCCATACAAATGACACACAAACTTCTCAACATCTGCGCTATCCCCATCTCGACCAATGGCGTGCAGCAGGAGTGGGTGGTCACTGAACACCTTCCAACACTTCTTTTTTCCATGACCACTGAAGGACGAGACTGTGTCACACCCGGTCAAAGCGTGGAAGCTGACCAGGTTGTCCTTGACTGGGGCCGACAAACTTGAATACATCATGCACGGGGTAGCATTTTTGGTTCTTGGCCGTTCCGCACAGCATCCACACTTCAGCGACCTTGGTGCAAACGAAGTGAATCAGCAGCACCATTACATCAGTATCTCTGCACACTACCAGTATTCGTTCGTAGTCCTGGGACGCTGCATCACATGAGTGAAGGATGAGCCTGGTGTCCGCCTCTTCATGGTTGCTATGCAGTGGAACGTCATGTCGCCTGGTTGACCGTACTTCAGTGGCTTCAGAGAAGCCACCCCTTGTCACCAGCTGACATCTTTCTTGAAGATCTCTGCTTTTCTCAGTGATGACGTTAGACAGAAACAAGGCTAGGTCAGCTTTGTTTGTATCCACGGCCATGAAGTTTTACCACATTTCAGGCAGTGGAACTTGTGGGCCATCAATGACTTTCCGAATCGGTTTCTTCTTGCTTGCACGCTTTGTCCTGGTAACTGCTTTGATCGATCATTCCCCTGCGTACCGATCAAAGATGACATCAACTCTTGTTGTGTGTTCATTGAAATAACTCGTCACGGCCTTGAAGAACACTCCAGCATAGTCGCCGAATGCTGACAGCCGCCAGGCTTGCCAAGAGCTTGGATGAGTGCATGGCCATCTATCATCACACAGGTCTTCAGATCAGAGGTTGGAACCTCTGAGCTTATGGTCTGCTGGGCCATCAGGATGTTCATCAGCTCAGACTTCGATGTCGAATTCATCTCTCCTCCTGCCTTCGCCAGACTAAATGGGACTGGGGACAGTTCATGTTTCAAGACGTTGACCATCTCCACCATTTGACCTGCGGTCGCGGCATTCAGGAGCCGCTGTAGTAGCTTTCTGTCAGCTTTGATGGTCTTCTGCATGTTCTGCTTGGTGGAAACTGTAGTTTTGTACACATCAGCGAAGGTTTTCGACCGATATTTCTTCATCAGTTCATGGAAGCCTACTATCTGTTCAATCAATCTCTCCTTCATGAAGCCGATTACATGCTGCTTTCCTCGATCCTGAGCTGTCAGCAGGTTCTCCACAACATCTGTGGGTGCAGTGTCTTTGATTGCCAGTGAAGCAAGTGGGATGTTAGTGGCGGCATCTGTATCTCCTGCTTCACTCACTTGAACTCTGAAGACGTCAAACTGCTTCAACTGCTGAACTAACTTCATGACATCATGAGCGTCACGCCTAGTGCGATAAGGCAGACTGTCAACCCGAGTGAAGATGGCTTCCCCATCATCATCTTGAAGACTGAAGAGGCATCTTGTGTCTTGAGAGATGCGTGACCGCTTTGACCATGTGATGCAGAACCTGTCTCTTGCTTGGTCATTCTTTGTGATGCCGATGATACCATTGTGCATCTTGCATGTACGATTTATCCATTCGGTTGCCTGATCAAGACCTCTCATATCAGCCAAGTAGACCGGCCCCCAACGTGCATAGTTTGTGTGGTCATGGATAGTTAGCCAAGGCAGCATTGCAGCAAAGGCTTCTATGTAGAGACTCCACATGCCATCTCTCTGAGCTCTGATGAAGGCCAGTAGGAGCTCTATCATTTCCATGTAGGATGACCACAGCATGAATTTCTCATCTGCCAAAATGTCTGAGAAGTTGTCAACAGCATCGCGTATCTCATCTATGTCAGCTCTGTCTTTGAAAAGCGAAGCAACATTGAGGGCAAGCTGTTTGACGTTCTCATCTCCGTTGCCAGTTGCAGCCACCCATGACTCAAACATCTGCCATTTGATGCGCCACAGTGCCTCATACGTCAGCTGGTGACTTCTCACAGCTCGGTAGTAGGCCTTGCCGTCCAACATTGTCTCAGTGGTGTTAGCCGCGTACACACCTGCCTCTGTCCATAAGTCATCAAATCCCATACTTTCCATGTGTTGACTAATGGCTTTCAGAAAGTTGAAGCAGATATGGAGGCCTCCCATGAGCAAGACCACGTTAGCAAATTTTGAGTTTGCCCAGACTAGTTCCTTACCCCTGCTGTACAGAGGCTGATCAGCAGTGATGATGGTGTACTTCTGGCTGACATACTCAGATGGCCATGAAGCGATTGATGACGGTGGTCATGGTGTCATTGTCATCTGCTGGTGCCTGCAGGATTGGCAACATCCCGGCGTTCGTTACTGGTGGATCCTCAGTGCTGACAGATTGATTGAATGCTCCCCAGCTTGGAGCGGACATCGCTTCATCATGGATGCGTGACACCACCCAGGCCAAGTCCTTGGCACGTGCTCGGTCCCTCTCAGGTTCATGTGACAAGTCATCTATGTCAGTGTCGTAGCCAGGAGGAGATGGCCTCTTGCCAGATGGGAGGGTAGCCTGGTCCAGCCTTTGGAACTCTTGTAGGTCATCAGGTTTGATAGATTTCGATCTTCTGTGCTTGCCACCCTTTTGGCCATGACTCTGCTGTGGAGGGGGGCCTCTCTGCCATACCATCAGTTGAGTGCTGTGGAAGGTGTTCTTCCCGTCTAAGGTTGACTCCAAGACAGCTATGTTGTCACAAGAGCAGTGAATCATTCTCTCTTTGACGATGGTGTCAGGGATGTAGACACATCCATTCTCAGCATACCTCTCCAGGATGTTCTGAGCGATGGTGGTGTCTATCCCTCTTACAGTGTCGATACCAATAGTGTGATTTGCCGCGCGGAACAGATCTAGGAGTGCTTCTGAGCGGGTGGCTTGGTGCAGTGTAAGACCCAAGCCCACATGCTTTGGTGTCAACTTTCGTCGGTTGGAGACTGCATAGACTATGACCTGAGCAATGCTACACACACACTGCTTCACTTTCTGGTCATCTTCACTTCCCTCATCCACAGCATCCATTCCCCCAAAGAACAATTGTAGAAGCAGGTACAGACTGTCGGGTATGACGCGATCAACATGTTCCTGATCAAGACCTTGCCATGTCTCGGAGTGTCCAGGAGTTTCAAGAAGATCTTGTCGAACCTTCAGAGCCACATGTACCATATTTTAGAATATGCTGCTAGTGGCACACATGCGGACATCAGCATTTTCATCTTCAGTAGACTCTGACTCAGAGGTGACAGGACCTTGTTCACAAGACTTAGCCAGTGCTTTGGAGATGATGAAATCTGAGCTCTCTCCAGGGTAAATCATCAGCGGGCCCCTTGATAATGGACGTACATAGCTGGCGTTTGATCCAAGCAGCCTTTGAACATCTTCGTAGAACGTTGTTCTCCTGGAGTATTTCACGGTGATGCCGGTGTCATTACACATACTCTCGTATCTGTCCCAGACGTCTCCCATGTCGTATACCTGACCACGAGACAGGCCTACTGTCAAGTCTTTGCACAGCTTCGTCATGCACTCATTTTCAGGCCCTTGCTGTTCCTCTGACACCGCTTGTTTTCTAGTACGTCTCTCAAATGTCACCAAACATGCCAGATGATAGCAGCCTTCAACTGCAATCACATCAATCACCGCTGACAACGGTATGCTCATGACAGGGTCGTGTTTGGCACGCTGGATCAAGTCATCTGACTTCTCCATTGTCTCCATCCTGTGCAGTTTCTTTGTGGTCTTCTTTTGGCAAAACATGCAGAGGGTCCAGTCAATCACTGGTGTTGAACGTCTACCTTTGGGGGAAAAGCCTGAGAGCCTGCACTTTTTGTGGTTGCCGATGCACCCGTGGTCTGCTGCTGACTTCGCAGCCTTTTGAGTTTGCCTTCAGATGTGAATAAAGAGTAGCATGATTTATGCCACTTGAGTTCCAATGCATTGAAATCGTCCTTGGAATGACTTTCCAGTCTTTGTAAAACATCAAGATAGTAGGTATCTCCCAGGTTCTCTCTCTCATCGCCCACAGTCATAGTTCTTGCTTTTTCTTCTGCTGATGCTGTGCGCTGCTCACTGGTGCTGCTTTGGCAGAAGAAGCAACAATCCTCACTGACATCATGACGTTTCCTCTTGCGCTTGATGACAGCTACAGGGTCCATTGCTGATGAGCTCCCTATCTGCAAAGACAAGTGGGAATGGCAGTATGTAGTAGCCACAGATATACGGAAACACTTCGAAACATACCTATCCTTTAGCAGTATTATTATTATTATTTTACCAGCTGGCACTGTCTGCACTCTTTTAATTGCATATACCAAACCAATGTCTGGCCAGCCAGTGCATTGAAAATATTCAACATGTGAAAGTATGCTATTACTTGTACTATGGTAGTAGTAGGCACATGCGCACCTCACCCAGCATGCTAAATGTAGTTTTAATGGAAATAAAGACATCCAGAGTCATAGTTACATTCAATTATTATCCATAAAATCACAAAAATATGCTTCATGTGCTAATGATACACCTTCAAACACGGTGTTCCATAGAGCCACCACTAAATGCAAAAATTCGGAATTTTTCAGAATTTGACTTTTGTAACCTTGTATGGGACCTTCAAACCCAAAACTGAGAGTGGCATCCACCCACATCTTGTTTGGCATCCTCAATACTACTTATCTAAGGTGGGTGCCTGCTTTTAACAAAAAACGCCGTTAAGTTTTTTCTAGAGGACTTTTCAATTTTTGGCCGGCCCACTAATAGATTAAAGCATGTTATACCTCAATTTAGATTGTCTTCATCTCAAACACTACCCATTTTCATTGAATTGAAACTATGGAATGATTTAAATGCTGATATAAAAAATATTGTGGATGTAAATTCGTTTAAAACCAAGTTGAAATCCCAGTTAATAATGGCATACAATAAAAATCTAGGATTAATGTATATTACTATTGTTTATTTATTTCTCGTGTGTGATTTAAGATTAAAGACACATAACTTGTGATTGTTCAGTTCTTATCTCTCAAGTATAATATTGATTTCTTTGTTTAGTATTGGTATAATACCTTCAATAATGACCTTGCATTTGTCATATCGATAATGATAATTTAAGATTAATACATACCTTAATTATTAATAATACTTATTTATTCATTATTAATAATAACAACTATTTGTTTTATTTTTAATAAGAGCCCAGTAAAGCCTAAAGCTTAACGGCCAATTAAATAAAATATATAGTCCAGCTTCACACTTATTTGTGTTATTGTAAGTTGTAAAACCAATGTATTTATTTTATTATTAATAAAGGCTATTCAATTCGATTCAATTCAATACTACTAATGCAAAAAACCTTCGTTTAACTTTACTTGTTCTAATGCTATCTACAACAGAGAGGAGGCTTTCAGAAGGTACCGTCGCCATCCAACTCTTGTCTTTCACTTAGCTTATATTTCTGCCCGGAATCGTGCAAAATCTGTTCTTCGGATGCCCAAAAATTCATTCATCAGACAAAAAAATGTGAAAACCTATCCAATTCTAACTCTTCTCGTTTTTTCTGGCATTTAACCAAGAACCTCTCCAACAACTTTACTTCTTTCCTTCCTCTTTTCCATTCCGACGGCTCAGCTGCCGTCTCTTCTCCCGATAAAGTTGAACTCTCCGCTCAAACTTTCGCCTCCAACTCAATCCTGGATGATTTCGGTGCTGTTCCTCCATCAACTCTTCCTTCCGACTTAATTATGTCTGAAATTAGAACCCCTTCCAACGACGTTTTTTCTGCCCTATCTGGGCTCAACTGTTGTACTGTGCTTCTGTGCTGGCACCCTGCCGAGGCAAACTATTTCGTCTTTGTCTTTCATCTGGTACTTTTCCTTCCTGATGGAGGTTCGCTTTCATTCAGCCTGTCCCAAATAAGGGTGACCGGTCTCAACCCTCCAACTATCGTCAAACTGCTTTGATTTCTTGCCTTTCTAAAGTTTTTAATCTATCATAAATGGGAAGATTCTTAAACACCTTTCTTCTCACAATCTTCTTTCAGATCGTCAGTATGGGTTCCGCAAGGGACGCTCTACTGGCGATCTTCTTGCATATCTCTCTAACTCCTGGTCACCCTCCTTTCGGGATTTCGGTGAAACTTTTGCTACTGCGCTAGACATATCAAAAGCTCTTGAAGGGGTATGGCACAAATCTTTAATTTCAAAACTGCCTTCCATCGGTTTCTATCTTTTTATCTGTGTTTCCATCTCTAATTTCCTTTCTGGCCGATCTATAGCTGCGGTTGTAGATGGCCACTGTTCTTCTCCGAAAGCTGTTAATAGTGGTGTTCCTCAGGGCTCTGTCTTGTCACCTACTCTTTTCCTTTTTATTTATCATGATATATTAAGTTGCACTTCCTGTCCTATCCACTCCTATGCTGATGATTCCATTCTTCACTTCTCCACCTGCTTCACAAAGCCTGCCTCTCAACACTCACTCCATGATTCGAGAAGGACGGCTATAGTGCACCTGACCTCTGATCTTTCTACTATCTTTGACTTGGGCAGAGAAAACCTTGTGGCTTTCAGTGTTTCAAAACTTCATTTCCTTCAGCTGTCTACTCGTCACAATCTTCCACACGACTATCCCCTTACCTTCAACAATACACATATCAATCCTTCTCTTCTCTTAACATTCTTGGTGTTTCCTCTTCTCATGATCTTTCCTGGAAAGATCACATATACTCTCTTTCTAAAACAGCTAAGTGGTTAGGTGTACTCACTGTATTGTTCTGACTCTGCAGTTTCTTCACCCCTACTCAGTTGCTGTCTCTCTACAGGGGTCTTGTCCGCCCAAGTATGTGAGTATGTTTCTCATGTGTGGGGTGGCTCAATCCACACAGCTCTACTTGACCAGATGGAATCAGTTTCCCGTCTCTTACTAACTGTCTTCAATCCCTCTCTCTTCGCCGCAATGTTGCTTCAATCTCGCTTTACTATCGCTATTATAACGGCCACTACTCTTCTGAACTCTCTAATTGCGTGTCTCCTCCTTTAAAAAGAGCACGCAGTACCAGACTTTAGACCAATTTCCATTCCTTTTGTGTCCATCTCTCTAACGCGAGGGTTAATTGGTTTTTAATTTTTCATATACTCAACCGGTCAACTCTGGAACACTCTTCGTCAATCCACTTTCCCTCTGTCTATGACCTCCAATCTTTCAAACGCAGAGTGCCCAAGCATCTATTCTTTCTCTATAGGTGGGGGGGGGGGGGGGTCAGTCATTTTGCGAGCGAGCATTCACCCTTGACCCCTCCTTCTTACATAAAAAAACAAAAGTAATAGTACGTAATAATATTGCATAGACTGAAAAGGCTTAGCTTTAGACTGCTTTCTTTTAAAGTTTTAATTGGAGGCTAATAACAGTAATAGGGCGCCCAGTAGCTCAGTGGTTACAGTGCGGACTCTGACCAGTGAAGCTGGGTTGGGTTGAAGTGGCCGTTTACCCTGTTTATACTCGAACTAAAGATGACCGTTGGGTCACACTCACTTCCACATCGTAAGAAAATGAGCTTCCTGGTTGTTACCTTCTGTTTAATACAATAACAATAATATAATTAGTAAGGATAAATAGAATAGTTGGACCATTGAAACCCAGAGTGTGATCTATCTGCAAAACTATTAAAATTCTTTTCCTGCAGGTGATCTATATATATAGATCACTTTGTAACACGCTGAGTGAGCGACTAACGCCTCAGTAACGCTTCAGGCATAACGCAAGTGAAGAGACAAATCTGATTTGAATTATATTAACGCAAGTGAACATGGACAAGTAATATTTATCACATACTTTTTAACAACTGTATATTCGATAGTAGGGTTTATAAGAGGTGTTGGAAATGTTTTTACGAGTGATAAAACAAATTGAAACTAGTTTAAACCAGTTCAAATCAAATTTTTCTCTTCATTCGCGTTACTTTATACACATCTGACATTTTAAAAAGCTTTTATTTATTTTATTAACTGAAATAAAAGCATGAAATTTATACTGTGCCTTCTCTACACATGGGGACTTAGTCTCCTGTGTAAAACATGCTCTATGTGATGTTCTTTCAGCTCACAATACTTACATGATACTTTCGAGGGAAGAATCCTCCTCAACAGATTTCCTGCGGTTTATCATAAAAGAATATTATGGCCACCAACACCAGCGTAGCCAGGGGGGGCACTGGGGTCCCCCAATCCCATATAATTTATTATAACTACTCGTATATAAATACGAATATAAATAATTAGAATAATTATAAATAAATATAACTAATGCAAGCTGTCTATAAGGTCATAAAATCATAAAAAGTAATAAAAAGTCATAAAAACTGAAAGGGAAGAAAACTGAAAACTGCACGACTGATCCGGGAGAAAACTAATTTTTTTCCCAGATCTTCCTGACGGGAAGTCTTATACCCTTTATGACCCAATGTAGCAAATTTTGTAACTTATATGTAATTATGTATATTGTATGTACGAGTATTATGTTCATAATTATGTCATCGATCAATCTTAAATAAAACTTAAGTGGAGTGAATAAATGTTATTTTAATCGACCCTATACCTGATAGCCCTGACCCCCCTCCCCCAACAATAAAATATCCTGACTACGCCCATGGCCACCAACATCACCAGATCTAAATCCTTGTGACTTTTATCTGTAGGGTTATTTAAAAGATAGTGTTTAAACAGAATCTGCCCAAAATAAAATTGAAAGCATCACTTGAACAAGAAATTTCTCAAATTTCAACAAATACTCTGTTGAGAGTACTGAAATTTTTTTTTTCGTGTAGAGTTAATGAGGTGAGAGGACATCACATAGAGCATGTTTTGTACTAGAGGGCTGATTTCCCACGTGTAGAGAAGGTATAGTAAAAATTTCGGTACTGTCCCGTTATCCCGGACCCCAGACTTTTTGCCGGAAATATCACAACTTAACATAACCAATTGTCAAGGGCATACAGTTGATCTAGCCGTATTTCTTGTATGTCCATAATGAGACTTTAAAAGATTATTAATAATAATAATAACAGAAAAATCGGTGATTTCCTGTTAGGTCAACTGTATGCCCTCGACAATTGGTTAGGTTAAGTTGTGATATTTTCGGCAAAAAGTCTGGGGTCCGGGATAACAGGAACGTGCCAAAATTTCATACTTTTCTTTCACTAATAAAAAAATATAAACCTTTTAAAGTGTCAGACGTTTAAAAATTCACCCGATATACTGTATACCTTAAGTTCTCCAGAGTTAGAATGAGCACTATTGAGCGGGTAAAGCAAGCAAGTATCAGTATGAATAATTCATTTTCTGTAAACAATGTTTGTTTGAGATTTATTGAGGGAAGACTTCACCGAAAGTATGTCAACAAATGGTAAAGTCCTGTGCTCTGCTCTTATTTTAAGTCTTAACCAGGTAGTACAGGATCTGGCCTAGAGTTCGTATAAATTTCTGGGTGCAGAGGTTTTGATGATTGATCTAACTAATTTTGGGGCGTAGAATCTGAATTTTTGTATGCCATCGCACCAAATTGGTGCGAAAGTGGTCAAAATGGCAAAATTTTATCAGTTTTTCATATTTTTGTCATATTCTTGAGTTGAAAATTTTTTTAAGGGCAATTGTTTGTTTGGGAATCTGTGTTTGTAACATATTGCTGCCTGAACCAAGAAAACTGACAAAAATGTCAAAAAATAACGGCAAAAATAGTAAAACATTAAGTAAATATTGTCAAAAAATCGCAAAAATGAAATTTTTGGCTATTTTGGTGCATAAACTAGCTCTAACCAACCTTATCGAACTAAATAGTCAAGAAATTAGATATTAATAGCTCCACTAAAATTTCCTAACACAAAAACATGTACAAATGTCTAAATTTTGGGTTACAATGATTAAAAATGGTTGTAGAATATTTGAAAAAAATAGACAAAATATAAAAAATAGTGCTAATTTTATAAAACTCTTAGGTGGCAAAGAGTTTGCAAAAGTGGCAAAGAGTTTGGCAAAAATGACAAAAACTGTCAAGGCTGTTTATGTGATTGAGAAAGAGTGTTACCGTCACTCAGGTGCCCTGTATTGTGGTTGTTCTACTTCTATGTTTGTATCGCATCACAAACCACAGGAAATGGTCGAGATTAACAGTCTCTAGTAAATGATCGTTTGCCTTGTATTCAGAGACTTGGAAATCTTGACTTATTGTACCTCATTCATGTCTTGGTCCAATCAAGATAATTTCTTGGCAAGGAAGAACGCTTTGTAACTTGCCAAGCCGGAGGGTTGACTCTGGAGCTTCACTGATCTTATTAGTATGCTGTTGTGTTGGTGCAGAGCTTAATGGAGCATTTTGGAATAAAACTAACACCGTATCGTGTGTCGAACCAATTCCAGACAAGGTATTTTCCAAGGTGTCAAAATTATCCATTGCTACTTGAATTGGATGGTTTTGATCAAATACTGAAGGAACTGGAACTCTATGTGAACCACAATAAGATCTTTAGACTGTGACAGGTTATGTATAGTTTGAGCAAATCCGACATGCAATGGGGTGGGCTCCAAACCATTATGAAGGATGTAAAACAACATCTGGAAGGTGTCACACTTCAGCATCAACTGATTGTTGCTATCTGACTGATATATTCCGGGTGGAAAGCAAATGCTGAAGAAATTCCATCCATATTGGAGGACGTTCATTTTGGAAGTGTTTTAAGGCTAGATCAAGATCGTTTGGATCACAATAGCTAGAGCGTAAACCAAAACTAAGTTTTTAACTCTTTCCTTAGGTCCTTAGCAACGTTTTCGACAGATGATTTCCGCAAAGTTTCAACAATTCTTGCACTTTCAATCTGGACAGAATAAACCCTCTGGGATTTTCGTTTGTTGCTAGGATATGTAAAATAAATGGTGTCTTTAAATTTGTCTATAAGCAGGCTCTTAACCAAATAGTTACTGATAGATTCATCCTGGTTCAATTTTTTATTGATCTCTTGTCTCAAGTAGGTGACACTGTATCCACAGCTTGTGAAGTCTATTTTTGAGACTACATCATTAAACGCTTCTTGAACCATGTCAGTAGAACCCATAACTTCATTTTCTTGCTATCTGTTTTCCAAAATCGTCTCTATTCTGCGATCATAGGCTGCAAAATGCTTCTTTATACAATTATTATGATAGAATACATCTGCAGCGAATACATCTTTGTATTCGTTCAACATCGCTCATCTGGTAAAAACATCGTCTTGGAACAAGTGAGTATAACTCAATAACTTTTGGGCACGACCTGGAGTACATATCCGAAACAAATCATGGTCAATGTTTCCACCTTTCAATTTGACTCGAGCTGAACCACAAAATACACACTTTCATATCCTTGATATGCTGTGTTTTAATCCTTTTGCTTGAACTATTTTCTGGAGGAGTTAATGCTTCCCCTAAGGAGGAATCGGGGGTTCAGATTCAGCATTTTTAGATTTCTGGCTACGTTCAACGAACTTTTTATATGTTGCATAGCACGAAGTGCTGTGATACTGGATATAAGGAGTCTGACTCTCAGTAAGAGCTTTCAAACGCTTGCTTGTCATCATTTGGGTACGCTGAAGCCAACTGAAGCAAATTTTTTATTCCATGTTCTCCGCTGCTCAAATATTTCTCTCCACTTGGGCTTTTGTTCTTCTGGCACAAGATACATTTACCAAGGTTTGAGCTATGCTTCTTTTCTGGCACAAGTTGACATACATCCTGAAAAAATAAAATATACTAAGACTTATTGCAATTACAATTATAATAAACTGGTTCTATTCTATACATATAAAAATTCATTTGTAACACATTGGTCTTTATATTTATGTTTTAAATATTCAATTCGATTATTACTTACCATGATCTATCATCTGTTGAATCACATAATGAGTACAGGGATCCTCAATTTGTAGCTACTACCAATACTAAACCTGAGATACAATAAATATGACTTAGTTACTCTGAAGAAATCAAATAGATCGATTCTATAAGAAGTTCAAGCATTTTACAACAATCAAGCCTAAGAATAATATAAAATTAGTACTATTTTTTTATATTTTGGCTATTTTTTCAAGTATTTTACAACCATTTTTATCGATTTATACCCGAAATTTAGACATTTGTGCATACTTTGTTTTAATAAATTCTTGCAGAGCTATTAATATCTAATTTCTGACTATTTAGTTCGATATGATTGGTTAGAGCTAGTTTATGCACCAAAATAGCCAAAAATTTCATTTTTGCGATTTTTTGACAATATTTACTTAATTTTTTACTATTTTTGCTGTTATTTTTTGACATTTTTGTCAGTTTTCTTGGTTCAGGCAGCAGTATGTTACAAAAACAGATTCTCAAACAAAAAATTGACCTTAAAAAAATTTTCAACTCAAGAATATGACAAAAATACGAAAAACTGATAAAATTTTGCCATTTTTGCCAATTTTTTGCCATTTTGACCACTTTCGCACCAATTTGGTGCGATGGCATAGAAAAGTTCGGTTTCTCCGCCCCAAAATTAGTCTAAATCAGTCGTCAAAACCTCTGCACCCAGAAATTTATTCGAACTCTGGGCCAGATCCTAGACTAAGGGGCGTACCTAAAGTATTTGGCACCCGGGGCGGATCCTTCCTTTGGCACCCCCTATAAATAATTTTTAAATTTAAACACACAGAAAAATATATGTTTGCAAGTAGATTTTTAAACAGTACAGTACTGTCATAAGCAAATTGGAAATAAGAAAAATGTAGGACATTAAAAATTCAGTGAACAGGTAATACTGCATTTTATTTTATACAAAAAACACGGGAAATCCAGTCTCAACGCTCAGCCTATTCTTCAAAGGTAAATAGAGAGGATTCACAGTCTCTGCTTTCGAGCCTTAATTTCTGCAAATTGATCAATGACCTCATCGAAATTCACCTTCTTTGCATATTCATGTTCAACTGAAAGTAAAGCCAGATTTGTCAATCTTGTCTGACTCATGGTCGAGCGAAAGAAATTTTTTATCAATTTCAATTTGGAAAAACTTCTTTCACATGAAGCAATAGACACACAGACAGTCAAAAAGAATCTCAAACACAGTGACAAGCTTGGCAAAGATTCACAAAAATCCCATTTCACAATAAACTCCAGAAACTGCAATGCTGTCCATTTCTTTGCCTCTTCAACGCTGATTTTGGCAGCTTCCAAATGCCTCCGAAGTCGTCCAATTTCCACACTGATATCTTCATCAGAGAATTCATCGAAAATCTGAGTCAAATTTGGAATATATATGCTTCCGAAGTTCTTCTTCTGTTGCAACAACCAAAGTGTTTGGCTGAATAACAGCGAAGATTAACAGAATTTGAAACATACCTCATGTATGTGGAGTCACAGTGTCAAGTGAACAAGACTTGGAATGTCAGTTGCAGCCAGCTGGCTATGCTCAACAAACTGATGACTAAAACGTCAACAAACGTTCGCCTTTCGATGTAATTTTTATCAAATATTTAATTTTTCGTTTGTAAATTTTGTATTGTCAATAAAAATAAAAATTTATTTTATAGTCGAAATTAACATTAAGCTGTTGTAATAGTTTGAAATTTTTAATTTTTTTTTCTTACTTTGGCGAATTTTTCATTTGGTTTGAAAACTTGTACTGGTACTTCAACTCTCCCGATGGCACCCCCCCTCCTGGCTGTCACCTGGGGCGGACCACCCCCCTCGCACCCAACTTAGTACGCCAGTGGTCTTAACTGCGGATAGTTTTTATCATTACTGTATGTGTTTCAGTATGTGTCTTATTTTTATTTCTCTTTTAACTATAATTTTTAGTTTTTAAATTAATTATTGTTTGATTTATCTTATCGTTTATTATCTTCAAGAATATTATACTATTTTGTAGGATTTATATCCTGACAATAAAGGTTATCATTATGAAGTAAATTCTAGATAAGTGAAGTACAATAAATTTTTCTAAATTTACTGTACAACAAATTTTCGGTTCAGAAAAAAAACGGGAATAACATTCGGTCATTCTTAATATTTCGAGTGTTGCTGATTCCAAATCTGAAAATAGTTTTTCTATCACGTCACGTTTTTTTATAATGACTGCTTAAAATCTTCATATCAAAAAATAAGAATATATTGATAAACAGATAGGCTTTATCATATGGAACAGTTTAATTATTGCTATACTTCAACATACAGTATATGCAAAAAATTAACTTAAAACTCTCGTATTATACTGTTTTCAACTCATTATTTGTATTTATGCTGGCGTTTGTGTGATGCTTCTGGTTGGTCACGCTTTAAATTCCAGCAGAAATCGGCCAGCATAGCAAGACTCCACTTCCCTTTGTATCGGCTCTCCATTGTGGCTATATCCTGGTGGAATCTCTCCCCGTGTTCGTCACTAACAGCAGATGCGTTTTCCGGAAAGAATGAGAGATGTGAATGCAAAAAATGAATTTTAAATGACATCTTACATCCGAGACGTTGGTATGAGTTGATAAGTTGATCCACAAGTGCAGCATAGTTGTCGTATTTAGTCTTTCCTAGTAGACCGCTGCACACGTTTCTGAATGCACGCCAGGCTGCCAACTCAACCTCATCCATCACCGCTTCAACATGTTCGTCTAGCATGAGTTGGCGAATTTGAGGGCCGACGATATGCCTTCTTTAATCTTGGCAACACTTATTTTTGGGAATTTTTCCTTTAGATATTTGAAGGCAGGCTTATCCTGCTTCAACGCCTTTGCAAATTGTTTCATCAGCCCTAGTTTTATGTGAATTGACGGCAAGATAACCTTTTCCTTTCGTACTATGGTTCGTGAATAACATTGAGAGATCCAGGTGAGGAATTGTCTCGCGGCGGCCATACTGAGCGTGTGTAGTGTTCAGACCTTGCTCGGCTATCCCACTTGCATAGGAAACACATGTATTTCATATAGCCAGTTTGCAATCCATTGAGAATAGCCACAACCTTCAAATCTGCGCAGATAAGCCATTCATGTTCACTGTATTTTATACAGTCCAGAATAAAAGCAACATTGTCATACGTTTCTCTCAAGACGACTGAATGAGCGATCGGAACAGGAGGCATTGTGTTCCCATTGTGTAGCAGTACACCCTTAACACTGTACAGAGATGCATCAATGAACAATCTCCACTGATTCGATTCATAGCACAAACCCAGAGCATCGAACAGACCATGTATATCAATCCAATAACAAAGATTGTTCTTCATTGTGAAATATTCCTGCAAATCCAAGGAGCGCTTTCGGAATGCTGTAATTCGTACGTCTTCCGCGAGCAGATTCTATTTTTGTAGACGTGAGGCCAGCAGTTCACTTTGTTGCTTGGTAAGTATTAAATCACGGACCAAATCATTGAGTTCAGGCTGCGTGATGAGATGTTCTTTCTTGGACTCGACTTGAGCTCCATAGAATTCGCCGTCTGATTCCGATTTGTCAGAGTCTGTGTTATCGGTCGGCATTTCAGCTGGAGGACGAGGGGAGGGTACGGTATATCTGTAGAATGTTCCACAGGACGCATAGCAGAACGAAGATTTGGGTAGACTATAGCCTTTTTCCCTTTTCTGTTGCAACCTGTAATGTGAGACAATAGACATTGTTGACTACCTAAGATAGCATAATTGTGTAATACATTATGCGGAGCAGGATATGCTAAAATGTGCTAAAAACACCAAATTTGACGTATATTCAGAAAAATAAAAGATTCAAACCTGTGATGTTCGTTAAGCAGAAATAGCAATCAGTTGAATGGTCCAGCGGCTCTCTCCATACCATTGGGACACCGAATCCCAGACCAGGACCGGTGCCTTTGAACCATGCAGATAACGAGTTTGTACATCTCACACAGCAGATATGAGGCGCCCAGTGCTTGTCCTGATCACCAACTTTGCATGCGAAGTATAATTCATAAAGCTTTTTCACATGAGAAGTCAACTTCCTTTTATACTGTTTTAACGCTAATGTCCCACAAATATAATAAAAACTGTCTGGCGAATTTTTGCACTCTCTAGGCATTGTAGCAAAACAATAAAAACCTGTAAAATAAGAAAATGATAGATCAATTCGCAATTTCACACAATATAGACGTTGTCGGTGAAATATACATAATTTGATAGCTGTTATTCAATAATACTCACTTATAGCACCGATTTATGATAAAATATGGCTGACAATTTTGTTTTAAATGATTAATGAAAGAAATTTTTCATAAAATCAAAGTGGAAACACAGCCGAACACCACCACCACAGCATATGCATGACTGAACAAAATGTAAAAGATGCGTTCAGAGAACCAGTGGTTCTCAAAATGATACAATGAAATAGGGTCATTTTCATAAAATCGGCGGGTGATACAAATAAATGAGTATTATTTTCGCAATCTACGCATATAATTAGCCATAAAAATGACGATCTCATTTCCGTTTTTTTTCACTGTTGTACAGTGTTATTAATAATACGTATATAAGTTATATGTAATAATAATAATATTAATAATAATAATAATAATAATATATTAATAATCGTACACACTATACTGTATATATATATGAAGAAGGAAACCACTCTTGAGGAAGACTTACATTTTTATTTCTTTAACACCAATACAGTTTCGGCTCCTCGCGAGCACTTGTCAATTGGTAATGACCGCATAAACAGACAACAGAGTTTATATACACCAAGAAGTTAATTATCAGGTATTAACTGACTGAACCTTCCCATCCTCTTACCAGGGGATAGTTAAGTGACCCTTCTGACCCAGTTTTGACGTGATGGATGTATTTGTGTTGCCTGGAGAGTTTTGGATGGTAGTGTTACAAAATTCTTAATTTTATTACATATAATTTTGTTAAACGCGAAATGACCATCGGATAGATTAAAATTTTTTGTAGAGCCTATAAGACTAGATTCAACAATTCTACGTTTAACATAATTATTAGATTTGAAAACAAAGTTTCAATTATTGAAATCTATTACATGGTTATAGTCTCTGACATGAAAAAATACAGCATTTTTTTTCATTCCCCCCCACCCTCATCTCTCTCTTTTGTTCATAAATTCTTTTACCGAGTTACCTTCCCGTTTCTCCCACATATACCTACCTATCAGAACATTCTTTACATGGCAATATATATATACACCCGTGTCGTTTTCGTCTTTAAGTTTGTTCCTTAGTAACGTGTCATTTATGCAGTTATTACAGTATATTTGAATGCCACATTAGTGCCTATTCACTGACAAGTTTTCTTAAACCCTTTCAAGTTTTTGTTATAGGGGAGGACGATACTTTTCTCGTAAGCCTCGTTTACGGTTGACCTGTCAGTATAAAAGGTTTTTCTGGCTGCTAAATGAGCGTTAAAAATGAACCATTTGGAATAATACAGATTTTTAAATATATTGTTGATTTTTGTATCTCCTCATCAACATAAGAAGGGTGACAGCTTTTATATGCTCTTAGGAACATTAAAGATACAACTGACTTTTTTACTTGGTCATCATGAAATGAAAAATAGTGAATGTAAAAGTTTGAATTGGTCTCCTTCCTATACACAGACAATTTTATGATGTTATTTTCTCTATTGATGAGAACATCCAAAAAAGGTATTCTTCTATCCCTTTCCCATTCATATTTGAATTTAATTGAGTGATGAAGGTTACTGAGTTTGGAAAAAAAGTCATCACAATTCTTATTAGCTGGCAGGGATATGTCATCCACATTAGCGTGTAGCGTCATTGGGCAAAGTGTAACGGATCAAGAGGCACATTTCAGGTTTTGTACAAATGACCTCCCTAAATTCAAAAATGAAAACAAAATTTTTTTGTGACAAGTGCAACACCTCCTTTTTCGCATGTGAAAATCGTGAAAATTGCTAGTTACCCATAACTTTTGGACACTTGCTTTCCTAGGGTTTGAGCTATCATTTGACCCCTTACAATGTACTGCTTTTCAGGAAAAATAGAAAAATTTATTTTTGGAATAAACATATACACTGTAGGTAGGGAGGTCGGTAGACTCGATAGTTTTATTTAGTAAATGATACATTAAAATCTTGTTTAGGTTTGAATGACGGCATAAAGTCACGGGATTTAAGTACTGCTCTAATGTAACCATCTCTTGAATCCTTTCCATACACTGCCCCAGACGCAGTATCCGGACAACAAGGGGCTCTTCAGTGATCTTATCGAGTTGTTCGACAGAGAACTGCTTCGTGAGTGGTGGTTCCATTGTGCACTCCTCCACTGGTGGAAGTAAATCTTTCAAATTCTGAGCACTTTGTTTGATCTTTGGTGGCCGAAATTCTCTGACTTGCTGTTGAGCAGGTTTGGGTGCTCGTCGAATGGTCTTGATTACATAGATGGCCAATTTCCGGTTTGCTTGATCTGCAAACATTGCCAGTAAAACATTTTCAGGGTGAGCCCAATATGCATTTCTTTGGATCACAGGCCATGTGTCAGTCTTGCTAGCTGGTGGCAGTAATCGTAGCAGCGTGATTTGCTCCAGGAAATGTTTTGGGCCATCTGTGCACCTTGGATGGCACTTGATGCTAAACCACATGGGTCCATAGTGGCACACGACAAACTGTGTGAGTGAATACTTGGCTGCGCCATCGCTACATATAGCCGACAAATTCTGCTGGCAGTTGTAACCCATCTTGCATGGGAGATTGGTCCAGGCTTCTCTCGTAGAAGATCTTTATTAATGACACCAGTCCTTATCGCTTTCATCATTCTGTAGAGGTAGGCTTGGTCACGACTCAATTCAGTAAGGTCAACATCCGGGAGAGTGTGGCCATCAGCAATACATTGAATTCCTCTAGAGGAAAGTGGCAAACTTTCACATGTGGCCAAAGCTTTGCCAATTGGTCCTTTCCATTGAGTTGCAGATTCTGTTGGGCCGATGAGTTCCTTGCACAAGTGGCGCAGTGGGAGTTCATTTAAATGCAGACTACAGATGAACCAGTGCAAAGGGCGACCCAGGCGGCATTCTAGCAGGTGTATTGCTCCACTTCTGTGCCCTGTGTTTGTGGCTGTGCTGTCGGCTCCCACTGCAATTATCTTGTCTGCAATACCCATTTCTTCAATCGCATTTTGAAGTCCATCCGCAATGACAGTGCCAGTTCCTCGTTCCAGTGTCAGATAGAAGGTTCCAGGCTCTCCGACCAGCACATAGTGGTCCTCAACTTTCTTTGTGCTGTACCATTTGTTCCCCTTTTTCTCTTTGACAAATGTCATGTCTTTCCGCCCATCAAAAAATAAAGCAGTGACTTCCACATCGTGGTAAGTTACTGCTTCCTTCAGATCCCTCCGTATCTTCTGCCATGCTCTCCATACTTTGTGGTGGTCAATTACGTTTATGTGATCATCAGAACTAATGATGCCATAGTCAACCAATGTTGTAGTGCTGATAGCTGCAGCAGCCCTGTTCGATACACCATACCGGTCAGCTTCCAAAGCAACAGCGGGAATCGGTGTGATGTTCCTGGCCTCCTGGGCACTATCACCCATCAACTAATCACCAACACTTTCACTACTGGAGTCTGCTTCTGCTTGAGCTGATTCGACCACATCTGCAGAGGATGCTACCTCTTGCCGTTCCGTTTTTCTCCTATTCTCTTCTTCTTGTCTTTCTTGCATCCGATCCTCTCTTGACTTCCTTCTCTCCATCATCTGAGTCACATTCGTATCCACCCGACTGATCTGCATGATCCGCGTGGTTCTCTGGTCGATCAGAAAGGCATGCTCTCGTCGTGGAACTTTCATTTCTTTTTCACAGTGGCATGCAGACAGATCATCGCATTGGCAGACAGCTATGTCAAACAATTGATTCAGGCTTTCCTCGAACTTCTTGGTTTTTGTGGCCTGCTTGCCTTGCTTCGATGCTTGTGAGCCTTTTTCCATCAATCGGAGCAGCTTGGTCTTCACATTCTCGATTGGCTGTGATGGAATGTTAGCACGATTCCAAAGGTCAATGAGTGTTTGGCATACCTCCGGAAGAATCTCCCTGTTGCTGGTGTACTTGTTCTCCTTCAAGAAGAGGAAATGCCTTGCAACTTATATACGGGTTGGAAGTTCAGACAGAGGAAGCTCTGACAGTGGAGAACCAAAGACAATGTGGCTGGCAGATCCCCGTGTTCTTTGCGTGCTCATTGTACCAGCAAAACTCAACAAGTATCACACAGGAACACAAACAAAACCACAAACGTATAAATAAAAAATATATATGATTATGAGTATATACAGTGTGTCCGTAAAGTCATGGTGGGATTTTAAATAGCTATATTATTGCAGCGAAACATGATAATGAGATGAAACAATGTCAAATTTAAGAACAACTCTCAAAGTTGTATCTTGTAGTTAGTCTAGGCTAAGCTTAACCTTTATCTCGTAGTTAGTCTAGGCTGTCCACATGCCTATGTTGAACATGAGCGTAATAGCCCGAAAGTTAATGTGTGGTGTGCTCTAGCACGAGAGATTGGCCCATTTTTCTTCGCGGAACCCACTGTGACGTCACACAACTACCTCGCTATGTTGGAACATTTTGCAGTACCCCAATTTATTGACAATAATGTCATCTTTCAGCGAGATGGTGCTCCTCCGCACTATGCCAACGTTGTTCGAGAATTCCTTAATGAAAAATTTCCACAGAGATGGATAGGAAGAGGAGGATGGAAGCCATGGCCTCCACGCTCTCCGGACCTGACACCTTTGGACTTTTATTTGTGGGGTTACGTCAAGCAAAGCGTGTACAGTGTACCCATTAGGGATATTCATCACTTGCACGAGCGAATCACGGAAGCTATCGCATCCGTCACTCCTGATGTTCTTGGGCGTGTGTGGCTGGAATTGAATCACCGCCTAGATGTCTGCAGGGCTACCAGAGGAGCCCATATCGAACTACGTTAAATAAAGTTATTCTTTTAGAGTTGTTCTTCAATTTGCCTTTTTTTCATCTCATTATCATGTTTCGTTGCAATAATATAGCTATTTAAAATCCCACCATGACTTTACGGACACACTGTGTATATATATATAAGGCTTGGTTTACTGGTAAACAATAAGTTTACCAATATATATATAATATACTGCACACACATATGTATTATGTATATAAATATCCATAGGTGTGTATATATACACCCTAAGACATATAACAAACTTATAAACAATGTAAAACACAACAACACAAAGAAATGTTTATAATGTATATATCACAAAACGCACCTTTCGTTAGTACCTTGGGGTTTTTGAACACCCCATCCACAGAAAAAACTTGTTTCTCTCAAGCGAGCTAGCGTAGAACTAAGAAATTCCAGGGGATGACTACTCACTGAGAATAATTAGAAAGCTGCCAGAAGTACCATGTCAGTCAGTGTTGCCAACTGTAATTAACAAGAATTTTGTATGTTTTACATGCGAAAAAGGAGGTGTTCTGCTTGTTGCAGAAAATTTTTGATTTCTTTTCTGAAATCAGCAAGGTTGATTGTACAAAACCTGAAATGTGCCTCCAGATCGCTCATGACGCTACACGCTAATCCACATATCTTAAACAAATTTGATTGGGGGAAGGATATCCTAGCAACAATTTAAAATATATATATACATATATATATATACATATATATATATATATATATAATATATATATATATATATATATATATATATATATATATTTAGAGAGAGAGAGAAAGATACTGGAAACTTGTCATAAACAAAGAATTCATATCAAACTTAATTTCCGACGCAAAGGAAAATCTATCCTTAACAGTGTACGAGTTCACAGTAAATGAAGATAACAGTGAGACAAGAAATTTAGCAAGTTTGTAATTAGCCAAAGGATAAGACGCTAAAATTGGGCGCAATGGAACACCGACTTTATGAACCTTAGGCAGACCATACATAAGGCCCAAATAAGAGCCAGAAACGTACAATTCATCATAAGTGGAGGAGTTAATAGCACATTCCTGTTTAAGCTTAAGCAAAACACAGCTAACCTTGTCTTCCAATCGCTGAATAATTTTAGGAGCCTGTCCATCTACCTTAGCAAATTTTAATGAATCAGAAAGAATGTCAAGCATTTTTTGAATATAATCAGTTTTATTCATAACCACAACACCACTACCCTTATCTGGTTTAGTAATGACAATAGATTCATTTTCACCCAAACTTTTTAAAATTTCTCGGTCCTTCCTATGCAGAAAAATTGTGGAAAACTTAAAAGCTTTAATTTTAGAAAACAATTCATGGGACAATTGGGAAATATGTTGTCTAACCTTACCAAAATCATTAGCATCAACGGTTGGAAAAGCTTTCAGATCATGGGCTATCCTTTCAAAATAAAAATAAAAATCAGTCGGTTTAAAACGCAAGTTGGGAAACTTAAACTTAAGGCCAAGAGACAAGAGAAAACTTTCACGCTTTGACAGGGTATAATCAGATAAATTCCTTATGACCTGACCAGGATCCAAAAAAGAAGGGCGAGATAGATTTAACTTAAAAAGCTTGCGGTCATGAATCCGGGAAATAGAACGTACATATAAAAGGGATAGGATAGTTTTTCCTTTGCGTCGGAAATTAAGAAGGTTAATATGTATATATATAACTTATATAAAATTAATAATACGTATATAAAATAATAATAATAATAATAATAATATACAAGGGTGGATCTAGGCATTTCAGGGATTAAGTAAAGATAACCCCTCCCAGGTCACACTAGTAAAGCAAATCCCTCCCAAAAATGACCAAGTAAAGATAAGCACCCCCAACCTTTTTTAGTTAGCTTTATAAGGCTAACTAACGAAAATATCACGACCTAACCTAACCAATCGTCAAGGGCGTACAGTTGACCTAACGATTGGTTAGGTTAAGTCGTGATATTTTCGTTAGTTAGCCTTATAAAGCTAACTAAAAAAGGTTGGGGTGCTTATCTTTACTTGATCCAATTCATTTATTACAATTTATTGGATAAAAATTAAGAGGGGTGGAAAAAGACTAATTAAAGCGATATTGGCTGGCAAGTGTCGCAAAAATCATTGAAAACATTGTATTTGTGTCGTTCATGCCACAGAAATTCTTGTAAGTACGAGTTCAGGAACTCTCGCTTACATCCAATCATCCGTTTAATTTTTAGTTTGTGCTTATTCCAGTAGCTTTCGACCGCCTGCGTATGCACACCAGTAACTCTATCTACAAAGTTTAAAGAATGATTGACGGTATAATGGGTATAGCCAAAGTCACTTTCGATGTTTCGATATGCTTTCCATTCGTCACTGTGTATGGTTGTTCCAGGGCGGACTACTTTCTCGATTATTGGCAATAGTGTCGCTGCACTGCGTGCGTCAACAATTTCCATATACCCCAACGATGGAGACGTAGAAGAGTCGACAATTCCGAATACCCATAAAGGAGTGAGGTGCACGTCCCCGATGATGCTTTGGTTTATGGCTAAAACAACTCATCAATTTGCACAATTTTACCTGGCCCACCAAGTTTGATGGGGTTCTCGTTAAAATGGTTTGTACAAATTTCACGAAAAAAGCTAAACATGTCAATCACAGTCACTTTAGAAACGTTCAATAATGCCACAACCTCCGATACAGGCATTTGCTGGCACCAATAAAAAATAGCTTCTATCCACTTTCGTAAGGAAAGTCGAGAGTGGTAAAAGAATGAATCCTTGCGAATTGTTAGAAAATCTAGAAGAGGAAGAACCATTGTTGTCCCAAGGCGATACGATGACTAAGCTGATTGATGCAGCATTGCTTGTATATATATTAAGTTAAGGTGTGTATATATATCCATCTCATAATTGTAAGGTTAGTGAAAAATTAAATTAATTTAGAGCTAGCATTTTTTAGCTCTTGTGGCATCATTGTTTGGTCACACTGTTGGCATCATTTGAGACGCTGCGCGTCTTTTTCTACTCGTTTGTGGAAGGTCGTACGTAAGGTGTGGTTTGATAGAGAGCTCTCTTGCAATTCAGTTTGGTTGTTTAGATACATGATTGTTGCATCGTGCAATAGTCCAGTTGCGTTGTTGTTGCAAGGTTCAGAAAGAAGACCACAAATAGTACCCTTTTGTTTACTTAAGTTTATGTAATTTAAGGTCTAAGGTAGGCCCGCATCGAGTCAGCAACCCTGAGGTTACCCTGAGGTAGGAACCTAATAGGATCTCAAATCCGTAAATTTAATTTAGCTTAACTTGGGCTTTAGGTAGAACTTGCCCTTTAGAATTTGGCCGTTCACGGCTCAGCTGGGATTTCGAACCCGACAAATAATAAAATAACATGGTCCTTCAGAACCGGATTTCTACCCCAAGACTGAGTCAGTGACCATTTTTCGGCAAAGTTCTGATTGTGCAAATTGTATCCCAAGTTAGGCCTAGACGGGTTAGTATTATTGAGTTAGGTCCCAGGGTAAAAGTTTGGTCGCCAATTGCGAAACTTGGCCAGTCGTCTGTCGTTTTTTGGCCTACTTTTTTTCCGGTTTGGTTTTTGGGTTATTATTGAATTAAGGTCCCAGGGTAAAGTTTGGTCGCCCAATTGCGAAACTTGGCCATCGTCTGTCGTTTTTTGGCCTACTTTTTTTCCGGTTGGTTAATTTTGGGTCATTATTGAATTAAGGTCCTGGGGTGGAAAATTTGGTATTCCATACTGGTGTTGGTTAGTACCCCACCAGCAATTCAGTTTATTTTGAAAGTAAAATTTGCGTTTGATCAGTTTGGTTAAGTATTTCTGCCAATTCAGCTCATTTGGTATTGAGCCCAAGGGTTATTTACATTGAAGATGAGTGCATCTGAATGAACAAATTTATAAAAAGGAGAAGTGCCTACAAAGGTCTAATTACAAAGGTCATTGCCACTATAGATTCTGCCATAGAGCAAGAGGATTTACGCTTAGTGACTGCGAAGCTTGCCATATTAGAAACTAAAAAGGTTGCTCTAAGTGAGGTAAATGTTAAAATTGAGGCTCTTATAGAAGAGGATGAAATAGAAAATAACATAATTTACTTTGAAGAGATTATTGATGATATGAGTAACGTAGGCCTCCGAGCAAAAGAGTTTAGCAGCTCAGTACAGTTAGAGACCAGGTCTAATAATGAAACACAACACTCAACAAATGATGCTTGTGAAGTTAAGGTTAACAGATCTGTAGTTCAATTACCGAGGCTTGTACTCAAAACATTTTCTGGGAGTTCAGGAATGGCAAGGATGGGCAGACAGTTTTCAATCAGCAGTTCATTCTAGTCAAGTGTTAAGTGCCGTGGAGAAGTTTAATTATTTGCGGTCCCTCTTGGAAGGGGAGGCAGCAAAGACTATAGCAGGATTAGCATTAACAGAGGCTAATTATAATGTGGCTTGGGATATTAAAGAAACGGTTTGGTAAGCCAGAGATCTTAATTAAAAGCCACCTCCGTGCACTTTTAGCTATACCTCCTGTTAATAATCCTAATAGTGTCAAGGAGTTACGGCAGTTATATGATGAATTTGAAATTAGAACTAGGTCCCTGGACAACTTGGGTGTAGGAATGGAAAAGTATGGTATAATGTTGGTTCCTACACTGGAGTCTAAATTGCCTAGCTCAATTTTGCTTGAATTAAGTAGGGGACACTCTGCAGAACATGTGTACATCCCCCTTCAGCAGATGTTAAGTCTTTTAGGCACAGAATTAGCAAGACGAGAGGGAGTTGAGTTTGCACAGTGGGATGGTAAACAAGAGGACAAAGGCAGGCACAGCACCAAAGTTTCCACAAAAAGGAATAGCCCAGGTACAGTGTCAGCTCTACATGCCTCCTCTGAGAATAAATTAAAGGGAATCAAGGAATGTATATTTTGCGAAGGCAACCACAAGTCATATAAATGTGAAGTGGCTGAGGCCTTACCCTTTGAGGAGAGAAAGGACAGGGTAACTAAGTCCACAGCATGTTTTAAATGTTTTTTGAAAGGTCATAGAGCAAGGTTTTGTAAGTTTAAAATTTTGTGCAAAAAATGTCATGGTAGGCATCAGCCATTATTGTGTGAAAACACACTTAGTAGGCCTACCCCAGAAGTAGAGACATCAGTGGCACATGCCACTGCTATGCAAGGGAGTAAAAGTAAAGGGGATTATTGCAAACAACTGCAGCCTTATTAATGGGAATGAGGAGAAGCTACTGTAAGAGTATTGTTTGATAGTGGTAGCCAGTGTAGTTTTATTAAGACCAGAATTTCCAGAAAATTGAAGTTTAAAGAACTTAAGAGGGAAAATTTAAGAATTTCTGGGTTTGGGGGTTCCGTTCAAAACCGAACCAAATTTAAGAAGGTAGAAGTTCTGGTTAAAGGGTTGTTACCGCAAAGTCCCACTATCAAGGTCCAAGCTGTAGAGATTGAGGAACTTTGTGCTCCAGTCACTACTTGTTTAGATATGGCATGTGTCCAAGAATTGCAAGTTAAAGGAATTAATTTGGGCAATAATAAGTTTGAGGGAACAGAAGATATTAGTCTTTTGATTGGAGCTGACTATTATTGGGACTTCATCACTGGTAATATTGTCCGTACATCTCAAGGCCCAGTAGCTATTGAAAGTAAGCTAGGCTGGATGCTACATGGTAGTTATTGCAATGAAATGGAAGTTAAGGCTCTCTTTGTTAAGATTGAGGAGAACAGCCATGGTCTGGAAAGGCATTTGAAAGCGTTTTGGGAACTTGAATCTATTGGTATAAAGGACAACCAGGCAAGTACAGTGAACAATGATGTTTTAGAGCACTTTGAAAAAGGGATTGGGTTTAGAGATGGTTGCTATGAAGTTGGCCTACCATGGAAGGATTCTTGCAAACCCGGTTCAAACCTTCAGCTAGCTAATCGGGGTGGAGACTTCATTGTACAGGCTAAGAAAAAATGAGGAGTTGTTAATTGAATACGATGAGGCCATCCTAAGTTATGTAAGGGAGGGCTATGCTGAAAAGGTGCAAGGTGAGCTGGTGAGCCAGGAGGCACATTATCTGCCACACCATGCAGTGGTACGGCGAGACAAAACTACCACCAAACTGAGGGTAGTTTTTGATGGCTCAGCCAAGGACAAAGGTGGTGTGTCCTTGAATGACTGTTTGGATGCTGGGCCAAATTTAAATGCAGATTTATTTTCCTTGTTACTGAGATTCAGGTTTGGTAGAGTAGCATTGACTGCAGATGTGAAGCAAGCCTTTTTGCGGATAAAGTTAAAACCAGAGGACAGAGATGCAGTAAGGTATCTGTGGGTGGATACGAAAGACTTGTTGGAAAATGAACCTAAGGTTCAAGCATATAGAATGAAGTCAGTGTTGTTTGGCCTCAGCTCCAGTCCATTTCTGTTGGCAGCTACTATGCAGTACCATTTTAAGAAATATTCTGAAGTCTACCCTAACACTATTGAACACATAAGGAAAAATTTTTATGTTGATGATTTGCTATGTTCCGTGGATAATACAGAAATGGCTAAAAGATATTCATGGAGGCTAGAGCTATAATGAGGGAGGCTGGCATGGAGCTCAGAAAATGGCAGACCAATCATTCGCAATTACAAGAGTTTATGAGTCATTCCTCTGTAGTACCTGATGCAGCAGAAAGTTGAGGATTCTGGTATTAAGGAGTTGTGGGCAATAGACGCAAAGGTGCTAGGCATCGTTTGGCAGCAAGATGATGATTTGTTTACCTTCAATGGGAAATCTTTAGTAGAGCTGGCCGAGAATGAGACAAGGTGGACAAAACGTACAGCTCTTAGTTTGGCTTCGAAGGTCTTTGATCCTCTTGGCTTCCTGGCTCCATTTGTGATAAAGTCAAAAATTTGGTTTCAGAGCCTCTGGGAAATTGGACTTGGTTGGGACCAAGAGTTACCTGATCATATGGTGGTAAGGTGGAAATATTGGTTCAAAGAATTGGCACATCTTGGAGACATTGAAATCCCAAGATGGTACTTTGGAGAGTTGAACAATAGTCCAGACAATTTGGAGCTGCACATCTTTTGTGATGCAAGTGAGGAAGCCTATGCAACTTGTATTTATATAAGAGGCGCATTGCAAGAAGAAGTAAGTTGCAGGTTGGTTGCGGCAAAGAGTAGAGTAGCACCTTTGAAAAGGCTTTCTGTTCCAAGGTTGGAATTGATGGGTGCCGTTATTGCTAGTCGGCTTGCAATTACAGTGCGAAAGTCTTTGGCCCTCTATGAAATTCCAAGCTATTATTGGACAGACTCCACTATAGTTTGGCACTGGTTAAGAAGTCAGGCAAGGAAATGGAAACCATTTGTTGCCAATAGGGTGGAGGAAATTCAAGCGCACACAGATCCCAAGCAATGGAAGCATTGTCCAGGCATCCAAAACCCCGCTGATTTACCAACACGAGGAATTTCGGTGAAAGATCTTTCACAATCAAGTTGTGGTGGAATGGGCCAGAGTGGCTAAAACTTGGAAGTGAAAACTGGCCTTCTAATCAGCCTATTGTAGGAGAATGCCAGGCTGAAGAAGCATGGGTGAGTGAGGTGAGAAAATGCGCTGTGAACAGTTGTCAAGTTATGCAGCAGGACCCCATATTGAGGCTTGAGGACATTAGCAGTCTGAAAAGATTGTTAAGAGTGACAGCATGGGTATATAGATTTACCAACAACATTAAGGGAGAAACAAGAAGGGAAGGAATTCTGAGCAGTAATGAGATTCAGCAAGCCAGGAAATACTGGGTGGTATATATGCAGAAGAAAAAATTTGGTGAAGAGAGAGAATTGCTCACCAGCCATCCATTACAGGTTCTACCAACACATTCTGCGCTCAAGGGTTTGGATGTGTTTTTGGATCAGGATTTATTGAGAGTAGGAGGTAGACTACAGTTTTCTGGTCTTCCAGAGGAGAAAAGACATCCAATTTTGCTACCTTCTGGGGGGCACTTTGTGGACCTTTTGATCCTGGATACTCATCATAAGCTGTTACATGCTGGAGTTAGAGAAGTGATAATAGAGATTAGACAACAATTTTGGATTCTCAAAATTAGACAAGTAGTGAAAAAGGTCTTGCATAAATGTGTGGTTTGCAAGCGTTGGAGTGCAAAGCCTTATTATGAAAAGGTGGCTCCACTTCCAAGAGAACGGTGTGTCTATACTGCCCCATTTGATGTAGTGGGAGTAGACTTGCAGGGCCAGTCTATGTGTATGAGCGAGGGGAGTCTAACAAAGGTTATATATGTCTTTTCACCTGTGCTACCACCAGAGCAATCCATTTGGAGTTGGTAAGCAACTTAAGTAGTGATGTATTTCTTTTGGCCTTTAAAAGGTTTGTGAACAGAAGGGGTTTCCCAAATAAAATCATATCGGATAATGCAAAAACCTTCAAAAAGGATGCAAAGGAACTCCAAGAAATTTGGTCCTTGCTAAAAGAGGAAGGATTCCAATCCTACTTTTCACACCAAGGGGTACAGTGGGAGTTTATTGTTGAGAGAGCACCATGGTGGGGAGGATTTTGGGATTGTGGTAAACGATTAACATCAAACCCCAGTGTGCCAGAAGACTTGCAGCCCATCCAGAGCACTCAAGGAGAGTTAACCAGCCGGTTCAGGTACCTTAAAGAGCTACAAGATCAGTTATGGAAGAGGTGGCAGATGGAATACTTGCCAGAACTCAATTATTACCCATCAGGCAAGGTAAAGGGCTCCAATGCAAATTGTATCAAGGTGGGAGAAGTGGTAATGATTGGGGATGAAAGACCAAGGCAATGCTGGAAGCTTGGCATAATTGAAGAGTTGTTTGTTGGCAAAGACAATTTAGTTAGGTCTGCACTGGTAAAGACTTCAGGAGGAAAGTTAAAGAGATCTATACAAAAACTCTATGCTTTAGAAATCAGCAAAAACACAGATAGTCAAGATGAAACATTTGAGTTACAGCCTCATGAAGAAGGCTTGGCTAACCTTGCAGAAGGTAATGACAACAATGCCTCTTCGGTGGGGAGTGTTAGAAAATCTAGAAGAGGAAGAACCATTGTTGTCCCAAGGCGATACGATGACTAAGCTGATTGATGCAGCATTGCTTGTATATATATTAAGTTAAGGTGTGTATATATATCCATCTCATAATTGTAAGGTTAGTGAAAAATTAAATTAATTTAGAGCTAGCATTTTTGAGCTCTTGTGGCATCATTGTTTGGTCACACTGTTGGCATCATTTTGAGACGCTGCCCGTCTTTTCTACTCGTTTGTGGAAGGTCGTACGTAAAGGTGTGGTTTGATAGAGAGCTCTCTTGCAATTCAGTTTGGTTGTTTAGATACATGATTGTTGCATCGTGCAATAGTCCAGGTTGCGTTGTTGTTGCAAGGTTCAGAAAGAAGACCACAAATAGTACCCTTTTGTTTACTTAAGTTTATGTAATTTAAGGTCTAAGGTAGGCCCGCATCGAGTCAGCAACCCTGAGGTTACCCTGAGGTAGGACCTAATAGGATCTCAAATCCGTAAAGTTTAATTTAGCTTAACTTGGGCTTTAGGTAGAACTTGCCCTTTAGAATTTGGCCGTTCACGGCTCAGCTGGGATTTCGAACCCGACAAATAAATAAAATAACACGAATTGATATGTCATGTTTATACTTTGTACACTCTTTATTTTGACATTTCCACACGTGCTTGTCTTGCAGTTTCGCTCTATCAGTCCAATGCATTAAACCATTGCACTTACTGCAATTCAGTTCACTTCTCAAAAGACACTTTTGTTTCATCCAATTAATGGCAGGAAGAGGATCATCAACAAGCAAAGGTTTAATTATTTCGCTGAATACTGCACGATCCATTTAAGGTATTTACTGAAAATATAAACCAAGTTTTTAGAAATAACTTGCTTACTTATTTACTGAATGCACGTTTTTGAATCACTGAAAATATAAACCAAGTTTTTAGAAATAACTTACGTATTTACTGAATGCACGTTTTTGAATCACTAAACTAAATTCTCGAGGTCAGTTACCATTATGATTCTCATGACGTCATGCCGCAAATTAATATTGGAACTAAACCAACCAACCAAATTTTACTTCACGACTGTAAATTAATTTTGGAACTAAACCAACCAACCAAACTTTACCAACTTTACCAAGTAAAGATGATCCCTCCCAAAAAATGATCAAGTAAAGATAGTCCCTCCCTTTTCTGTTGGGAGGGATTATCTTTACTTCATCCCATTTCAGTAAGAGAGGGTCCAAAGAAAAAAAGGCACCCCCTACAATAAAAAGGGCACAGTACTAAAAAATTTTCTTAAAACAGACCACCAATGAGCGAGTGTAAAATCAATTGTATTGTTTTATTAGATCAGTCTCATTCAAATATTATACAAAACAAAAATCTAATTTGGGTACAACAGTTATCACAGAAAAATTTTCAAACAATTACAAATGACTTGCCAATTAAAAGAACCATCAGAATAAGATGAAGATAAAAATAGTGATATGGCTGCACCAGTACTAAGGGCACTTATGAAAACCATTACAACTACAAAATTTGGAAGTACAATGTATACGAATAAAGATTCAAAATAGAATTTGAATAAAATAAAATAACCATGACCTACAGTATTTACAAAAACAAAATTTGTTTTCAGAGGCATACACATCATTCAAATAGGGCACTTGCAAGAAATTGAGGTGGGGGGGGGGGGGGGGGGGGTCAGACGTCGCCGACCCTCCCCTCTAGATCCGCCTATGAATATATTAATAATACGTATACGTATATGTATATATTAATAATGGTACATAGTGTAATAATTACAAAAAAATTCCTAAATTGATGGTGTTCAAATTTTAGAACTTTATGATCGTTATGATCCTTAATTCTGCTATTCTTATACGCCTTCAAATTCTGTAATTGTTAATTTTAAGATGTTAAAATGCTATAATTTTTATTTTTTAATTTAAATTAATTAATTTAATTTTAATACGTGAACGTTCATTGATTGCATGTATATATTTGGAGGGACTTAGCGAAAAAATAGTTGTGTTAGTAACTGCAAAAAGCGTCCTTCCCAGCATATGGGCGAGATCTGCTACCATGTAGTGATAGGGGAAAGTGGTCATCCCCCAATCTTTCCCTCTCCCCAACTCATTTCCCCCTCTCCAAAGAAGTCGAGCTTGTTGGTTTACCCTTAATTATGTTGTGATAATGACGCCCGAAGAAAGGTGCGAAGGAAATGGATTTGTAAAGAATCCCTTGCTTTGCTTTGTGTGGGACAAAGTAGATCATGTAAAATTTGACCTACTGCTAACTGTGTGTCGCGAGTTTTACGACGATGAAGAAGTGGAATTTGCAAAGGAACTGCTAAATACTCTGTGCAATGCTTGCCTCTTTCTAAGAAGAGGAAGTGCATAAGGCGAGAACGCATTAAAAGACATTATTAATACAGTGTCGACCTTACGAGCAGGTGAATGTGCCGTAACCTTTTGCGTAACTAACTTTCAGAGAGTTCCGGTAATCTCTATACATAATGTAGACATGTCAGTGCTCCTCAAGCAGTATAATGGGGTTAAAAATTCACTGACAGATGTTAGACAACAATAAGTAATTAATAACCAGAAAATTGCACTATTTCTCGGACAATTTCGCGCTGAGTTAGATGCGGTGAAAGCATGTACAGCAAAGCCATCATACGCGAATGTGGTCCAGGGGGCGTCAAGCCCGACTAGGTATGTGGAGAGTAGGGAGAGGAGTGTTACCCTACACCCAAGTGTCCCCCTGAGGGTGGACGTACAACATATCACGAGGTTCAAACGAGTGGTTCCCCCTCAACATGAGTTACTGGCCCCCGAGAGTGCGGGTGTAAGTCTGCCTGTAAATGGAGGTAACGCCGACGGGTGTTACGCACCTGGAGTTGTGTTACCACCTCCGCCGCCATCGTCACCGTTAGAGGGGAAAGGACACCTGGACACTCGTATGCACTTGGTGGGTAGCCTCCCCTCTCCTCATCTGGTAGAAGAGGAGGCACGCAGACCATGCGAATGGAGGCGTGGTTCCATTTCGCCCAACGTCGCCTGCAACGGGGGTAGGTTGCGTGGGCGGCAGTATGCAGCTTCTGACCAGTAGCTTCCCTCCCTCCTCCCCACAGCAGAGAAGGGGTCAGGCAAATCCATCTGGCTGGAGATGTGGTGTCTCCTCCTTCCTCGCCTTCGACTGCGGGAGGACACGAAAGGGCTCAGGCGTCTACCAGGCTTCGGAGGCCGAGACGCCCTTCCTGCATTCAAGCGTCCACCCAAGCCAGAAAACAAAATAAATTTTCGAAATTCGTTAAGAATGAAACGAGTGTCAAAAATGCCCTCCCTCCAACAATCGATGGGATGTCGGGGGAGGAAGAAATTGCAAGGCTGTGGAAAAACCACTAGTCAAACATTCTTAATAGTGTGTGTGAGTAAGATTAAACTTAAGATAGGCTGCAGCGAAACGCCTGTGAGAGGGACAAGGGAAAATACTTTTATATCAGTTCCTGAAGTAAAGAGAATTAAAGAGTTAAGACTGATTTTGCGCAAGGGTTAAATGACCTATCGAATGAACACTTAAAACATGCCAATGACGTGGTGTGTCTGCGTATATCATTGCTCTTATCATCCATGCTTGCTCATAGTTATATCCCTGCAGAGTTCATGAAGGTATATATCCTTCCCCTTGTCAAAAATAAGTATGGGAACATTCTATCCAGCAATAATTACAGGCTGTCGCCTTCTGCTTCTCGAAACTACTAGAGAAACTTGTTAAATTAAATGATTACTTATGGACATCTAATCAGCATGGTTTTAAAAGGTCCCACTCAACTGATCTGTATATCTATGTATTGAAGGAAATTATATTTAAATACACTGACAGTAATTCAACTATTTATAGCTGTTTCTTAGATATAAGTAAGGCATATGATAGAATGAACCACAATATTTTATTTTAAAAACTAGAAGACAGGAACGTTCCTATGTACAGTTGCCCGCATATGTAATGTTTCTCGCCTCACAAGCGACTCCGTACATGGAGGCGGGACAACCGATTCCAACAACATACAACATTGACATACAGGTAAGGCGCCGTTCAAAAATTACGTAACGCTATTTTTGCTAAAACCTGACACGCCTACTCATCATGGATTCAGACCTCACCACTCAACCACGACATTACTCACTAACCTCACGCAGCACATCATGGATGGCATCAACTCCAGACGACCAGCTCAACGTACACTATTAACAACAATAGACATTAGTAAAGCATTTGATGCTATCCCACGCTTCCCTCTCATAAACAAAATACTCAGCACAAACATGCACAATATTACCAAAAGATGGCTGAGCAATATCTTTCAGGAAAATACTCACATGTCACATTTAATGACAAGTCATCCAAAAACAAGTTTTTTCCGAACAGGGTCCCTCAAGGCTCTGCTCTCTCACCAACACT
Organism: Bathynomus jamesi; assembly: GCA_023014485.1. NCBI lineage: Eukaryota > Metazoa > Arthropoda > Malacostraca > Isopoda > Cirolanidae > Bathynomus > Bathynomus jamesi. The sequence continues at coordinate 876,757 of JAJOZX010000934.1, forward strand.
GTTCAACTTATACATGCATGACATTCCAAAACCCATAGATAACAAAATTACCTTATCATCATATGCAGATGACATCACTCTAACATCCACCCACAACAACATCGACACCGCTACAAATAACCTACAAACATACATAAACAGTATACAAGACTGGCTCACACACAATAGACTCAAAGTAGCGCCCACAAAATCAACCATCACCTTGCTAACAAGCAACACAAAAGAACACCAGATAACTCCACATATTACACTAAACACCAACATTCCACACACTCACAAAACTAAAATACTTGAGGTCACATACAACACATCATTATCTTTTGCAAACCACATTCAGGACATTAAAAACAAATGTGCGTCAAGACTTAACACGCTTAGGGTACTAACAGGCACAAACTTTGGACACCAGGAAACAACATCACTCATATATAAACAATATATTCGCACAGTTATGGACTATGCTAGCCCATGCTGGGCACCCATTATCTCAAACACACACATAAACACCTTACAGACGATACAAAACAACGCACTTCGTATCATTACAGGATGTACCCAAACAACACCAATATAACACCTGCACACAGAAACAAAAATACTGAAAGTTAGGGAACATTTAGACACGAGGGGAACACAATTCATGGCAGCAGCGACAACTAACCCACAACACCCTTGCCACTACATGTACAATCATGCACCGACACCTCGCACCATTAAGGTAACACCAGAGAGACATTATAACCAAATACACCATGCCATACCACACCCCAAAGACATTACACAGTATAGAAAACACATACACACACACCTAACCCACAAAGCACTGACACGACTCGGTCCGAATGCGGTCCTGGGTGCGAAGCCTCCACCCATTCACAGGTCAGAGACCAGCCTGAGCAGATCGGATCGAGTTAACTTAGCACGACACCACCCCAACTTACAGACATATAAACACAGACTAGACAACTCCACAGACGACACCTGCCACCTGTGCCAGGACACACCACAAACAATTGGCCACATTATGACAGACTGTACCGCTCTAGCACAACATAGAACACAACACATCACTAGTGCGCTGAACCTCTGGTCCACTGCGGAGAGGGGCGATCGGTTACTTGCGTGCCGCCGGCTTGCTCGATCAGGGTGGGCTGATCGGCTAACCAACAACAACTAATTTACGAATTTACATGATTATATATATATATATATATATATATATATATATATATATATATATATATTTGTGTGTGTGTGTGTGTGTGTGTGTGTGTGTGTGTATCTATAATATATATATGACATTGAGCAAAAAAAAGATTGAGACAGTGTGAGAGAGAGCGAAGTAGAGGGGCAGAGAGAGTTAGTGGGAAATGGCTTATCGATTGTTACACAAAGAACTTGTTAACAGTCTCGTTCTGAATAACAGTAACTGATTATCAAAATCACATAAGAATAATCCACGGTTATACTAGCATAAACGTATTTATATATACTTATAAATTCATACAATATTATACTAATGTTTGTGAAATGACGTTGATGGGCTAAACCGTGGAGTTGACATGGTTACTTGCTGTCGCCGTCCAGGAGAGACTACATTTGGGCGTGTCAGTAAAAACCGTAAGGTGACGGTTGCATGAAGCAGGATACCATCTTCAGTTTGTGGCTGATGCCTATTATATTAATAGAGTTTTCCAGATTTTATTTGTATTATCAATGTGGAGAGATAATGATTTAATCACGATGGACAGATAAACCCATTAATGTTTTCCAGATTTCCTCTTGTATTATCATTGTGGAAATATTTTTAGATCTTAACAAGGAATATATGATATATATACAATAAAACACTAATTCTTTATTACAACAAATATGCAATGGTTGAGAATGTTTTACTAAATAGTTTATCATACAAAATGTTCACAATTTGCCATAGATTAACATAAATGGCACAGCTATACCCGGTTCAGAGTTAGTATTTGGTCCATCCCCCATTATTGTCTATTACATCTTGTAATCTGTGTGCCATAGGTGCAACATGGTTATGTATGATGTGTGGGTTCCTTCGGAACATCTCCCACCCAGCCATAGTGTGATCCAGCAGCTGGCGGCTGGTCCGCTCCTGCCCAGGCTTCCACGAGTTCACCACATTCCCCCACATGCTCTCAATGGGGTTGAGGTCACACCCCTTACTATGCCAATCCCGTAGTTCTACGGAGGGTCACTCAATATATTTTGCCCTACCTTTTTTTTTTCTTCCCAAGTTTCCTTGTTAGTTCCAAAAATTTTGTACACAAGTAGTTACATACGTTTTTTACAAGTTTTTATTTTCCACATAGTCTCCATCCTTTTCTACGGCTTTCCTCCACCTCGAAACGAGGGCCTTTATTCCTCGCTGGTAAAAGTCCGCTGGGTTCTGCTGGAGCCATCTTTTAACCTCCTCAACAACCTCATCGTCACTCTGAAACTTTCTTCTCCGGTCGAACTCGCTTTATCCGCCTCTGGAGTCTCTGTAGGGTAACAATATATGCCTCTGAGTTGATTGTTTGTCCTTTATTCATAATGTCCACCAGAATCACCCCTTTCATGTCCCAGAAGATGGTGGCCATAACCTTTCCTGTAGAGGGAGCCATTTTGAACTTTTTCCTGCGTGGGGAGATTGCGTGATGCCACTCCATGGATTGGCGTTTTGTTTCAGGTTCAAAGTGGTGTACCCAAGTCTCATCCCCAGTCACAGTTCGTGAAAGGAAGTCATCCCCTTCTGTCTCGTATCGAACCAACGACTCAGAAGCAATTTCTTTGTGATCTTCAATGAGTTCGCGAGGAACAAACCGTGAACACACTTTTGAGTATCCCAGTTGCTGAATTATCGTATTCACATTTCCTTCACTAATTCCTAGCTCCAGTGATAGCTCCTTGTATGTGACGCGCCGATTTGACCGAATGATGCTGTTAGCACGTTGCACAGTGTGAGATGTCATATTCGATGCCGGGCGATCGCTGCGTGGCTCATCATCGAGGCTGGCTCTCTCTCTCTCTCTGATGATCTCGCACGTTTAGACCATTGTCCAACTGTGCTTCGATCAACAACAGCATCTCCGTAAACATTTTGTAGACGTTTGTGAATATTTCCAACTGTTTCCTTCTCTGCGGTTAAGAACTCGATAACAGCTCTCTGTTTACGACGCACATCACTGTCAGACGCCATTTTCGAAACTGCGTTAACCATCGGTTTTATACAAGGGCGTTTAAAAGCGGTTTTATACAAGGAGGGGAGGTTCAAACTGGAAAAATCCGGTTATGTGAAGCGCAGAAAGTTCAAACTTACGGCCCAAAAGACATTTCAGCCCCATGAACTATTATTTAGCCAAAAAAAGGGTGGGGCAAAATATATTGAGTGGCCCTAGTAGATTTCGCTGCTCCTCGAACCACCTTCTGACAATCCTGGCGGTGTGGATGGGAGAGTTGTCATGCAAATGGATTTTAAATATTAAAAGTAGAATTATATCTCATCCATACGCTTCATCAGTAACCCACTATTCGAGATAGGTTTTAACCCCTATGCATTAGGGGTTTCTCTCAGCTAAATGTAAATTGATGACCATTATTCGTCCCATATAAATGTGGAAACCGGACATACAAATGCGTGTAATACATAAATCTTACTCTAGTAATAGTATAATATTCTATAACACACAAATACAACATACCTGCATAAAGATAATCTGCTCAGGATAGGGCAAGGCATACGCACGTACAGAAGGCAGCATTACCTCCTCCATGATCTCTATATATTGATCTGCCTTAAACCTCCCGTGGATCTCAGTCAGCTCTCCTAGTCCCTGCAGGTGCATCCATCCCCAGTCCCCATACATTCACCCTCACGTGCCCACTCCGTGTCCCTTTGTAAATATTTTGGCGGGCATATCTCGTGTTGTCCTGTCGCCAACACCGAAGACGGTCGTGAGTTGTAGACGCAAACCTGCAGTGCCGTAACAGGGGCGAGGCGAGTGAGGCACTTGCCTCGGGTGCGCAAAGCTGAGGGGCGCAGAAAAACTATACAAAATATGTATCTACTATCCCAAGCACACCATGCCATTAGGGAAAGGGCGCATTTCTATAAATTTTCAGTACTTTTCAGTACTTTATTTTCTGTTTTCCATGCATATTATTCGATTAGCGCTTTTCCAAACCGAATATTGCAAATCAGAAAACAGGATTTAATGACTGGAAAAATTTAAACCGTATTGTAGAACATGAAAATTCAACTAATCATCGTGAAAATTTCTGTAAATGGAAATCCCTAAAAAAAAGACTACTGTGCGGACAATGTATCGATGATTCACTACAGAAATTTACCACTTAGAGGATCGTGTAGTGTTATAGGAATAGGGGGGCGCAATTTTATATAGGGGCGCAAGTATAGGGGGGTGAAATTTTATAATCTTGCCTCTGCCGCAAAATTAGCTAGTTACGGGTCTGCGCAAACGTCTTCTCGTCAGAGAAGATAACTCTGCTCTAGTATGCGAGATCATCATTTATATGCTGGCCTGACGATGTCGTTCCTCGATCCTCTCTTTTTTTGGCAGGAGTACGGTGGTGATAGCCTGCTTAATGCAACCGTCTCCTTACGGTGTCCACTGACACGCCCATATGTAGTGTCTCCCGGATGGCGACTGCATTGTTGATAGGATCGTTCTGCACTTCGTTGATTAGTCTCCGGTCTTCTTCTGGGGTGGCCTTTCTTGGTGCCCCGCACTTACGACGATCTAGCAGATTCCCAGTCTCCTGCCACCTCCGCACCCAGCGTCGAACAGTAAGCTTCGAAATTCCCAGTTCCATGGCTATGTCAACTTCAGAGAGGCCTGCTTCTAGCATACCAATTATCCGGCCGCCTCGCTGTGCAATTTTATCTTGAGCTGGATTCACTTTCAGAGTCGGTGTTCGTCATACGGTGTAGAAATATGGTATGAGCATCGATCATGCCAGTAACCATGTCAACACTTCGGTTGGGCCCATCAACGTCATTTCATAAACATTAGTATAATATTGTATGAGTTTATAAGTATATATACTGTAAACCAGGTTAATTTCGCGGCAGCAAATTCCCGCTCTTTCATATCCTTGGACGAGTTCGCGGCATCATAATTTTGCAGGCAACAGTTGCTAGTTATAATTTACAGATTAAAATGACGTCATGAATGACGACATTTATTCTGGACTGTGATTGGTCGAGGTTGAAGTCGTATATCAAGTCAAGTTTTACTTCTTGGTATGCGAATGAAGTTTCAGCAGCACTCAACGTAAATGAATCGGTAAGATAGATTTGAAGCGCTCCACACTGAAACCTATTCATGGATTGTCTCTGCATTGGATAACCTACACAAAATGAGGGAGACCATTCGGAAGGCAAAGCTGGGCACTTGCGTTTTTTTTGCGGTACTGCGGTACTGCGGTACTACCGCACTACCAAACCGGTACCGCATAACGCAGTACCGCAAAGGATCGCTGAAAGTACAGCCTGTACTTTCAGCGATCCTTTGCGGTACTGCGTTATGCGGTACCGGTTTGGTAGTGCGGTAGTACCGCAGTACCGCAGTACCGCAAAAAAAACGCAAGTGCCCAGCTTTGTCGGAAGGGTTGGGAAATTAGCGGCATTCATGACATTCTTGTTATACAGTAATATACAGTATAATTTAAGTTTTTTGGATCACCTGAAGATCAGAGCCCCCATGTATTCTTGTTTTTTGATTTACAGTACCAAATATAATAATAAATTAAATTGAATGCCCGGTTAGGTCAACTGTACGCCCTTGACGATTGGTTATGTTAAGTTGTGACATTTTTGTTAGTTTTAACGAAGATATCATTTGGTAATTGAGGCTGGGGACCCTGATCTTCACGTGATCCCATTAAAATACTTTATTTGAAAAGTAAATTCAGAATATTGTAATGAAACATTGACCTAACCTGGCATTCAACTTAATTTATTATTATATTTGGTACTGTAAAGCAAAAAACAAGAATACATGGGGGCCCTGATCTAAGTTTTATTCCCTTACTATCTTCCAAAGATTAGTTTAAATTGTCAAATTTTCGCCTGCTGGATATTTTTGCGTAAAATATAGCCTACACGATAAACGCGAAAATTTCCTACAGGCCAGGCGAATATTTCGCATTCACTAGTATATAAAAACTTCTCTATTGTAGTAGCTGTTCATATAGATTTGCAGTAATTATAATGGAACCTTATTACTGTATAAGACTAGTAGGTGCTGGTTAAGTGTGCGGTCTACCTACGATTGGTTAGGTTTAATCATGATATTTTCGTTAAAACTAACGAAAATATCATGACTAAACCTAACCAATCGTCAAGGGCGATTGACAATGGGATGTAAACAAACAATTAGTAAACAAGATAAGAAGCTATAATTAAAAGGTAGACCGCCGAATCGTAGGTAGACCGCACACTTAACCAGCACCGACTAGTAAACGACATGGAGTTCAACGGTGTTCACGATCATATTAATTGTTTATCTTTATGAACACAGACATTACATTATAATTACTTGTATGTCAATGACTGCACATTCAATTGTCCTTTAGATATATATATATATATGTCTGTGTTATATGTTATTGGATTCGCCTGTGAGGCGAGGAACATTACATATGCGGGCAACTGTATATACGAATATTAAGTTTATTGAAATTTTGGTATTCCCTCCAATCTTTTAGAGTTAGGTGGAGCAGTGCAGTATCCGAATGTTTTGGTGCCTCTTGCGGGGTGAGGCAAGGCTCCTTGCTCTCTCCTCTGCTGTTTAATGTGTGTGTGTATTGATGGATTAATTGTTTCACTTAATGAAGCAACAGCTGGATGTTGTATAGCTAACACAAGGATAAATAACTTAGCCTATGCCGATGATATGGTGTTAATAAGTTCTTCTGTTAAAGGTCTGGATTGTCTGCTAAAAGTCTACAAATTATATTCCCAGAAATATGATTTTTTTATAATGCCACAAAAACTAAGGTTGTGCAATCCCACTCCAAAAGCTTTCATCAGCCAGCGGATATTGTTTCAAAATGAGAGGTGAAGCAATAAAGGAAGTACAAGAATTCAAGTATTTGGGTTAAATTATCACCAGCTCCTTGAGTGGTGACTCAGATATAAGAAAACAATATCGAGGCCTCTGTGCTCAAGCGAATATGACTATAAGGAACATGGAACTTCCGGTTCTGTATAAGTGAAGCTAAAAACATTCTTTTTCGTACTTTCTGTAGTAATATACACGGACAGCAACTCCGGGTGAATTATAAAAAAGGTTCTGGTAGAACCCTAAATTTGTTATACACCAGATCTTTTAGATTCCTACATAAATTACCCCCGAGATGCTTAGCTTCACAAATGTTTGCTACCCACAATGTCCCGCGCTTCTCGGAGGTAACAAGATGTACGGTACTCAATACAGTCTAATGCAAAGAATTAAAAAATCAACCAACCCGATTATCCAAGCTATTCATTGGTGGTGCTGCCCAGGGGTGTAGTGACAAATTTTAAGGTGCAGGAGCTCTCAGGAAATACCGGCATGTTGGTACATAATTTTAAATTGTGCTATTATTTCCTTGTACCGGTACATCAGTTAATCAGGTTACTCCCCAGATTAAGAGAAAAGTTGAATACACGAATTTTACGGTAGTACTCCGAGGCGTAATAATTAATTCATCCAATTTTTTGCAATTACAAATCATATTTAAGGGAAAAATTTTTTATCTTTAGTTCTTTACCAATATTTACATTTTTTTCAATTGTCAGCAATTTCATATGAAGTACAAATATTTCTATGGTTTGTGGCATTTTTTTGCATATAATGATAATGTCAAGCTATTATGGCATGATATAATGTACGGCAGGGGAGCCAAAACGTCGATCGCGATCTACCAGTAGATCGCAGAGCAATTTTTAGTAGATCGCAGAATGACCAGTAGCTTAGCCTAGCAACAGAGACCTTACGTTTCACAATACTAACGAGCACACGACCCGACCGCTACTACCAAAAATTAGCGTTCTTTATGTTATCACCTCCATTATCGGGAGCAACATTTATTTGTTTTATCTTTGTGTTTACCAGTCATTTAACAAAAAATAACAAAGTTTAACTTTAATAATTCTGAGAGATATTTAATTAATGTCAGAAAATTATACCGCTAACTTTAATTTCTGCCAAAATTTCATACCGCGGTAAGCTGAGCTGTTATGAGCATGTGTCACTTAAGTGACGGGTCAGTAATTTGGAATAATCGGTGGTGAAGGTCAGTCTCCAGTCCAATTGCATTAACACCGTTAAAATGAGTGCTGGACCAAGTGCCAAGAAACAAAAAACTTACAACTTTCACAATGTGTGGGAGACGGCATATTTTTTTACGATGAAAAATTCCAAATGTGTGTTTAATTTGCCATGCATGTGTCACTTTCGTCAAAAAGGGGAATTTAGAGAGGCATTTTAAAAATATTCACAAGCGGTATGACAGTGATTTCCCAGCTGAAAGTGAACTACGTAAGAGAAAAGTCAATGAACTTAAGTCTCAACTTAGTGCTCAGCAGTCTATCGTTACAGGGCCTAGCACAAAATCGAAAGCAGCAGCGAGTGCGTCATTTCGGGTGAGCCGTGTACTTGCGAAACACAAGAAACCTTTTCAGGATGGAGAAATATTCAAAGAAGCATTTACAGAGGCAGCAGAGTCGTTGTTTCAGAATTTCAGTAATAAATCGGAAATATTGTCTGCTATTAACCAGCTTCAGCTATCCAGAAACACTGATGCGGCGTTGTAAAGTAATGGATGAGAATTTGGTGGAACAACTGAAGAAAGACATACATGACTGCGTGTCCCTTTCACTTCAGTTTGATGACTCGACAGATGTGATCGACACATCACAGTTATGCATTTTTATTAGAATCGTGTTTAAAGTTATGACTGCCAAAGAAGAACTGCTTAAAATCCTACCTTTAAGAGGGAAAACTCGAGGTGAGGACATTTTTCATGCATTCAGTGAGTTTGTTAACGACACACAATTCCCACTTCACAAGCTTGTGAGCATAACAACTGACGGATCACCTGCTATGACTGGCCGCTCCAATGGGTTCATCGGCCTGTGCAAAAGTGACCAAAGGTTTCCAAACTTCTTTAATTATCACTGCATAATTCACCAACAAGCATTGTGTGGTAAAATGTTGAATATTAAAGAAATTATCGATATTTCTCATAAGATTGTGTGTTCTATTCGGGCGAGAAGTCTACAAAGGCGTCTCTTTCGGTCTCAGATAGAAGAAAATAAAGCAGAACACACTGACCTTTTGCTGCACACTGATGTCAGGTGGCTAAGTAGAGGTAAATTCCTGCAGAGGTTTAGGGATCTCTTACCTGAAATTGAAGACTTTCTGAAGTTAAAAGAAACATATTACAAAGAGTTGGAAGACGAAGTGTGGCTGTTAGATTTAGTTTTTTCATTAACACTACTGCTTTTCTAAATCAGCTAAACTTAGAGTTGCAAGGTAAAAACAAAACTATTGTTGAAATGATTACCTCAGTGAATGCTTTTAAACAAAAACTAGAACTGGTATCCTCACAGCTGCAGCGACACCAACTGCGGAACTTCAAAAACATGATGTCAGAGCTGGAAAGTCAGGGGAAAGAATGCGACCAGTTTGACAGTGTTCGATACGTTCAACAGTTGCAGAATGTTATTACAGAATTCAACAGACGGTTCCAAGACTTAGCAACACTAGAACCTGTAGCAACATTCATGTACTTCCCATTTGGTGCAAACTTTGACATTGATGAGTTTGCATCAAAAATGGCCTTATTGTTTAGTATGGACATATCTGCAATCGGGAATGAAATTTTGACTCTGCGAAACGACATTCAAATCAAATCCAAGTCTTCAGAAGGAAACTTTTGGCACCTACTTCTTGAATAAAAGTATCCGAATGTCAGAAAAAGTGCCATGTACTTGACAGCATTTTTTGGATCAACCTACCTTTGTGAGTCAACATTCTTACTCATGAATATCATCAAATCAAAATACCGAGCCACTCTGACAGATGATCACCTGGATGCTTGTTTGAGGCTAGCAATCAGCAGCTACAATCCCGACTACACACGGCTTGCTGATGCCATGCAGTGCAAATCATCACATCAGTAAAGTAAGCTCTTCTTATTCCCGTATACCTAATTTCTAATAAGTTTGGGGGTTAAAATTTAATGAAAAATATATCTGTGTGCATTTGGCAATATATTTTTATATTCACTTCATTTTATTCTTGGTTATTCTCTCTCCATTTCTGTGTGTGTGTGTGTGCGTGTGTGTGTGTGTGTGTGAGTGTGTGTAACTAGGCTGGTGGATCATATAGGGAGAACTTTGGAAAAAGTAGATCCCATCTCAGTAAAGTCTGGCCACCCCTGATGTACGGTATATAATAAAATTCACGTTACTTCACTCACTGGCCAGCCCTATGAGAGTCTCAGTTGAGACTCACTGGTCTGGTTAAACTATTTAATAATAATAATGATAATACTTCACTTAGACTTGGAATATTAAAAATTTGAAATCACAATTAGAAGCCAGTGCTTTCATTTCAGTCTGTTTGTTCCCAACTTCCAAATATCAACTAAAAAAATAAATAAATAAAATTTGGATGAATGGAGGTGCGGGAGCGGCGCTCCCGTGCGCTCCCGCAGCACTATACCCCTGGTCCACCATATGTCTTCTAAGCTATGGAACTCATGATATGAAAACATTTGTCTGTAACTCCACTTAACGTCGACGTTACTGTACTATTTCTCATTAACTGTACTTCTATCCTTAGTATTTGAATTGTCAATGTATTCTATTGTCAGTTCGTATTATTAATATTTGTTATCCTATATACTATTGAGCTAAAATGTGTCTGTGTGTCTGTCCGCTTTCTTCGGAACCGTGCACAGACTAAACGGCACATCGGAAAATTCTGCAACTACCACCAACTGATAGTCCATGAACTGCCGATGTGCTCTGTCAAATTTCCCGGTCCTAGGTCACTCCGCGGCCGAGCACGAGCTATTTAATGTCTATTACAAGTGAATGTAAGTACTTCGAAAACGAAAATGACGAGAGCAAAACTACATAATAAACTGTTTGGTAGTCCCGGTAATAGTTTGGTAGTCCCGATAATACGTAAGTACCAATATACATATACATATATACAATATACATATACATATACAGCTAGCTGTGACATATACTGCTACATATACTGCTACCTGCCCGGAGGGCGATAGCGAGCTACCGCTTGTATGGAGTATGGTCTGACAATAAACTCTTTCATTTTCATTTCATTTCATTTTCATATATACAGGATGTTCCAGAAGTCTGGACTCATAGGGAAAATAGACATTATATTTTTGAAGTGAAACAAACACATTTCTAATGTCAGTTTTACATACTTCAGGAAAGAAAATACCCTGATGGCTCAGTATACCAATCAAGAGAAGATGGAATTGGTATTGCTACATATTTCCGGAAAAAGCCAGAGGGAGGCATGTTCGTGACTGCACTGCAGAGTGGAGCAGCTCTCGGAGTGGGTCGAATCGAAGCCTCGCTAACCCTAGTTTCGGATACCGTAATGAAAAACAAAAAATAATAAAATCCATGGAAATAAAAGTGGTTACCCCTTTCGGCCTATATTTATGATGCTCTCAAATAATTAAAAACGATAAAACTGAATTACAATATTAAAAACAAACAATTTAAAAAATAAAAATAATGAAAATGACAACAAAAACTGATTGAACAAGGCAACGAAACCATGTAGCAAGAAAGCAGAAGTTAACTCTATAGTGTTATGGCCTTTGTAATTATTAAAGCACATAACTATGAACATACAATCAAGCATCACTATAACCCTCGGTTTTGCTTCTGCCCGAATATATATATATATATATATATATATACTAGCGGAGCGACGCGACGGTGGGTGTTGAACGCTATAAGCTAACGAAAATATCACGACTTAACCTAACCAATCGTCAAGGGCGTACAATTAACCTAACTGGGCATTCAATTAACTACCCAGGTATTCAGGTGACCTAACCGGGTATTCAATTAACCTAACCGGGCATTCAGTTCACCGGAGCTATTGAAGAATAGGGACCCCAGCCTTCTTTAGGTAGCTTTATAAGGCTAACTAACGAAAATATCATGACCTAACCTAACCAGTCGTCAAGGGCGTACAGTTAACCTAACGATTGGTTAGGTTAGGTCGTGATATTTTCGTTAGTTAGCCTTATAAGCCTAACTAAAGAAGGCTAGGGTCCCTATTCTTCAATAGCTCCAGTTGACCTACCCGGGCATTCAATTAACCTACCCGTGCATTCAATTAACCTAACCGGGCATATATATATATATATATAGAAAAGAACACAGTCATAAAAATCATGAGCTTCACATATAATTAAAACTAGCGGAGCGACCCGGCGTTGCCGGGGTGGATGTTGAACGCTATATATAGCGTTCAACATCCACCCCGGCAACGCCAGGTTGCTCCGCTAGTTTTAATTATATGTGAAGCTCAAGATTTTTATGACTGTGTTCTTTTCTATAGTTTTATTGACCAAATAATTAGTCATGAAAATCTTAAGATTCAGAAATCTTGACACAATGTGAAGCTCAAAATTTTCACGGCTGCGTTCTTTTCTGTAGTTTAATCGCGGTGCTGGGGCCTTCGGGCCCAGTAATTTTAATTATTTAATTTATTAACACCCAAGTGCACAACCTGGGGACCTAATCAATATGTGTGTGAAGTTTCATGTTTATAACTGCTTCCATTTTGGAGCTATGGCTGGAACACACACACATACACACGTCCTTTTATTATTATTATTATATATATATATATATATATATATAATGTGTGTGTGTGTGTGTGTATATATTATGAACGCTTCTATTGATCAAGTTTTCAGTTCCACGAACGAGTAAATTTTAATTCGTATGAAACCGCTTTCATTGACTTAATTTCTTCATTTTGAAGAGAAAATAGTCTTGTACTCGAAATCATGCAACAATTTATTACTGCAAAAGTGTTGCCAGTAATGAAATAAATTATTATTCACAATATTCAAATAAACACAAACACTTCATCCCAAAATTATACAAAACTTTATTTTTATTATTTTTTTTGTCGTGTAGTAATTTTTAACTGTTGCGCATTCCATCACTCATTTGCCATGCACTGCGCAGTACACGAACAGGTTAATTCCTGTCCTGAAGCAGTGACGAGACTAAGGGAGTCTTTGGTGGGACAGCTCAGCGCTTGTCTCTGCTGTTACAAATCGATCAGTTGTTAAGGCAACGGACACCGAAATCAAAATAATCATTAGGGAAATGGTCGAAAAGAACCAAATAACATTGACACACTGCGTGCGCCTAAGGAATGCACCGCTCACAAACACAAAGAAAGAGTACAGTATTTGACGGAGCAAAAGACTTATTGAACTAAATTACTAAATTCTATATTTATAATAGTAACATTTCCGAACCAACACATACACACACACACACACACACACACATATATATATATATATATATATATATATATATATATATACGTGTGTGTGTGTGCGTGTGTGCATGGGCGCCCACAGAAACATTTTCAAGGGGGGGGGAGGCAAATCATGTATGTAAGGGAACAGCTTTTACAGTGTAACTGAGTAAGCCTGTAAGGCAATGGACTGAAAAAAATGTTGTGTGCTTAAACGCAAACACAAATTTACAGTATTAATAAAAATTGCTGAAAATATTTAGTTTAATTACGATGTTTTAAGTATCTCAGCCTTGGTATTACTAAAATAATAGACACGAGTTGGGTAACAAGAAATAATCCAGTTTAAAAAAATGCAGTTAAGTGAACCATGAGCTTTAATAATGAAAATTGTAATCATTTATGAAAACATTACGTTCGATGACATACCAAAATATTTGTAAGAAAAATTAAAAAACGAGACAAAACTTGATAGGTACAGGCAGCAACAAACCAAATGTGAAATTGAAATGCTATCCCTTCCACAATATGTACCCTATATTTTATTTTTATCAATGTCAGTTATCACAGAAAATCTTTTTAAAAAAATCCATCAATTTGCTTAACTAAAAAACAAAAAAATATTTAAAAAGAAAGTGAAGGCGTCCGCGATCACTGCCAAATCAGTCCACAACGTTCCTCATAAAGTCAGCTTTGTTCAAGTTGATTTTCTCTCTGTGTACGCTCAACATACACAACCTGGATAATCGATCATCAGTCATAGTTGATCTTAGCGATGTTTTAACTCTGCGCAAGGTATTGAACGACCTCTCAACTGTGCATGTAGTCGCAGGTAATGTTAATCAGTGGTGGGCACCGTTAACCAAAAAGTTAACTTCGATAACGATAATCCGTTAACCCCAATTTTTAACTCCGATAACGATAATCCGATAATTTTACTACAAAGTTAACGGAAGTTAACGATAATCCGTTAACGATAACTATTTCTTTACTAACATTTAAAAAAATCAAGGAAAAAAAGCTTTAAAACCCATAGAAAATGTTTATTTATGCAAAATCCAACAATAAATAGGTATTTAACTGTATTTTATCAAGTTTTGCAACTTTTTTGCTTAATAACTTTTTTTTTATTTTTAATAAAAAATGTACTGATTACATGTTTTGAAACCCTTGTAACCACTAACCATTAACTAAATTTTAATTTACCAGTGAATTATTATGGCGGGAACTGAAAGGTAAAATTAAATTTTAGGCACATTTATTAAAGCCTATGACACAATGTGCTGGTTGCCCTTCAGAAAGACCAACTTCTCAAAGTTAGGCACAACTGCCAGTCTTGACCTCTTGGGCCTCAGGATGTCCTTGCCGAGAGAGAAGAGCCGCTCCACTGCGGCAGAGGACGGAATTGGCAGACTGAAGTTATGGCGGTTTGAATTCATTCGCGGAGCGGTGATCTTCCGTCAATGACTCCTCGCAGTTAACGTGTTAACGGACTTTAACAGACTAAATATCGAGTTATCGGAAGTTAACTGGTCCGATAACGATAAATGGAAATTAACTTCCGTTAATAGTCCGTTAAAAAAGTTAACTTCGTTAATTAACTGTTATCGGATTAACGCTTTAGTGCCCAACACTGATGTTAATAACATCAGAAATGCCTGGAGTATGGCTACGTAAAATTCGGTACTTGAAAGCAAGTCGAGAAATTCTATGTTGATGTCTTGCAAGAGGAGGTAAATGCCCCCTCTTGCCCCTTCCTGCGGGCGTTCATGTGTGTGTGTGTGTGTGTGTGTGTGTGTGTGTGTGTGTGAAAAGAAATGAAAAATAACGAAACTTTCGAACTGAATTTAATTAAAAATATAATTTGTATATTCATGAACATTTCCTTCCTGACTATACTTTTTCTTACTTATAAATTAAAGTTTCAAATAAAAAAGTTTCCATTCCGTTTTGTGTTTTTTTTATGCAGGAAGGAGGGGCCAAGGGCGAATGGCCGCAAAAACGCTCCCCACCCCCATAGAAGAAGGGAGCCAAAATCGAGGTTTAGAGTTTTCGAGATGCCCAGACACTCTGCGTTTGAAAGACTGGAGGTCATAGACAGGGGAAGAAATGGAGTGATGAAGATTGTTTCAGAGTTGACTGGTTGAGTAGTTGAAAGATTGAAAATTTCAATGAACCCTTGCGTTAGAGAGTTGGATAGAAAAGGAATGAGAATCTGTCGAAAGTCTGGTACTGTGTGCTCTCCTTAAAGAAGGAGGTAAGCAGTTAGAGAATTCAGAAGAACAGTGTCCATTATAAAAGCTATAGTTAAGAGAGAGTGAGGCAGTATTGCGGAAAAGAGAGAGGAATTGAAGACAGTTAGTAAGAGGCGAGGAATTGATAAGACAAAGAGCCTTCGATTTCACCCGGTCAAGTAGGGCTATGTGGGTTGAGCGAGCCACACCGTATATAAGAAGCGTACTCCATAAAGGGGCAGACAAGACCCCTGTACAGAGGCAGCAATTGAGTGGGGGTGAAGAAACTGCGGAGCCGGCACAGCACACCTAACCTCTTAGAAGCTGGTTTGGAAAGAGAGTATATGTGACATATCCGGGAAAGATCAGGAGAAAAGGAAACACCAAGAGTTGTGTATTGTTGAAGGTAAGGGGATAGTCATGTAGAAGATTGTGACGAGTAGACAAATGAAGGAACTGAGTTTTTGAGGCATTAAAAGCCACAAGGTTTTCTCTGCCCCTATCAGAGATGGCAGAATGAACAGAGGTCAGGTGTACCATAGCCGTCCTACGCGAATCATGAAGCGACTGTTGAGAGGGACGCTTTGTGAAGAGGGTGGAGAAGTGAAGAATGGAATCATCGGCAAAGGAGTAGATAGGACAGGAAGTTCGACTTATTGTCAAATAAAAGGAAAAGAGTGGGTGACAGGACAAAACCCTGCGGAACACCACTGTTTATAGCTTTAGGAGAAGAACAGTGTCCATCAACAACCGCTGCTATAGATCGGCCAGAAAGGAAATTGGAGGTGAAGGCAGGGCCTGTTTAAGGGGCGAGCCAACGTGGCACTGGCTCAGGGCGCCGAAGTTTAGGGGGCGCCAAAAATCGAAAGCGCAACAGAAAAATAAGACAAAATATCGCTATCAATCAGCAAGAAACCAGTGAACAGTTTAAAAAGGGAATTCTATATAGAAAAGTGGGGCGCGGGAGGTGAGGGAGGAGAGAGGTGTGGCCGTGGGAGGAGGATAATGTAAACAATGGCCAGCTGTTTCTCACTCGGCGCCGACTCTCCCGAGACCGCTGTAATTCTTCTTAATATTTTAACCTTATTATAGGTAAGTTATCAGCACTGCTACATCAGAGAATATATAATAAGGGTGTGTTCGTGTTTTAGTGTACATTCCCTTACGCCAAATTTTGCTGATGAATGTTTTTCTACCAGCGAAAATGTGTTTAGCTCATATTTTAGCTCTTTTCTTTTGTTGAAATGTAGGATCTTGCATTAGTGGTAGGATGATATCAACATATGAAGTAATGTCGACACCTTGTGTTCTAGAGGGTGTTTGAATATGAATGTGTGTGGTTCAAAACTTAAATATAACTAAAAAATTATGGAAACAAATATGTGACGTCGTTTGCTCAAGAATTTAGTGATGACCCAATGTTAGCCTAGTATCCTACTGCCACTTTCTTGCAATTTTCCCTTGTTTTTACTATAATAATAATAGGCCCAATTCATCAAAATACGTAAGTAAAATGTGTTTATATCTGGTGTTGTACATTTTAGTGATAAGTAGTGGAAAATTAGGTCGAATGGAATAAAAGTAACTTTTATGTAATGAATTTTTACTTGAAAGGCCTATCTCATTGATATTATCCTTAATTATGTGTACTTGTCTATTAGGCCTGGAGGCTGGATAATATTTTTTAATTTTCTAAATATTGATTTCCACCAGATAATAAGATATTAAAAATATCTACTTTTCTGCATAAATCAGATATTTTCAAGAATATAATTTAAAAAATTAGCTGTTTTTATTTATTTTTTATTTTTTCCAGCAATGTATGGGAAAAAACCCATCAGGAGCAGAATATCGGAAGAGAAAAGTCGAAAAGAAATTGTCCATCGCAAAAGGTAAAGGCATTCAATTAGCCGGGCATTCAATAATTTTCCCGTAGGTTTCAATTAATTTTAAGCAACCTTTACCTAATAATTTTTTTTCTCGAGGAGCCGTTTCCGTGTTTTAGGTTGGAACAGACAGAGACAGACAGACACAGACAGACAGAAAATATATAGATTTGTAAAAATTCAAATTTTTGTCAAATTAAAAAATATTATAATTTTGTTTGCTAAATCGTGTTTGTTGTTGTTGTTGGTGTTGGTTAGCCGATCAGCCCACCCTGATCGAGCAAGCCGGCTGCACGCAGGTAACCGATCGCCCTCTCCGCAGTCGACCAGAGGTTCAGCGCACTAGTAATGTTGTGTTGTGTTCTATGTTGTGCTAGAGCGGTACAGTCTGTTATAATGTGTTCAAATGTTTGTGGTGTGTCCTGGCACAGGTGGCAGGTGTCGTCTGTGGAGTTGTCTTGTCTGTGTTTATATGTCCGTAAGTTGGGGTGATGTCCACATCGGAATCGTGCTAAGTTAACTCGATCCGATCTGCTCAGGCTGGTCTCTGACCTGTTAATGGGTGGCAGCTTCGCACCTAGGACCGCATTCGGACCGAGTCGTGTCAGTGCTTTGTGGGTTAGGTGTGTGTGTATGTGTTTTCTGTACTGTGTGATGTCTGTGAGGCGTGGTATGGAATGAAGTATTTGGTTATAATGTCTCTCTGGTGTTATCTTAATGGTGCGAGGCGTTGGTGCATGATTGTACATGTAGTGACAAGGGTGTTGTGGATTAGTTGTCGCTGCTGTCATGAATTGTGTTCCCCTCATGTTTAAATGTTCCCTAACTTTCAGTATTTTTTGTTTCTGTGTGCAAGTGTTCTATTGGTGTTGTTTGAGTGCATCCTGTAATGATACGAAGTGCGTTGTTTTGTATTGTCTGTAAGGTGTTTGTGTGTGTTTGAGATAATAGGTGCCCAGCATGGGCTAGCATAGTCCATAACTGAGCGAATATATTGTTTGTATATGAGTGATGTTGTTTCCTGCTGGTGTCCAAAGTTTGTGCCTGTTAGTACCCTAAGCGTGTTAAGTCGACG
Source organism: Bathynomus jamesi (assembly GCA_023014485.1). Taxonomy (NCBI): domain Eukaryota; kingdom Metazoa; phylum Arthropoda; class Malacostraca; order Isopoda; family Cirolanidae; genus Bathynomus; species Bathynomus jamesi. The sequence goes on from JAJOZX010000934.1 coordinate 895,532, forward strand.
TACACTTATTTTTAATGTCCTGAATGTTGTTTGCAAAAGATAATGATGTGTTGTATGTGACCCCAAGTATTTTGGTCCTGTGAGTGCGTGGAATGTTGGTGTTGTTTAGTGTAAGCTTGTTAGTGTTGCTTGTTAGCAAGGTGATGGTTGATTTTGTGGGCGCTACTTTGATTCTATTGTGTGTGAGCCAGTCTTGTATACTGTTTATGTATGTTTGTAGGTTATTTGTAGCGGTGTCGATGTTGTTGTGGGTGGATATTAGAGTGATGTCATCTGTATATGATGATAAGGTAAGCTTGTTATCTATGGGTGTTGGAATGCCATGCATGTATAGGTTGAACAGTGTTGGTGAGAGAACAGAGCCTTGAGGGACCTCGTTTGAAAAAAGCTTGTTTTTGGATGACTTGCTATTAAATGGGACCTGTGAGTATCTTCCTGAAAGATAGTTGCTCAGCCACCTTTTGGTGTTATTGTGCATATTTGTGTTGAGTATTTTGTTTATGAGAGGGAAGCGTGGGATAGCATCAAATGCTTTACTAATGTCTTGTTGCTAATAGTGTACGTTGAGCTAGTCGTCTGGAGTTGATGCCATCCATGATGTGCTGCGTGAGGTTAGTGAGTAATGTCGTGGTTGAGTGGTGAGGTCTGAATCCATGTTGAGTAGGCGATGGTGGTATGTGTGGGTTGGCGATTTGTAAGATTAGTCTTTCTGTTACTTTGGAAGGTGTGCATAGTAAAGTAATGGGTCTATAGGAAGCTGGTTCTGTTGGATTTTTGTTTGGGTTGAGTAGTGTAATAATTTTACCTTGTTTCCATATGTCAGGAATAATACAGTGTTGGTTGAATATGTACTGATGTTTGTGAGAGCTAGTATTCCCTGTGAGCCCAAGTGTTTAAGGCGTATGTTAGATATGTTGTCTGGTCCAGTAGCCTTCGAATTCTTAATGTTTGTGATGATCTTGGTGGTCTGGTCTGCATTGAAGGGTGTAATGGTCGTGTCGAGTGTAAGTTTTCTTGTGTTTGGCTGTTTGTCTGTCTGCGTGTTTCTGGTTGTTGTCTCTGTTTAAGTGACTTATCTTTGCGTAGTGATTAACTAGAATGTTAGCTTGTTGTGTATATGTTGGGATATTATTTTGGCTGCGACAGATAGCTGCGTGTGAGGTGTGAATGCCGCTGTTAGAGTGGGTAATGCTGTTTATAGTCTTGTATAGCCTGGATGTATACCCAAGATCTTTCTATGAGGATGGATTACCAAATGTAGTTATGACAGAACAAGTGGGGAGGATGGAAGTGAGTCGTGCTCTGAATAGGATGAAAAATAACAAAGCGACTGGCCCAGACGAGATACCAGCCGAGGCATGGAAGGCACTGGGAGATGAGGGGGTGGATCTGGTGTGGGATCTAATGCAGAAGTTGTTTGACCAGGAGGTGATTCCGGAAGAGTGGCGGACCAGCATCATAGTGCCTGTATTCAAAGAGAAGGGAGATGTACAAGATTGCACGAATTATAGAGGGATCAAGCTAATATCACATACAATGAAGATATGGGAGCGAATAGTGGAGAGTAGGTTGAGAGACGAAGCGGACGTGTCAGTGGAACAGTTTGGATTTATGCCGGGAAGGAGAACGACAGATGCAGTTTTTGCATTGAAACAGTTGGCAGAGAGGTACAGAGAGGGGCAGAAGGCGTTGCACATGGTTTTTATTGACTTGGAGAAGGCATATGATAGGATACCACGGCAGGAAGTTTGGAGATGCTTAAGGGAAAAGATGGTACCGGAGAAGTATGTTAAACTGATCAAGGGGATGTACAGGGGAGTAACAACTAAGGTGAGGAGTAGCGTGGGTGTGTCAGGGAGCTTTGGGGTGGAAGTTGGTCTTCACCAAGGATCAGCTTTGAGCCCCTTCCTTTTCAATGTGGTATTCGATGTGTTGACGGACAGGATTAGAGGGGAGGCGCCGTGGTGCATGATGTATGCAGACGATGTTGTGTTGAGTGGGGAGACGAAAGAGGAGGTGGAGCAGCAGTTGGAAAATTGGAGAGAGGCGTTGGAAAGTAGGGGGATGAGAATTAGCTGAAAGAAGACCGAATATATGAGATGTGATGTGCAGCAGGACCGAGGAGGGGAAGTGACATTGAGTGGAGAGCGTGTTAAGACGGTGGAGTATTTTAAATACTTGGGGTCAACAGTGGATGCAGAGGGGGGAGCAGAGAGAGAGATAAACTGTAGAATACAGTCGGGGTGGAAGAACTGGAGAGACGTACCAGGGGTGCTCTGTGATAAGAGGGTCCCAGTGAAACTGAAGGGAAATGTATTCAAAACAGTGGTGAGGCCGGCAATGTTGTATGGAATGGAGACTGTGCCAATGAAGAAGAGCAATGAAAGAAAAATCGATGTGGCTGAAATGAAGATGTTGAGATGGATGTGTGGAGTGACGAGGAGGGATAGGGTCAGAAATGAGCATATAAGAGGAACAATGAAGGTGGCGGAAGCATCTAAGAAGGTGCAGGAGGCCAGGCTGAGGTGGTATGGACACGTCAGGAGAAGAGAGGAGGAGTATGTGGGGCGCAGGTTGCTGGAGATGGAGTTGCCGGGACGGAGAAGAAGAGGAAGACCAAAGACGAGATGGAGGGACTGTGTGGTGGCGGACATCAGGGAGAAGGACTTGGAGGAGGACGCGGTATACGACAGAAGAGAGTGGAGAAGACGAACCAAAAACAGCGACCCCATGTAAAGATGGGATAATAAGCTGCGGAAGAAAAAGTATTTGTGGAGTGGTTTAGTGTTGTTATGAATTCCCTAAATGTTTGTTTGTTTTTCTTTGAGTTTGTTGTTTATTTCTGTGTTGAGCTGTTGTATCTGCTGTTTTATGGCTTCTGTGTGTGGTGTTTGTGTGTTATGTTTGACGTTGTTTCGGTGCCTTATGAGGTGGGCTATTTCTCTAGTGTAATTTGAGTTGTATTTCCTAATGTTGCCCTTGGGTATGCATTTGTTTGCAGTATTGATGATCTGATTAAATGTCTTGAGTGTTGTATTGATGTTTATGATGGGTTGCTTTTTAATGTGGTGAATTGTTCCTCAGTCTGTATTTTGAACTGTTCCCAATCAGCTTTCTTGTAATTTCTGTAAATGTGCCTAATGCTGTTGGGGCAGAGTGTAGAACGTGTTGTAATGATGATGGGCAGGTGGTCTGATGACAGTTGTTTTTCTGTTCTCCATTGTGTATGTGTTGCTAGTGAGGGGGAACAGAACGTTATGCCTGGGGAGGATTTTGAGCATCCTGCTTGATGTGGTATGTGTATGTTCTTCTGTATAGTTAAGAATGAAGAGGCTGTTTAGTTGTGTGGCTATGTTAGCGCCTCTGGTGTTGCTTTGGTTGTGCAGGTACCAACTAGTGTCTTTAGCGTTGAAGTCTCCTCCTAAGATGACATTAGTGAGAGAGACCAGATTGTGTAACTGTGGATTGTAATTGGCTGGCACCTGAGGTGAACTATCTGGTGGAATGTAAATGTTGATGAGTGTGGTGTTGTGTTTTGCGCGTGTTTTAATGTTAACTGCTTGTATTTCTATCGTGTTATCTGCTTGGATTGTGTATGTAATGTTTTGGGTGGCATCAGTGTAGCTAATGCTTTTACGTTTGTAAGTAATGAGTCCACCCCCGTGACCCCCAGTACGATCTTGACGGATCGCCGTGAAGTCAGGGATGGTGGGTGTTTTGTGTGTGCGTTTTAGTTTTGTTTCTTGTATAAGTACTATGTGAATGTTTTCTTTGTGTACGAATTCCCTAAGCTGCATGATTTTTTTGTGAGGCCATCTACGTTCTACTGTAATATGTTAATATTATGCTTCTGCATGTGTCTCATGGTCCTATTGTGTCTATGTCTTTGTGTATGGTGACATGTGTAAGTTGTAGTGGGGCCTGGATTAGTCTTAATGTCGCCGGAGAGTAAGAGTAGTCCGGGGAGCACGCAATTGCTCCCCGTAAATGAAAAAAAATAGCACGCTGGTATAGGTCCGGCCCCGGGAGCCGATCGGCACTCCGACCGTGCTACGCAACAGGCCGTCGACTTCCAGTCTGGCCAACCGTAGACAGCCCGCTGCACGGAGATTTGAGGAAGTTTGGCCACCAGCGCGTTGATGTTTCGGTTTGACGTCGCCTCTTCTTCGCGTTGACGTGTCCCGCGCTGGAGGATACAGCCAGCACTATTAGAAGCTTCCTCGTCATCTGCTAACACTTTTTTCACGTTGTTCTAGCTAACTGTTCAGAGGTTTTTTATAAAGAAATCTCAATTTTCTGCTCAAAACGGCTCTTTCTAATTTTAAAATTGATTATTCAAGAAGGAAGATGTTGACTTCTACATATTTTGCGGCAACAGTTGATGATATTTATATTACTTTATTGATTAATGAAAATGATTAGGCTCTTCAAGTTATAAAAGATTTCTTTCGTAATAACTGATAAATACGAAACGCAAAACGTATATGTAAACAGGATGATGATGCTTAGACTACTTAAGTTGATGAAGTTTTCTCTTGTTCATATATTGCATCGACGTAATACTGCAAATATATTTCAAGTTTCTGCATAAATAAACTTGTGTTTCACAGAAAACAAAGACTTCCCTCAATCTTCTATCACATCCAAACTGTAATCGTAGTTTGAAATAAGTCTTGCTAAATCGTAAATGCATAGAGCGAAAAGCATGCGTTAGAGCTCCGCCCATTTTATGACGTACGGACGGACGTACAGGACTCCCTTTTTATAGTGTTGATGATAAAAAATATATTTCATGTTCACAATTGTAATTAATTTTTATTTTAGTTTCCATTCTTTTTATTCTTTTGAAGTTTCGACTGGAATAAAAGTAACTTTTGTGAAATGAATTTTTATTTGAAAGGCCTATCTCATTGATATTATTTTTAATTATGTGTACTTGTCTATTAGACCTGGATAATATTTTTAAATTTTCTAAATATTGATTTTTCACCACTGATAAGATATTAAAAATATTTACTTTTCTGCATAAATCAGATATTTTCAAGAATATAATTTAAAAAATTAGCTGTTTTTATTTATTTTTTAATTTTTGCAGCAATGTATGGAGAAAAAAAACCATCAGGAGCAGAATATCGGAAGAGAAAAGCCGAAAAGACATTGTCCATGGCAAAAGGTAAAGACAACCTCAAAACTTTTTAAGAGATCAACCGAAGCTGAAGCATCCACCAGTCAAACAGCAATTAACTTAAACATTATGTTAAACGACGATGGAAACAGTCCAGAAAGATTAGCTGTAGAATGTTAAAAGGCTATTGAGAATGTCTCCAGCAAAAACGCTTCAGATGAAAGCAGTGATGCATTTCACTGGAATTCAACTCAGCAAACAACAATTGATTATTTTGATATCGCAAAGTGACCCGAAAATTCGCAGTCTATAGCCGATTTGCTGGTAAGAATTGATCCCGTGCAAGTAATAGATCATGAGTTTCCCATAACCATCCAAGAAGGTAGAAATAAAAAATTTAATGCAACAAACTATTATCGAACGCTTCCAAACGGGGAAAAGTACAAGCGCAATTGGCTTGTATATTCGAAATCTAAAGATGCCGTGTTTTGTTTCTGTTGTAAATTGTTTTCTAAAAAATTAATCGCACTGAATCACGACGGCGTTAACGAATGGAAAAACGTAAATAACAGATTAAAAGTACATGAAACAAGTGCCGAACACTTGAGTTGTTTTAGAACATGGAATGATTTCATCAAACGATTGAATTGCAATTCAACAATAGATTCAACTCAGCAAAAGCAAATTGACGAAAATACCAAGCATTGGAGGAACGTTCTAGAACGTCTTTTTTCTATAATAAAATTACACGGTTCTCAAAATATTGCATTACGAGGAAATTCAGATCAATTATACAAGGACGACAATGGAAAATTTTTGAAAATCGTGGAGCTATTTGTAATGTTTGATCCAGTAATGAAAGAACACGTAAGAAGAATTACAAATAAAGAAATTTACCAGCGCAGTAGGATGGGCGCAAAAGGAGAGAGTGCAATGCAAATAAAAATGTTGATCAATGTTGCGTAAGCTATGCAACAAAGGGGATGTTGCAAGATGTTATGCAACAAAAGGGAAGGGGTTGCTGCAAGAGCAACAAGGGTTATGCAACTTAGAGGCGGAGTTATCCCCAAGAGAAAGAGAGGAGAAGGAAAGAGAGGAAGAGAGGTGTTCGCTTGACAGGAGCCAAGCGCATATTAAGACTTCAGCCGAGCGGCCGTTGTCTTATAGGTCCCTAATCAGCTAGTCGGCTTAATCAGCCAGTGCCTCCATGCACTATCAGCCAGTTGGCACAGTGTATACCTCGTTTTGACAAGTACACACCCGTCTATACGCCCATAAAATATTACGCACACACGATTATATGCGCAGTGCTCGAGACCCGGTGGCGGCGCATCCTTCTACGGTTGGTAGATAAATGGGTAGCCAGGGTTCCCTAGCAGGGCTCTCTCTCTCTCTCGCTCTCTCCCCCCCCTCTCGCTCTCCCTCTCTCTATCTCTCCCTCTCCCTCTCTCCCTCCATCTCTCCATTTCGCTCTCTCCCTCTCGCTCTCTCTCTCTCTCCCTCTCGCTTTCTCGCTCTCTCTCCCCCTCTCGCTCTCTAAGTTAAAACTTGAGGGAGAGAGAGAGCGAAGATAGGACAGTATAATCAAATTCCCTCCTGAACATTTTCTAATTAAACAAAGTAATCAGTGATCTGTTTGAGATCGTAATCTGTGGGTTAATGACCCGCAACCAGCACGCATCTCTGTTATTTTTAAATTTATTTATTGTATCCCTGCGTTATCGTACGATACAATAAACTTTTACAGAGGGATGGAATTGTCTCGAACTTTGTGCGCTGGTTGTTTTTCCTTCATGGGTAATTGAATCTGAAATTACCTTCCAGTTTTATATTTCAAAGACAATAAATTTTTCCCGATCCTATTTTAGATAGGGCACCATAAACCGATTCACAAGCCATCCTCATCTCTCTCTCTCTCTCTCTCCTCTCTCTCTCTCTCTGTACAATTCCCTGGTTCAGCCGCACCTGGAGTATGCTGTGCAGTTCTGGTCGCCCACCCTCAGGAAAGATATTGAGAGGCTGGAGCGAGTGCAGGCGAGGGCCACAAAGTTAATCCCTTCCGTTAGGCATATGGGCTACAATCGACGGTTACGCGCCCTGAACTTGTTTTCGCTTGAAACTCGGAGGCTGCGCGGTCAACTGATCGTGGTTTTCAAGCTCTTACGCGGGTTCAACGATGTCGATTTTAGAAGTATGTTTAGTTTAAATGATAACCCAACTCGCAACAATGGTTGGAAGTTGGATTTGAAATGGTTTAGGACTAGTGTGTGTGGGAATTACTTTACGTATAAGATCTGTGACACATGGAACAGGTTACCTTCAGAAGTTGTGAACAGTTCCTCTGTGGATCAGTTCAAGAAAAGGTTAGACCAAATCTTGCACACTATTTGAGTGTGTACAAAATTTTCCCTAGTACCCGTTGCCATTGGTACCTCCTCGGTATGGGCCGCAAGGCCTTTTGAGGTACTTCTTTTCCTCTCTCTCTCTCTCTCGGCCGAATACAAGATAAAAAACAAAGCGGTTCTCTCTCTCTCTACGAATGGGAATATCTGACACACCCCAGATTTCACGGGGCAGCCAATCACAGCCCTGTGGGCGGAGCCCAGGACCTTTGTTTGGCCGCTATGCAGGTCTACGTGTCAAGCCCCGGCCAAAATTCACCGATAGCCAATAGGAAGCTAGCGTTTCTGTGTTGTAGGTTGATCACGATCCCATTTATAAAAGGGGCATTTTCATCTCAAGCCTCATTTCAATGTTTTTTCTTGTTTAGTGCTTTTGAAATATACCACATGAGCCAAGAGTCGGTCTACAGCTCCCCCGATTTGTTTGAAGATGGCGATTTCTACCCAACAGCTGCGTTCCACCTTTTCAACGCGGTAGAACAGAATGAACTTCTACCCACGCAAGTTGTTACAGAAATTTGTGCACGATTTTCCCGCTAACGATTTTGCAGAGATGTGAGTAGCTAATTTGTGATTATGTACTCCGGTTCATTCATTGCATGTATTATAATTTTCAAAATTCGTGATAAAGCGAAGTGAAAGGATATCTATTTTGTGCTTACAATTTGTTGTTAGCCTAACCTAGCTTTATTCCGAGTTTTTCTACAACGAAATATTATTCCCAGGACTCTTTCTCGTTTATATAATATATATATATATATATATATATATATGTATATATGATAAATAAAACCACGAAGGAAAGGAAACACAAAATGGTGCTCAAGCGCTTTCGTGCTCAGTGTTCCTGAGGATGTCATTAGACGAAAGCGCTTGAGCACCATTTTGTGTTTCCTTTCCTTCGTGGTTTTATTTATCATAAATATTTTTCACGTGTTACTTTCGTGAAATAATTTTCATATATTATATAATATATATATATATATATGTGTGTGTGTGTGTGTGTATATATATGGTGGAGCTTTAATAATACATTTCTCGATAATTTAAAGACAGCTCCCCAGTGGGATTTCAGAAATATTAAAAACACAATAGAAATATTAAAAACTATTAAGAATTGTCTGCGGGTTTGAGACCCGTTGCAGGCAGATGGAGCATAGCACACCCAGCTAATCTTACTTTTGCGCTGTAAATTAGCGTACTCGCTTTTAATTATTCTCTTTCCTTCGTCGTTATTTCGGCATATATATATATATATATATATATATATATATATGGTGTTTTATTTGCACATTTCTTGTACAGGTAGGATTTTAGAAATATTAAAAACTTACAATGGAAATATTAAAAACTATTAAGAATTGTCTGCGGGTTCGAGACCCGTTGCAGGCAGACGGAACATAGCACACCCAGCTAATCTTACTTTTGAGCTGTAAATTAGCGTACTCGCTTTTAATTATTCTCTGAGATGTCTTAGCACACAGCTAATTTTCCTTTTGAGCTGTAAATTAGTGCACTTGTACATTTCTCGATAATTTAAAGACAGCTCCCCAGTATGATTTTAGAAATATTAAAAACTTTTAAGAATTGCCTGTGGGTCTGGGATCGAGAACCGGTGTCGGTTGACGATGTCTTAGCACTCTTACTTTTGAAAACTGTCAGGATATCTGCTTTTTTATTATAATTTTTAAAATTCGTGGCATTTTCTCTTATTGTAGCACTTTGATTAAACTTTATTTTTACTTAACTTTATAGGACCGATGCGGAACTTGATCGTGTTATAGCTACTTTCCGTTTTGATGAAAGGGGAATGTGATATGGATGCTTTAACCCACAACCAAACCAGCGACCTGAACACAGAGGTCGAGGTATTAGCTTACATATTAGCTTACATCCGGTCCAACGAATGCCCGGTCATCGAGGAACTAATGTAAGTATTTTGGTGGGGTTAAGAACAAAACACATTGTATTTTCATTTAATTTATTAAATGGTAGAAAACATGTACAAAGCGGAACCAGTGTCCATTAAATAAGTCTTAATGGCTACAAATAAGCCTTTATACAATATAGATATACATCTTTACACAATACAGCGGGTGCTAACATATGGGAACTTTTTTTATCTGTTTGCATACCATTTTATCATTCATTTCAATGTTGCACAAATCGAATAATTTTAAAAAATTTATAAATCCCTTCCCACGTGACATATGCATGAGAAATGAGAGGGCGTACATGCCGCACGTGTTGCTATAATATCCTTGAAAGTGATACGGGTTCCATACAATCTGTTCGATAAACTGTACAACCACAGAATCATTCCAGGGCTGAGTGCCGAATGAGTCAAAATAGTACACTTTCCCTATTTTTAAAATAGATTGCTAACCAATTAATCCCCTCACCCCCCACAATGTCGGTGTTAACGATAATCCCGTACCAGTTTCTTGTAGTTGGCAATTTCAATATTTCATTCTTCGCAAACACACCGATAAATTTGGAGCGTGTGATTCGGTCACTTTTCATCACTCTCTGGAGTGTATTCGCGTCCATTTTAAAAGTCTGCGACCATGTTCCTGAAACGGTCAACTTCTATTAGTGCTTGTGATTCGAGGTACACGAGTACACTAATAGGAACGTCTATAGGCTTGGCAAATTCCAACCTGACTGAGATGTTCCCATTCTGTTGTAGACTTGAAGTGCGTATTTACGCCAGCAGACGAGTCAGGCGTAACATCAAATGAATAAATGTTAAATTCTTCGGCAAATTCTTTCTGCGTTACGCCGAACCCGAACTCATCACAGGCACCTGTATTATGAGCCAGACTACTATAAGCTCTCGCGCAGAGCGGGAACACAGCGTCTGATGAGTAGTCCGTAATCGTAGTCCCTCCCAACGCTACGCCATTTACGTATAGAGTTATATTTTTAAGACCGAAATTCTTAAATTTAAAGGCACTCTTTTTATATTTTCCATTCGTCGAGGCGTGGTCATGTATTCCGATTAATATCCTTTTAGATAAGACTCCAAGGGCCACGTTTTCTAGTTGCTTCGAGGCCAACCCAGCGGGCACCGTGTATAGTTTGATCTGTACCCTGTTAATTGGGTATTTTACTGTGGCGTGTATTAAGTCTTTCTCAATTTCTATTTGTTTTGGCGAACTTAATTTCACTCGGCGTATACGCAAATACGCCTCCATGATGTGAATCACAACGGGTTTCGCGCCCTCTTCTTGATCAGACGCCAGATTTATGCAGATCTCAGGACTCGTGCGGTTGAGCTTTAACTTTAGATCGATGCCGTTCATAAGCAGTTTCTCCTGGAATGTGAAGTCTGTATGAAGACGTCCAAAACACTCGTATATCTTTTTTTTAGAACTTTTAAATTTATTCTTTATACCATTTTCATCTTTAGTCTGATAAAAACCCTCGGCTGTTAAAAAGGTGTCCTTCGCTTCTTTTGAAAAGTTGAAGACATTTTCCAGATAGGCTCGTAGGTGATAATACCCAGTTCCTGCCGAGATGTTAACCTGATTTAAATACACCTCACACTGGCTGAATATGGAATGTAAAAAGTTGGTTTCAGGCTGTGCTGAGTAACTATCATCGCAGTCCGCTCCATCTGAATGGGCTATACACAGTTTAGCGTACATGTGCATGCAGCTCGGTCAAAAGTAAGGGCCTGAGCTGGGTATCACGAATTTTATAGGAGCACTCGGCGAACTCATTGTGTTTAATGGGTTAATTGTAATAAAGTTATGCTCAATAGAGACCTGAGTGGGGGGCATATCAAAGAGAGACAGTTCCGATTTACAGCATTGTGAACGACACGGATGGATGAAACGCGCCATGACGAGTCAGAAATAGTTCCACCTCTCTCGACAACTAGTAAACAGCCTATGATTCGTGAGAGTAGTGTCCTCAGCTTATATCAGTTAAAAAAATGATCAGCCATAGGCTTCATACGCTTAGAGCACTTCTTTTTTATTTCCTTTTACGTTTAGCGCCACGTGATTGTAATCCCTTCTTCCTGACAACCCCCCTCTTTCCACCGCCACGGATTTTTCTCTTTGCATCTTTGATGATTTCGTCCCGTGTACGTTTTAAATGGTTTTTTAGAGCTTCTTTAGGCTTAGTTCCACCCATTATGTCTTCTGCCGCGTTAAAACCTGTTTGTAACGCCTTCCTCCCTAGGTATCTAGCACCCCTCTTCAACAGTGGGACAGCGGTGCGTAGTATGTATGAAAAAATGGATCCAAGACCACTCCTACACTGATATCTCACCCCTCGATAGACTGTAAATAGTCTTCGGCTCATTATAAACAACGAAAGTGTAGTTTCACTGTTAAGCTCCCATCACCGAATGGGAAATTTTTCCTTCAATCGTTCTTATATATATCGAGATGCTGGTTAATAGATTAGTCGCAACATTCACATAATTGGGCTTGTCATATGTAATGCTCAAACTTTTCCCTCTATGGTTGGGGATGTGTGTAATGCGCAGCAGGCGCGCCTGGGTGTCCCCAACAAATTGGTGCTCTACGATATTGCTGTAAATATAGCACATGTCTAGGGGTGGAGAGCTTCCACCCAATTTCTCCATCTTCAATTGATACATTAAGCTGGACAAGTCATGCTGTGCCTCGTGAAAGGTTTCTCTTTGGAGAGCTGCGCTATATCGGCCCTCGGCCATAAGTGTGAACAGCTCTTTATCTTTAATATTTCTAGTAAGCGTTGATTTTAACTTCAATGTGCATGCAGGAGTGTCTATGTTTACGACTTCAAAAAGTAAATCGTTTGTCAGGTACGACTTTTCAAGACTCTTGTTTAACCCTGTCACAATGTCCATGGCTGTGTCATAATGCCCGATTCCTACCGTTACATTTGTGCTATAGTAATGCACCTCACCGAACAGGACTGATCGCATAGTATTGTCTAAGGTTATGTCTAATTTTTCGCACTCATCGATTCTTCTAAGGATCAGAAATATTATTTGCTCATTTTCAAGAGTTAAAAATTTGGAGACTAACTGGAGTTCACATAAACCCACCTCATACGAATCACGCTCCGATTCAATGGGTCCATGGAGTTCTGTCACAAAGTTGGCCAGGGTGTTGTTAGGGTGTACAGACAGAGAAGAGGAGGACGGGAGTGTGACATAGAAGTGGCGGTAAAAGCCTCCTGGGATTTCTTCCCCATTCAAATCTTCAACGTAATACATCATTATCTCGCCTTTAGGTCTCATAGCACTAACTTTAAAAATCTCACGTGTCCATCGCTGCTCAAATCCCTTCGCGAATTTATTCCCCGAACGTGATAGCCTTACATAATCATTGATTTTGAAATGTGTAGAGTGTGGTGGCGGTGCTCCATCTCTTCTCACCTCTGGACGCGTACCTCTTTCTAAAACTTCGTTAGGTGTTGTGCCGGTCGTACGGTGGTGTGAACGGTTGTATGACGACGCCAATGAACCGAGAACGTTTATATATCTGTATGTGTTTATATGTGTAAAATAGCGATGCATGCGTTCCTTTATGGTACGTTGAACTCTTTCAGCTAAAGAGGCCTTATGTATAGAACTGCTAGTGTAGTAACTGATATTAAATTCTGTCAACATGTTCTGAAAAGCGCGACCTATAAATTCTTTCCCCATATCCGTACAAAAATAGCCAGGAACCCTATCTTCTTTTAACATCAACGTTTTGGTCGCTTTAGCAACTGTTTCAGGCGATTTATTTTTCAGTGGAATTAGATATCTAGAGAATACATCTATTATGAATAGGATGTAACGGTATCCGTCATTATACACTGAATATCTTTGCATGTCTGTTAAATCCGCTTGCCAAATAGAGTCAATCGAATCCGCTGTTGTCTTGGCCGTTTTAAACCTTTTTCTCACCGGTTTATGAAGTGTATAAGCATCCTGCTCCCGCAAAAACCGCTCAACATCTTTTTTCCCTACTCCATAAACACCTCTGTACAGTCTATTAACGCCACCATAGGAGGTGGGGTTAGAAATGTCATAATAGCGTTTACTTAATATGTTAGCCATTTGCGTATTTTAGAGACACGTGGATAAGGTTGGCCGTTTGTTCTCTTCTTTCTCTTCTTCAGAGACGCTGCTGCTGGGGGCGATGTCGTACTCAGTTGTGACACATGCGAGACTTTATCCAAGTCTTTTAACCTATTCAGATTACCTATCAATGTTTTGGGGACATTTATTTGTTGTAGTCTTGCTTTAATATGCTTCCATCCTGTTGGTGAGGGCCTGTCCCACTTTCTCACCAGAACATGAACTATATCAACGATGTTGGATCCTTGTACCCTTGTTCCTTCAACAATGACCTCGCCTGTATCAGCCCACTGCATGATGGGGTCCTCACTCAATAGATTATAAAGACTTAAGCCTTTATTCTTCAATGTATGTGGGAAACTGTTTTTTAACACATGTTCGATGTGTTGTGTTCCGTCGTTCTTTGGTTGGTTATCTCTAACGTCGGGCCCAGGTCCTGTGTCGCCATGCTCAGAGGGAATGTAATGTGTGTAGACGTACATTTTTCAATAATAAATGCTTTCAGCTCTATAAATCAATTGGCACTTGCAGGAAAATGAGAATCTGTGAATCTGGCATGTTTCATATGATGGATAATTGGGGTAAGTTTGTGCATAAATGCGATGAAATTCACTGTTCTACACGTCATGAAAAATATAAGGCGGATGGAGTGAAGCATGTATGTTATATGAAAAATGCTAAGCCTAAAAATAGCCCTTGTATAACTGTGTACAACGATATAGAAACTTACACGAACGCTGAAACCAAAGATGTCATTCCACATTTACTCGTAAGGCAGACTATCTGTGATGAGTGCATGGAGATCGAGTGTGATGAGTACCACAAATGTGGAAAACGGACAAACGATTTTAAAACGATTGCACACGGCAGCCCTGTGAAACTCCTTGTATCCTATATTGTCAAATTAGCGGACAAGTTCAAAAAAATGACTGTATATTCTTGCCCATAACGGGGCGAAATTCGATACAGTTCCGTTATAAGGAGTTGCTTGAACACGAGTCGTCTGCGATATTTATCGGTGATCCCTTGAAAAGAGGCAACAAACTAATACAGATGCAGATAAGAGGTAATGTACAATTTAAAGACACCCTGCTGTTCACACCTTGTAAATTAGCAAAGCTGCCAAAGATCATGGGCGTAGTCGCTGAAGTTTCAAAAGCGTATTTCCCTTACACATTCCTCATTAACGAAACTTTGAATTACGTAGGACTACCTCCACCCAAACATTATTTAACTACACCAACATGAGTGATAGTGAACGTGAAGATTTTGACCGCTACTACAACAGTTTTAATGAAGCTAATCCATACAATATAGCCGATGAATGTGAACGTTATTGCGTGAATGATGTGCGTGTGCTTATGGTATGTTTCCAGGCCTTTAGAAGGATGTACATAGCCCGTTTCAAATGCGATCCGCTGCAAGTCGCAACCACGATCGCCCCATTATGTTCTAGTGTTCAAGAGTATCTTCATGCCTAAAGACACCTTAGCAATCATTCACAGAAACAACCCCCGGCAGTTATGGGCACAAGGCTATTTACTGGCTCATACACCTACAGCAACAGACTGGGGTATACATAAAACATGCCCGCAACACGGGTGAAGTACCCGTTAAGGTCAATGGTCGTGTTTTTGGGTTGACGGCCTAAGTGAGGATCCAGCCACTGGTGAGAAGACTGTGTATTCCTTTAATGGCTGCTGGTGGCATGGATGCCCGCGCGCTGAATTTGCCGTCACAGGGGACCTTTATGGAAGATCCCCCGCAGACAGCCTCGCATGGACCCGTAACCGTGATCAACTTATAAGCTCCCAGTTCACTCACAAAATCGTGTGGGAGCATGAGTATGATGCAAGGATGGAAACAGATGCCTAGTACCGTGAAGAAATAAGGGCCATCAAACGTTCAATGGTGTTGGACCCCCTCAAATGCGGTGACAGCTTGTTTGGCGGGCGCACAAACCCATTCAAGCTATACTTTCCGCCTACGAAGGGCGTGAAACTCCACTACTACGACTTCTGCTCTTTATGCCCCTACGTGATGAAGAACAATCCGTACCCCGTAGATGCAACTGAAAAAATGGTGGGTCCCACTATACCAACCATCGAGGAGTTTTCAGCTAACTTGAATGAGCGCTACTTTGGACTCTCTTTCGTAGACGTGCTCCCCCCTCGCGATTTATGGATGCCGATCTTACCCGTCGTTATAGATCACAAGCTCATGTTTCCCCTGTGCGTGAAATGTGCAGAGTAGAACAGCGGTGATTGTAACCATAAAACCAACCAGCGTAAGATCAGAGGTGTATATATACAAGCCCTGAGCTGGCCCTAGCCGTTCGCCATAGGTATAGAATAGTGAAGATACATGAGGTGTGAAGGTTTCAGAAGCTACCCAACCTTTTCACACCATATATAAACGCTTTTTTGAAGGATAAAGTAGAAGCATCAGGATATCCGCGAGGGGTTGATACCGAAGATGAAAAGACGGCTTATATTCAGCGTTACCGTGCCCATGAAGGTATACAGCTTGACCGTTCCCAAATTGTTAAGAATCCTGGCAAGCGCTTTAGTGCACAGTTGTGTCTAAACAGTCTTTGGGGGTAAATTTGCACAGAATGCCGGCGGCAAAGGGGACGTTCATTTGGCAGAAAGTTATACTGAAGTGTGGGATTATGCCAACGCTCCCGATAAAGAGGTTATGGAGATCGTGAATGTAGGTAATACTTACATAATAAAGTACATCACCGAACTGGCCACAGATAACTCACGGGTTACAAACATACCTGTAGCCAGCTTCACAACGGCCTACGCCAGCATCAAACTTTGGGGTCTACTGCACTCTCTTGGACGGAGGGTGCTCTACACTGACACAGATAGCGTGATATTCACAGCGAGGGAGGGTAAATACGTGCCTGCTATTGGGGAATTCCTCGGAGAGCTAACTGATGAGATCAAGGACGAGTATGGTGATAGTGCATACGTAGACTCGTTTGTGTCAACAAGGCCAGAAACCTATCGGGTACGGGTGAGGGTAGGGGATGATATGAAGTATATCGTGAAGGCTAAGGGTATCACGCTCAACCATGTGAACCGTCGAGTCGTTAACTTTGACTCGTTGAAGGATCTAGTGTTCTTGGAAGATGAGGGTGGCCAACCACCCCAACTGACTGTGGGGACGCACAATTTTCGGGCGCAGAAACTGGGGTGTGTGAAGGATCTTAGGGGCACGAAAGTATGCCGTAACACCTATAGGAAGCGTTACCAGGTGCCTAGTACCTATGATACCGTACCCTTTGGTTACCTTAATCCTTGATTGTATTTATATATATGTATGTGTATTGTTAACGATATGTTTATTTATCATGTATATTTGCTTCAATTAAGGTTTCATTTTCTCCTTTGCGTGTGTGTGTGTGTGTGTGTGTGTGTGTGTGTGTGTGTGTGTGTGTGTGTGCGTATGCAGTAAAAAGCTAAGCTCCGCCCATTGTAAGATCGGTCACGTGACTCCTGCCACTACCTGACCATATCTCTATCCCTGCGTGCTCAGTTGACCTCTGCATACCCTTGAGCTCAGACGTGTATTCTCCCGCGTAGACGAAAAATAGTAAGGGCTACCTTTAATATTGCGTGTTCAACGTTTATGAAGTGGTATTCGGCAAAGTGCCAAGATGTGGTGGATACTGAAAAACTCCCTATTCCACCCTCCTTTGATACTTTTAAGGCTACATTGAGCCGTGCGAAGGACCAAGATGTTCAAATACTCTACGGGTATTCTGGCGAGGGCATTGTGGGTTTTCGTAGTACAAACGATGTATTGAAGTATGTTGTAGACCTAAACTTTATAAAGGCTCACATATACCGCGAAGTAGAAGTAGCAACACGTTCAGAAGATAAGCAACGGTTATGGATAGTGAGTCTTGTTGATGAGTGGTGTAACAAGCGATATTATGTCATGTTACATCATACCGACTACTCGTACCCTACGGTTGAGAATGTAAATCTTGTCATTATGGAGAATCTTAAATATTTTTACCGCTATATTAATATATATCTACAGATCTACAGAAGCTGAGGCTAACAAAGACTCTAAGATCCACTCTAAAGTTAGCCCGAGAGAAAGAAAGCAAGGGGTTAAAAAAAGAGAATAAGGGGTTAAGTAAGTAGCCAAACCTATCACTCGTGGGTTAAAATTCATTCAGAAAGAGAGAAAGAAAGTCACCATCACCATTCGCCGGCCACTGCCGACAAGTCGGAAAAATAGTCGAAGAGAATACTTCCAGCTGTTGCAGACCAGTCCTCCACTCCATAGGGAGGTAGAGGATGCAGCCCACTCTGCCGGAAAGGGGTGAAAGATGAAAAGAAGTAAAATAAGAACGCATTACAAACCATGCAACACATTCTTAACTCAAAGAACAACACATTCTTAACTCAAAGCAACACATACCTCCAGCAGTTGCAGACCGGTCCTCTACTCCATAGGGAGGTAGAGGACGGAGCCCACTCCGCCGGAAAGGGGTGGAAGATGAAAAGAAGTAAAATAAGAACGCATTACAAACCATGCAACACATTCTTAACTCAAACACTATCATACCATGCAAACTACAGACATGCAATGAAGAGTTACAGACTTGCAAATAAGGAGAGAGAGAGAAAAAAAAGTATAAAGAATAACAAAAAGTGGGTTAGTTTAAGCTACGAGCTACATCTAAGTTCGTGTTAGTCTTTTTTTTTTTTTGCTGGCATCCCACGCTGGCATGTCACAAGCTGGCATTATCGTCAACAGACTCATCCTCGATCACCACCCCCCAGAGCTCCTGTTGCTAATTGTTTTATTATATTAAACAACGTTAATAATTTTAACGAGGGAGAGGGAAAAGGGTGAGGCTCAGAAGGAAAAGGGTGAGGCTCAGAAGGAAAAGGGTGAGGCTCAGAGGGAAAAGGGTGAAGCTCAGAGGGAAAAAGGTGAGGCTCAGAGGGACGAGGTTTGTAGTGAGGTTGTGGCTAATGACCTGTGTGAGTTTTTAACAGACTTTAGAGACGAGTATCGTTTGTTAAACAAAAAGGATAAATATGGGCATATGTTTCTCTCAAATAGTGCACCGGATTGTGAAAATGTTTAGTTTGTGGAAATGAACGTCTGGTGAGTGATAAAACATTAAAGCCGGTATTGCTTCATGTAGCGGAAAATTCTGTTTGTCCAGTATAATGGGCACAAGAGTTCGAACAAGCCTGTACACGCTTCAGCAGTTTATGGTGTGACTCGCTCCCCCCAGCGAGCCGCCAACCCGTGTACCTCACCCCTCCGAAGCACACGAGTTCGAACAAGCCGTACACGTTTCATCAGCGTGACTCACTCCGCCCGTCGAGCAGATCCGTCCACTTGTGGCTCATAGTCATCTCAGAGCTTGAACCGACTAGACGTGCGAATACGATGGAACTTCCTTTGAGAAGTATTCTCAACGCCTCGTACGATGTCTCTGTGACGAAGTCATTGCGCGTGTTCAGGCGTGAAACCGGCACCATTAACTATGTACTTGAAACGATTTGCAGGCAAGCAAGCTCTGGTAAACGTAATGTTATTTATTTAAATGTTGAGGAGATGAATAGTCTTCGTGATAGTTGAGAAGTGGGGAGAGGACCGTTATAAAATGCCTGCAGGTGTAGGTACAAGAAGAAAGCAGATTAGTGATGCCCCCTCATATGCCGTTGTTTGCATGTTGTGTATAAATAACGATCAGCCATGCATTGATATACGACTGATGTGGAAGAATGCATCTGATAATAACGTTCTAGTCCCTACGCGAAACCGTTTCATCCTCGACAGAATGTTTGAAATCGTCGGATTCCTCAAGCTGAAGCCTATATTAGACGCTCGTGTTACGGATATGATGTAGTTTGACACGGTTCTTGAATACGGACGGATACACCGCTCTGCTCGACGGATTTATCGAATGTAGGAATGAACAAGGCGAGAATGGTCTAGAGCTGGATGCATATTTAAAAGGTTTAGACTCTTCGAAATATCCCGAACTTTGGTACAAAGCACTTGAGCGGTACAGGGCAGAGCTTGCCTACACTGTTCACCCTGAATAGTTGTATCTCTATATAATGAGTAGCTGTCGTTACGACTTGGAAGATTATTTCAACTGCCACTATGCAGAGTGAAGAAGAGTTCACGATTGAAAAGCTCGAGACGGTAAGAAAAAACCCTCGATTGGAAAGGAGTGTTTATAAACTTGTATTTAATAATGATGTGGTTAACGATGACCTCTTTGTGCGTGCTTTTGATTGTATTCTAGCCGTGTTTAAAGATAACTTGCCAGCCGAATGTAAAGTGGGTACAAAAATAGTATTGAACGATATGAAAGCCATTTATGTCGAGTATAGGTATCCGTATAACTTGAGCGGTGAAGTACTGCTTCGACGGTTTTACCGTGTAGTGCAAAGTAATAACGATGTGAATGTAGACTCGATTACGTGTGAGTTTAGCGTTTTGCGCCGTAGAACATGAAATATTTTGATGTATATTTATTTATTTAATTATTTAATATATATATATATATATATATATATATCCTGTACTAATATGCAACTGATTATACATTTTGTATATTATTATTTTCAATATATTTAATTATTTAATATAACTGTGTATATATATATATTTTTTTTTTTCTGTACAAATATATTGATGGTTATACTACAACGTTTTGTATATTTTTTATTATATATTTCTCGTTCGTATTTCTTATGCTATTATTATTTTTTGATCATATATATTCCATTGTATATTTATTTTGATTATATATTCATCGTTCGTATTTCTTATGCTATAGGTAATTATTTTTGATCATATATATTCCATTGTATATTTATTTTCTATATATTTTGTGAAATTTAATCCATTAATTCGTCTAAATAAACAGAATGATGTAATGTTGTTTTATTTAATTATTTTGGTTGTACACGACATTTAATTACAGCAAATGGCTGCCTTCTAAAACTGATTTCTAAACCAACTGTCAAAAATATCTGGATAGCACAATCTGGCAACCCTAATAATGTACACCTCAACCAGCCAATTACGCCTTCTAAGTCAACTGGCGGTTAAGCCAGAATATATGCTTTAATTAAATAAATAGCGCAATCTGGCAGCTCAGCCAGATAAGCCAGCTGGCTGATTAGGAATATATTAAGACAGCGGCCGCTCGGCTGAAGTCTTAATATGCGCTTGGCTCCTGCCAGGCGAACACCTCTCTTCCTCTCTCTCCTTTTCCTCTCTTTCTCTTGGGGGATAATTCCACCTCCAAGTTGCATAACCCCTTGTTGCTCTTGCATCATTTCCCCTCCCCCTTTGTTGCATAATACCTTGCAACATTCCCGTCCCCCTTTGTTGCATAACTTATGCAATATAGATCAACATTTTCAATTGCGTTGCACTCTCTCCTTTTTCGCCCATACTACTCAGCACTATTTGGGAAAACACATACAAAATGAAATGACTCAAAGCCGTTAAAGAAAAAATTGTAAAACATTTGAAAGCTAGCAAATATTATTCTCTAATTGTCGATTGTACACCAGACCTCTCGCACACTGAACAGATGACATTGATAGTACGTTTTGTTTCTATTGTCCCTACCCCAGATAAAGATGGAAATCATATGAAAATCTGTGAGCATTTTTGGGGATTCGTCGATATCGACAATAGTACTGGCGCTGGAATGACAAAGAAAATTCTAGAAATTTTATAAGAAAATGAAACATCGTTGTCTGATTTAAGAGGACAAGGTTATGACAATGGATCCAATATGCGAGGCAAACACAATGGGGGCAAAGCCGAATTTTAACATTATATCCACGAGCGTTTTTCGTTCCTTGTTCCTCACATACGGTACATTAAATTTGGTGGTCAACGATGCAGCCAGATGTTGCATATAAGCTGTCACTTTTTTCGATATTGTACACCTTTACATTTTTCTCGTCGTCTACACAACGATGGGACATACTTAAACAAAATGTAAAAGGCTTGACATTGAAGGGACTTAGCGAAACCAGATGGGCCAGTCGCATAGATGCGTTGAGACCGATGAGACATCAACTTAAGGAAATTATACAGACATTAAACAGTTTTTGGGACGAACAAATTAATATAAACTCAATAACAGCTGCAAGAAACAGATCGGAGGCGAGTGCTCAGTAGCATGGCTGCAAAAGGAGAGAGTGCACATGCAATTGCAATATTGATCAAATGAGTGACAGTGCCACCTGCCACCTACCCCACCCCCTTCTTGCAAGGTGCCAAAAAAGGGGATAAGCCCCAAGCAAGCTGGGGGAGTCCACCTAACCTCTTTGGGGGAGAAGGTGGGACGGCGGGCCTCACCCCCCGAAAGGGGTATGTCTAACATAAGAGAGGAAGAGAGAAGACGAGATCATCCTACACCTGGAAGATCCAGGTGCATAATGGGAGCTCAGGGTAGCATCACTTGGCTTAGAACTCGAAATCCCCCAGTTGGCTTAAGCAGCCACTTGGCTTAGAAGATTTAGAAGGCATAAATGGCTTGTATATATTAATAACCTTCGAACGAATTAAAAGCGCACACAAACGCACATACACTCCCCGACTATATATACGCCCATTGATCCCTTATTATTACACACACACACACACACACACACACACAACGTATATAAACAGATGCATGTAAAGCCTCAATAGCAAAATATATACCGTATGAGCATAACCACCACACAAAAAAAAACCACCACAGCCGGCTTTTACTTACCAGCTCCTGATAGACCGACAAGGTCTCTAAATACGACCTAATTAATAGATAAAGCTATTAAGCATAAACAGATCTAAAAAACAAGGCAATGCTAATAGTTTTTCTATTAGTTTCTCATGATGGAACACCACGAGGCCATTTTGACGTTAGATGGGCGACCTTTTAAACAAAAAATCGAATATAATGAACTAAGTTTAATACAAAAACAAAATTTTATCTTAATATACCAATTTATCCTTAAACTATAACATAAAAAAATATTAATATGATTTTTAAAACAAAATAGAAATTAAAAAAGGGCTAACTATTTCATTTTTCGCATTTATCTCCATCATGTTTAAAGATTAGATCGCGCTGTCCTATACCAATGAAAAAAATACATGAATGAAAGTGAAAAAAAAATGTTTTAAAAATTAAGTTGCACATCGTCCGGAAAATACATGAAAAAGTGAAAAAATTAAGTTGCACATCGTCCGGAAAATACATGAAAAAGTGAAAAAAAAAGTGTATATATTCAATTGCAATGTTGATCAATTGTTGCAAGGTGCCAGCCCCCTTCCCCCTGGGGGTAAATGGGAGAGAGGGGTGGGGTAATGGGGGAGGGGGTTAGCCCCCATCAAGTTGCATAAAGGGGGTGAGGGGTTTTGGGAGAGAGGGAGAATGACCTCCCCCCGAAGGGGTAATCCAGGCACCGAAGGTGCCCTCGCCGTAGGCGAGTTTGCGAAGGAAAAGCAGTGCCCGTAGGGCAGTGAGCCGAAGGCTCTGCTTGTTCAATTAATTTGTATATATTTATTGGAGAGATGTTCCAAAACAGTAATTTGTTGAAGCATGCCATTAAAATATTTTTCACCGTGATTTTGCGATATATTGTTTAGAAGGCAGTGTGTGTGTGTATATATATATATATATATTATATATATATATTATATCGGGCTACAAGATTAGTTGCCAGAATGCGCTATGCATTGATTTAGTTCTGTTATATGAACATTTTTGAGAAGATTAATTCGAATTATTGCAGTACCACGCATATTTTATTAAATTCTCTCCAAATTCTAAAAATTTTCACCGTGATTCTACGATATAGTGTTTAGAAGACAGTATATATATATATATATTTACCGCGCCTCGGTGGTGTAGTGGTTGGCGTCGCTGACTACGAATCCATCGGCCCCGGGTTCGAGACCCGATGGCAGCGGCCGCGCAGCAAAACCCAGTTGTTCATCCTTCCACACAATAAAGAAAATGGTTGGTAGATAAATGGGTACCCTAGGTGGCCAAGTGGTTAAGACGCTTGACTGCTGATGGGGCGTGGTTCGGATTCCACGTTAAACTGTAGGTCTAAGGTGGAGTGAAAAGCTTGACCTTCGTCAGAATGAACAATTCGGGCGGAAGCTAACCAAAGGTTACCAAGGGTTATATATATCGGACTACAAGATTAGTTGCCAGAAAGCGCTATGCATTGAATTAGTTCTCCTATTTGAACATTTTTGAGATTAATTCGAATTATTGCAGTACCAGGCATATTTTATTAAATTCTCTCCAAATTCCAAAAATTTTCACCCGTGATTTTAAGATATAGTGTTTAAAAGGCAGTGTATATATATATATATATAATATATATATATATATATATGACTACAAGATTATTTGCCAGAATGCGCGATGCATTGAATTATTTCTGTTATTTGAATTTTTTTTAGATTAATTCAAGTTATTGCAGTACCAGGCATATTTCATTAAATTCTCCCCAAATTCTAAAATTTAGTATTTTTAAACTAAAACAATTATAATAGAGTTGTCAGTGAGGTCATTATACCATTATTATTTCTCTATGCCTATTTCATCTCAACATTAAAGAAGAATTATCTGAGGCATGCCCATATATATATATATATATATATATATATATATATATATATATATATATATATATATATATATATATATAACGCACAATTCGTATATAAACAGATGCATGTAAAGTTTCTTTATATATATATATATATATATATATACAGGGTGGGCGGAAAGTAGCTCCCTAATTTAAATTACATATAAATTATGTATAAATTGTGATTGTATTGTTATATTGTTATGGTGTGTTCTCTAAAGTGGTACAATTGTAACGGTAATCTTTTTTTCCTAAAGTGTTCTCTTTGTGTTCTCTAAAGTGGTACAATTGTAACGTTCATTTTTTTTTTTCATTTCAGATTGAAGGGTAACATGGCTGAGCGTTTAACACTGCAGGAGCGTGCCCAGTTGGCGGCACGGTACGAAGTTTGGCAATCTGTCGTTCGAGTTCAAAGATGGTGGCGGGCCATTCACGGACCACGTGCCCAAGTGGACCCGAAAACAATCAAGAACTGCCACTCGAAGCTCATGACCACGGGGTCTGTGGCAGATGTTCGAAGATGTGGTCGCCCTTCGACATCCAGGGCCCAGGAGACGGTGCAAGCAGTTCAGGAAATGTTCGCACGGAGTCCACGAAAGTCAACTCGCTAGGCAGCTCGGGAAAGTGGACTCTCCCGCTACTCAGTGCGAACTGTGCTGAAGAAGGAGCTGAACTGGCGTGCGTGGAAGCCGCATTACTGCCAATCTCTCTCGGACGAGGACTACGACATTCGCATGGAGTTCGGGGAAATCATGCTGGCTTGGCATGAAGACTGGCCCCATCTCTTCCGCAACATCCTCTGGAGCGACGAGGCGGTGTTCCACGTCGGAGGCTTTGTCAACCGCCACAATTGCCACTACTGGGCAGGAGATGATCCCATGGTTACCGCTGAAAAACGGCAGAATCGGTTCAGTGTAACGGTGTGGTGTGGTATGACCTCAGATCACGTTGTGGGCCCGTTCCTTCTGCGCAACACCATGAATGCTGAGCGGTACCTTGCTATGTTGCGAAACGAGGTCTGGCCGGTTGTCAGCACATGGGAGAACATCGACGATCTGATATTTATGCAAGATGGCGCCCCTCCGCACTTCGCTCTTGTTGTCCGTGAGTGGCTGGATGCCCACTTCCCTGGGCGTTGGATGGGTCGTCGTGGTCCACATCAATGGCCAGCCAGGAGCCCCGACTTGACACCGTGCGACTTCTTTCTTTGGGGGTGGGTAAAGGAAGAAGTCTACCGCACCAAACCGAGGACATTGGAAGAACTGGAGGACCGAATTCGGGAAGTCATGTCCTCCATCCCGCCGGAGTTCCTGCTAAAGTCAGTGGACGCCATTCCTGGGCGGCTCCAGAAGCTGGTGGAAAGAGTTGGAGCCCACATTGAATTTTAGAGAAAACCTACCATGTATGCCTACCTTTTCATATTATTTCTTCTGAAATAAATGGATAATATACGTATTTTTTTACCAATCCAAAATAGGGAGCTACTTTCCGCCCACCCTGTATATATATATATATAATATATATTCCACAAAACTAGTTGCCAGTTTGCGCAGCTTCATATATGTAAATTTATTTTTAATCAAAAACAATAAATTAAAAATGCATACCGTTAAAATATTTTCCATAGTAATGTTTAGAAGGATATATATTACTTGGATAGACCCTACTAAATGCATCTATAAATACTATTTCATAATATTACCGTGGAAACAATTTTAACTAAGCGTTAGCTAATTACTGTTTTCAGATAAATTTGTGTATTAAGACGGAAGCTGAATAAATTCGTCTGACATGAACGAGGAAAATGTCTGCAAACTATATTTTTCCCTTAATAATATGTACATAATAAAGAACTTAATTATACGGAGAGCACCGCTTCTCCATTAAAGATATACAAATTAAATAAATAGTGCACTCTGGCACCTAATCTTGTAGTCCGATATATATAACCGTTTACACCATCTATACGTTCATAGATCTTCAAACTCGGAAACAATTCCCTCCGTCATCAACCGTTTGTACAACTATATATACGTTCATAGATCTTCAAACTCGGAATCAACTCCCTCCGTCATCTGTACCAACCATTTATGCACGTACTAAAAGTGCGCGCGCACACATATACAACCCCGACTATATATAAACGTTCATAGATTCCCTATTATTACACACACACACACACACACACACACACACACACACACACACATTAGCCAGGGCGTTACTTCAAGGTCAATACCCGTTACTTCAAGGTCACTGCTTGCCACTTTGTAGGACTATAAAGGTGACGTCGGATGTCGCTGGAAAATTTTGAAGACATATTTATGTAATATTATTAGTTAAGTATTGTACAGGGTGTCCCATAAGTCCGGTATCATAGGAAAAATAATAAAAAAAGGCAAAACAAAAGCTTTTATTTACAGAACGTGCTCAATATGTCCACCACTGTTTTCAATACACAAATTCAGACGTGATACCCAGTCAGCAAGCACACGGTGAATGATGTCAGGAGTAATGGTGTTACATGCCCCAATAATGTGCTGCCGCAAATGTTCAACACTCCTAATTTTCTCTGCGTATACCAGCGCTTTCAAGTGGCCCCAGAGATAAAAATCTAGTGGCGTGAGATCCGAGCTTCTAGCTGGCCATTCCACAGGCCCTCGACGTCCTATCCAATGACCAGGGAATTGTTGGTACAGGTATTCCCTTACTTAGGTGCTGTAATGTGCAGGAGCGCCGTCTTGCTGGAACCATGTTGGGAAATTTCCTTCTTCGTTCAAGACAATGGGAAATGCTTTTTCCTTGAGCATACGTAGGTAGGTGCCTCCAGTGACATGTTCATCGAAAAAGAGGGGGCCTATGATGCGATCCTTCCAAATGCCACACCATACCATCACCCGAGATGCACCTTGTTCCTTTGAAGAGGTATACCAGTGAGGGTTGTTTTGAGACCAGTAGCGGGTGTTCTGTCAATTTACCTCACCATTTCCATAAAAAACAGCCTCGTCACTGAACAGAATGGTGGATGGGAAATTGGCATCCCGAGCATACGAATTATGGTTTGTAGAAATAGAATATTGGATTTTACTCCCAATCACAAGCAGTTGAAGAAGTACTGTATATTGAATTGCCATTAAAAACTGATTAATATATTATATATATATATATATATATATATATATATATATATCTTGTGCAAATTTGTTCAAATGCACTTTTTTTTAATAAAATATATTTCCTGTTTTGGCTATAATGTACTTTTTTCATAAAATATTTTTCTTGATTTGGCTAATTTTTTTGGCGTTTATGATATGTATGTATACACTATTTTGGTCAAGTTATCACTTTTTTTTCTTATTTCTGGCTGCTGTTTCAAGTTCTGGCTATATTTTTTATTCTAATTGGATTCAGTTTGGTGGTGTTTGCGATAGAATTATGACGTTCCGTTCGTGTGATTTCGACTTTGAGGACCTGATTCGCCATGTAGGCCTAGATGAAAACAAAGCATTGGATGTTTTTATCAATCACGGCGTTATTCTCTCATCCTTAACTTGCCCGAAATGTGACAGTGAGTGCCTAATACGAAAAGATCAGAAGATATTTAGGTGAAATAACCAATATTGACCTGTTAGGTTAATTGAATGCCTGGTTAGGTTAATTGAATGGCCGGTTAGGTTAATTGAATGCCCGGTTAGGTCACCTGTACGGCCTTGATGATTGGTTAGGTTAAGTTGTGATATTTTCGTTAGTTTAAACGAAAATGACGAACAAATTTTTCTAGTCAATTTTAAGTTGTTTTGCACAAATGTGATATCCGTTTCCTGTGAAAATGCGTAGTTTTCGAGATATCTTCACCTAAAGATAGGTGAAGATATCTCGAAAACTATGCATTTGCACAGGAAACGGATATCACATTTGTGCAAAACAAATCTAAATTGACCAGAAAAATTTGTTCTCGTCAAAAAACTTGACTGGGAGTAATAACCAATTTTTACAGTCTTCTGACCATTTGTATATTTTGTTAGTGTCCCTCTTCACACGAAGGTCAAGCTGGTGGCCCCACCTCTAAGCCTGGCCTGGTGGAGGAG
This sequence comes from Bathynomus jamesi, assembly GCA_023014485.1. NCBI lineage: Eukaryota > Metazoa > Arthropoda > Malacostraca > Isopoda > Cirolanidae > Bathynomus > Bathynomus jamesi. The sequence continues at coordinate 923,893 of JAJOZX010000934.1, forward strand.
CGAGTTGCTCTCTTGCGCTCTCCACCGCACGTAGCCGGGCACACCAGGCTCATCTGGTACCGTCCTGAGCCAGGCATCTAGTCTTCTCTTAAAGACTTCAAGTTTGACCCCTGTAACGTTTCTGAGGTCCTTAGGAAGCTGGTTAAAAAGTCTTGGCCCCCTGACAACCAAGCTATTTTCCTTCAGTGTTGAGGAGGTCCCTTGTCAGGCCTTTAGTTTGGGAACACTACATATTCTGCTTTTCCTATTGTCCAGCATTGTTTGGATGGTAATTGGGTTTAGTTTGAGGTTTGGTACCACTCGCTGATTTTTCTGCTGATCTTTGTATCGTCCACAAATGATGTTACTATACTGTTGCTGATAACTCCACTGTCTATGTCTATTAGCATGATAATGAATAGGAGTGGGGCCAGCACTGTACCTTGCGGCACTGAGCTGCGTACTTCTGATTCTGGTGTTGATACACCTTGAATTTTGACGACCTGTAGTTGTTCTCTGAGGAAGTTATAGGTCCATTTTCCCACTTTGCCTGTTATTCCCATATGTTTCATTTTATGTGCTATTATACGATGATCACACTTGTCGAAAACTTTAGCAAAATCCTTGTAGATGACATCATAGTTTTCACTGCCTTCAAGTGCTTCTAGGCTATTGTTATAATGCTCTATAAGTTGTGATAAGCATGATCTTCCAGATCGGAATCCGTGCTGATTTTCGTTGAATATTTCCATTTTATTTATTGAATTGTAGAAGGCGCAATTAAATGAGTTATACCATAAATTCCGTTTTTATAAATATGGTGGAGGAGCGAGTTGCTCTCTTGCGCTCTCCACGAGTTCGAGACCCGGTGATGGTAGGCGATGCGTTGTATGCCTAGCTAGGATAAAAGTATTTCTGGCGCTGTAAATTAGGGTACTTGTAACTCCTTGTAACTCTCTCTCTCTTCCGATATATATATATATATATATATATATATTATATATATATATATATATATATATATATTATATATATATAATGAGCGGAGATTAACTCAGAGAAGCATACAAATGTATAAGGAAAAGCTACCAGAGTTTTAGCACTTTACCCTTCTTGTCTAAATCCGTTCTGAACGAATTCAAAACAACAGGATCACGCGAAAAAAAGGCCCTGGCTAATGTTAAAATGTATGTGTGTGTGTGTGTGTGTGTGTAATAACAGGAATTTCTGAACGCTTATATATAGTCGGGGTTGTATGTGTGTGTGTGGGTGGGGGGCTTTTAGTACGTGCATAAATGATTGGTACAGATGACGGAGGGAGTTGATTCCGAGTTTGAAGATCTATGAACGTATATATAGTTGTATAAACGGTTGATGACGGAGGGAATTGTTTCAGAGTTTGAAGATCTATGAACGTATAGATGGTGTAAACCGTAGATGACGGAGGGAGTTGTTTGCGAGCTTGAAAATCTATGAACGTATAGATGGTGTAAACGATTAGTACAGAAGACGGAGTTGATTCCGAGTTTGAAGATCTGTGAACGTATATATAGTTGTATAAACATTTGATGACGGAGGGAATTGTTTCCGAGTTTGAAGATCTATGAACGTATATTATATATTTATATATATATATATATGTGTGTGTGTGTGTGTGCGCGCGCGCGCGCGTGTGTGTTGTGTGTGTGTGTTAAGAAGCATAAAGTTCCGGGTATCGGGCAGTGTTGACGAATTTATTTTATTTTAAATAAAATAATAATTCTTAATAATGTATATACAGAAGATAGAGTCCTACCTGATCGGAATCCGTGCTGCTTTTCGTTGAATCTTTTCAGTGTCTCCAAGAAATCATAAATTTTCTTTCTAACTATTCTTTCAAATACTTTGGTGAGGTGGGACGTCAATGGCACTGGTTTATAGTTCTTTGCTTGAGATCTGTCCCCTCCTTTATATACAGGGATAATGTTTGTTCTTTTCAAGATGCTTGGTATTTCCCCAGTGTCTAGGGATCTTCTCCATATCCAGTATAAAGATGTAGTTATTTCATTTTTACAGTTTTTAATCAATAATGCGTTCCAATTGTCCGGATCTGCAGCTGAATGTGGTTTCACTTGTTCAGTTGTTCTCCATCTTCTGGGGTAAAACCAAAGTCTGTTATACACTCTCCTTGCCAGAATCACTCCTAGAGTAGTTAAAATTAACACGATACATCTCGTCGACAATTCATTCTGGAGTTCTGAATCTTCCTCAGTCCATCTTTCTCCCTGTCTATGACCCTATATGTGTTAGAAATGTTGAAACCCAGTAGTAAAAGTGTGTTGTATACAGTAAATCGATCAACAATTAAGAACCCCCTGAAACAAAATTCCGTTTTCTTTATAAATATGCATAGAAAACTGCATTATTTGGATAGACCCTACTAAATGCATCTATAAATACTATTTCATAACATTACCGTGGAAACAATTTTAACTGTAAGCGTTAGCTAATTACTGTTTTTAAATAAATTTGTGTATTAAGACGGAAGCTGAATAAATTCGTCTGACATGAACGAGGAAAATGTCTACAAACTATATTTTTCCCTTAATAATACATACATAATAAAGAACTTAATTATACGGAGAGCACCGCTTCTCCATTAAATATATACAAATTAAATAAATAGTGCAGTCTGGCACCTAATCTTGTAGTCCGATATATATATATATATATATATATATATATATAAAGAACGACGCTTGTGTAGAAGAGCTTTCCGCACAAGATGAGGAGGGAGAACGAAAAAATGAAAAATGAAGTACCTCCCAGGAATCGAACCCGGGATCATCCAATTGCCGGTTGGATACGCTATCCACTACACCAAGGTCCTCGATCAATCAGAAGTCGTAATTCTCCTACATACGAGCGGAATCAAATGCCCTGAGGGGGCCCCTCCGCATGCCGTACATATATACATTTTAACTGCAAACAGCACACAATATAATTAATGTAAAGAACGACGCTTGTATGTTCGATTCCTGGGAGGTACCTCAATTTTCATTTGTTCGTTCTCCTTCCTCATCTTGTGCGGAACGCTCTTCTACACAAGCGTCGTTCTTTACATTAATTATACTGTGTGTTGTTTGCAGTTAAAATGTATATATGTAAGGCATGCGAGGGTGCCCCCTCAGGGCATTTGATTCCGCTCGTATGTAGGAGAATTACGACTTCTGATTAATCGAGGACCTTGGTGTAGTGGATAGCATATCCGACCGGCAATTGGATGATCCCGGGTTCGATTCCTGGGCGGTACCTCATTTTTCATTTGTTCGTTCTCCCTCCTCATCTTGTGCGGAACGCTTTTCTACACAAGCGTCGTTCTTTACATTAATTATACTATGTGTTGTTTGCAGTTAAATGTATATATATAATATATATATAATTATATATATATAAGAGAGAGAGAGAGAGAGAGAGAGAGAGAGAGAGAGAGAGAGAGCCTTCTAAACATTACTGTGGAAAATATTTTAACGGATGCGTTTTTAATTTATTGTTTTTGATTAAAATAAAATTGCATATATGTATTAAGCTGCGCAAACTGGTAACTAGTTTTGTGGAATGCCTCGATATTATATATAATATATATATATATCTATATAATATATATATATATATATAATACTATATATAATATCTATATATATACATATTATATATATATATATATAATAATATATATTATATATATATATATATATACTTTCCATCTAAAGAAACTTACATGCATCTGTCTATATACGAAATGTGCGTTTTTATATATATATATATGGGCATGCCTCAGATAATTCGTCTTTAATGTTGAGATGAAATACGCATAGAGAAATAATATTGGTATAATGACCTCACTGACAACTCTAAGTATTATAATTGTTTTAGTTAAAAATACTGAATTTTAGAATTTGGGGAGAATTTAATGAAATATGCCTGGTACCGCAATAATTCGAATTAATCTTCTCAAAAATTTTCAAATAACAGAACTAATTCAATGAATAGCGCATTCTGGCAATAATCTTGTAGCCCATAATATATATATATATAATTATATATATATAATATATATATATATATAATTATATATACTGCCTTCTAAAAATATATCGCAAATCACGGTGAAAAATATTTAATGGCATACTTCAACAAAATTACGTTTGGAACATCTATCTCCAATAAATCTATACAAATTAATAAATAGCGCGATCTAATCTGTAAACATGATGGAGTAAATGCGAAAAATGAAATAGTTAGCCCTATTTTAATTTCTATTTTGTTTTAAAAATCATATTAATGCTTTTTATGTTATAGTTTAAGGATAAATTGGTATATTCAGGTGAAATTTTGTCTTGGTATTAAACTTAGTTCATCATATTCGATTTTTTGTTTAAAAGGTCGCCTACCCAATGTCAAATTGGCCTCGTGGTGTTCCACCATGAGAAACAGTAGAAAAACTATTAACATTGCCTTTTTTTTAAATCTTGTCGGTCCATACTCTGGTCTCATGAGCATATTTGTTTATGGTTAATAGCTTTGTCTATTAATTGGGTCGTATTTAGAAACCTTGTCAGTCTATCAGAAGCTGGTAAGTAAAAGCCGTGAGTAAGATGGGTTTGGTTAGGTGATGGTAAGCTATACTTAGACGATTGGTGGTTGTGGTGCCGTGGTGTTTTTTTTTGTGTGGTAGTTAAGCTCGTATATATTTTGCTATTGGGGCTTTACATGCATCTGTTTATATACGTTGTGTGTGTGTGTGTAATAATAAGGGATCTATGGGCGTATATATAGTCGGAGAGTGTATGTGCGTTTGTGTGCGCTTTTAATTCGTTCGAAGGTTATTAATATATACAAGCCATTTATGCCTTCTAAATCTTCTAAGCCAAGTGGCTGCTTAAGCCAACTGGGGGATTTCGAGTTCTAAGCCAAGTGATGCTTCCCTGAGCTCCCATTATGCACCTGGATCTTCCAGGTGTAGGATGGTCTCTTCCTCTCTCTCCTCCTCTCTTCCTCTCTTAGGTTAGGTATACCCCTTTGGTGGGTGAGGCCGTCCCACCTTCTCCCTCAAAGTGGCTTCCCCCCTTTTCTGGCACCCTGGGGTGGGGGTGGCACTTGGGGATGGGGCTGGCACCTTACAACAAGGGGGTGGGTGGCACTGTCACTCATTTGATCAATATTGCAATTGCATATGCACTCTCTCCTTCTGCGGCCATACTACTGTTCTCTATTACAAAAAATTGGAAGTTTCAAATTTATCTGCTGCCTGATTGCTTGGTACGACATTTTGAGCCAAATAAACATCACAAGCAAAGCCCTTCAAGAGGTCAATTTGAATATGTCGCAAGCTGTCTCCCTGCTTTCAAAATCAATCGAATACCTTAAAAATTACAGAACACATAATAAATTTAAACGAGTTCTAGACGATGCAAAAAAGTTGACAATCGAATTGGAAATTGAACCTGAATTTGAACAAACAAGAATTCGCCGCCGAAAAATAATGTTTGATGAACACGAAGACGAAGTTGGAACGACAGAGAAGGAAAATTTTAGTATCAACTTTTTCAACAACATTTTAGACAACGCAATCCAGTCACTGAAAGATAGGTTTGAGTTCATCGTAAATCATAACGATCAATTCCAATTTTTATACAATTTGAATAATGCCACAGAAATGAATGACAACGAGCTGCGTAAAAATTGTATGGATTTAGAAATTCTGCTCACAGATGGTGATCAGAAAGACATCTTCGGCATCGATTTATACAAAGAATTAAAATATTTGCAAAACCATTTCGAATGTGGTTATTCTCCAACGAAAATCTTGCAATTCATGTGCTCAAAAAATTTGACGACATCATTGCCAAATCTTTTTGTGGCGCTGAGAATTCTTGTAACATTGCCAGTATCAGTGGCCAGCGCAGAACGGAGCTTTTCAACGATGAAATTAATCAAAACTTATCTCCGTTCCACGATGAAACAAGATCGGTTGGATGTGTTCGCAACCTTATCAACTGAACATGCCATCGCCAAGGATTTAGATCTGGATGAAATAATCCAAAGATTTGCAGCTGCTAAGGCCCTAAAAGTTAATCTTTGAAGCCGAAATTTTAACGAGTATGTATATTATTAATGCTACTTGGTTAATGGTTATTGAATTCAAATTAATAAAATATATTTTTCATTTTAATATTTTAATAAAATGTACTAAATGAAATAAACAATAAAATTATATCAAAACATTTATGTTATTTTTTAACTAAAAAACCTTTATTTAAAAAATGAGATAGGATGGGCGCCAAAGCAAAATTGGCTCAGGGCGCCACAACCCTTTGAGCCGGCCCTGGGTTAAGGCACAGATAGAAGGATAGAAACCGATGGAGGGCAGTTTGGAAATTAAAGATTTGTGCCATACCCCTTTAAAAGCTTTTGATATGTCTAACGCAATAGCAAAATTCTCACCAAAATCCCGAAAGGAGGATGACCAAGAGTCAGAATACAAGAAAATCGCCAGTAGAGCATTCCTTGCGGAACCCATATTGACGATCTGAAAGAAGTTTGTGAGAAGAGAGATGTTTAAGAATCTTCCTATTAAGGATACATTCAAAAACTTTAGAAAAGAAAGAAATTAAAGCAATTGGACCATAGTTGGAGGGTTGAGAGCGGTCACCTTTCTTTGGGAGAGGCTGAATGAAAGCAAACTTCCAGCAGGAAGGAAAAGTACCAGATGAAAGACAGAGACGAAAGAGTTTGCCTAAGCAGGGTGCCAGCATAGAAGCACAGTTCTTGAGAACAACTGAAGAAAAACAATCAGAAACATCTAGGGAATTCATAATAACACTAAACCACTCCAGATACATCGAGGCTATACAAGACTATAAACAGAATTACTCACTCTAACAGCGGCATTCACACCTCACACGCGGCTATCTGTCGCAGCCAAAATAATATCCCAACATATACACAACAAGCTAACATTCTAGTTAATCACTACGCAAAGATAAGTCACTTAAACAGGGACAACAACCAGAAACACGCAGACAGACAAACAGCCAAACACAAAAAACCTACACACTCGACACGACCATTACACCCTTCAATACAGACCAGACCACCAAGATCATCAAAAACATTAAGAATTCGAAGGCTACTGGATCAGACAACATATCTAACATACACCTTAAACAATTGGGCCCACAGGGAATACTAGTTCTCACAAACATCAGCACATATTCATACCAACACTGTATTATTCCTAACATATGGAAACAAGGTAAAATTATTACACTACTCAAACCAAACAAAAATCCAACAGAACCAGCTTCCAATAGCCCCATTACTTTTCTATGCACACCTTCCAAAGTAACAGAAAGACTAATCTTACAAATCGCCAACCCACAAATACCACTATCGCCTACTCAACATGGATTCAGACCTCACCACTCAACCACGACATTACTCACTAACCTCACGCAGCACATCATGGATGGCATCAACTCCAGACGACCAGCTCAACGTACACTATTAGCAACAATAGACATTAGTAAAGCATTTGATGCTATCCCACGCTTCCCTCTCATAAACAGAATACTCAACACAAACATGCACAATAACACCAAAAGGTGGCTCAGCAAATACCTTTCAGGAAGATACTCACACGTCACATTTAATGACAAGTCATCCAAAAACGAGTTTTTCCCGAACGGGGTCCCTCAAGGCTCTGTTCTCTCACCAGCACTGTTCAACTTATACATGCATGACATTCCAAAACCCATAGATAACAAGCTTACCTTATCATCATATGCAGATGACATCACTCTAACATCCACCCACAACAACATCGACACCGCTACAAATAACCTACAAACATACATAAACAGTATACAAGACTGGCTCACACACAATAGACTCAAAGTAACGCCCACAAAATCAACCATCACCTTGCTAACAAGTAACACAAAAGAACACCAGATAACTCCACAGCTTACACTAAACAACACCAACATTCCACACACTCACAGAACCAAAATACTTGGGGTCACATACAACACATCATTATCTTTTGCAAATCGCATTCAGGGCATTAAAAACAAATGTACGTCAAGACTTAACACGCTTAGGGTACTAACAGGCACAAACTTTGGACACCAGCAGGAAACAACATCACTCATATACAAACAATATATTCGCTCAGTTATGGACTATGCTAGCCCATGCTGGGCACCCATTATCTCAAACACACACATAAACACCTTACAGACAATACAAAACAACGCACTTCGTATCATTACAGGATGTACTCAAACAACACCAATAGAACACCTGCACACAGAAACAAAAATACTGAAAGTTAGAGACCATTTAGACATGAGGGGAACACAATTCATGGCAGCAGCGACAACTAACCCACACCACCCTTGCCACTACATGTACAATAGGGCGGCTCGTTTTTACACTTTTTTCGATATTTGATTGGGGGTAGTGCGTTAAAGTTGCGATTTGGAGAGAAAATAAAGTGTGTAAAATTTTTTTGATCTACGTCAATACCTTCCGGTGGCGGCGAGTCCTTAAAAATCGAAAAATAGGCCTAACGGGGTAGATTGGAAAATGGTTTTAAAGACTTACAAAATAAAGAATAAAAATTTCAGCACAATCTGTTAATAACTTCCGGTGGCGTCTTAGCCGTTAAAATATCCAAAATATTGATTTAAAGCAAGTTTTAACAAGATGTTATACAAATGTTAATTCCGGTATATTTCTGTGCAAACAACCCTGAGAACACTATTATAGGCTTGAATAAATTAATAGCAGTCATTGAACAATGAACATTATATAAAAATTATATAAAATTATATAAAAAATTTATGTGTTTTTAGGCCTATTTTTCGATTTTTAAGGACTCGCCGCCACCGGAAGGTATTGACGTAGATCAAAAAAATTTACACACTTTATTTTCTCTCCAAATCGCAACTTTTCCGCACTACCCCCAATCAAATATCGAAAAAAGTGTAAAAACGAGCCCCCCTAATGTACAATCATGCACCAACACCTCGCACCATTAAGGTAACATCAGAGAGACATTATAACCAGTGGTGTAGTCCTAAAATTTTAGGAAGGGTAACGCTACAGGCAAAACTTTAATAGAGCGTTTCATAGAACAATTATTGTATAAAAATAGTAAAAGTTAATTCGAAAATAAAAATATATATATTTAGCAAATAAAACTACAAATATAATACATGCTCTAGTTACTTTTAATGTGAATAAAACACACACATATAGATATTCGCATCAGTCGTATGTATACGGTATAATGCAGTTTCATAGTGATATAGTAGAAACTACAGTTACATACGGGGCTCCAATAAACCTTAGCCCCCCCGTCCATGGCCTAAACCATTAAAGGTACAAAAAAACTAAACATACCTTACAAAAGAGAATTTAATCCTGCATTTAATGAGAAACAATTAAAACTTGGTGTTCCCGCCATTGGCTTGCCAAAAGTGACGTGAATAGATCTTGATCGTTACGCAAATTTGCTAAAACAGTTTCAATGTGTTGCGTCATTGTATCCTTCGAAAATCGATTTGCTGCAGGTTTTTGAAACAAGAGACATTCAACCTTGTCCTTTATAACTGATCCAATGTGTTCATAGACGTTCAGGTCAGGAGAATTTCCTGGCCATTCTTCATTTCCAAAGAAATCGATCTCATGGTTCCGCAACAACTGTTGAGTGGCTAATGCCTTAAAGCAGGGGGCCTTATCGTGCAGAAGTGTGACCTGATCGACATCCATAACATTGTTTGGGTTTCTTAGAAAAGGAATGACATGCTGGGATAGAATAATATCACGAAAATACTGTCCATCCCAACTCTGACCATTTGGCTTCAGCACCCATATGAGCTTCTTTGCAGTGAACAAAAACACACCAACACAGTCTGGACTTTTTAATAATTCGCGATAATGTTCATTGTCATCGACTTCATCTGGTGTTGTGGCCCACACTCGATCATTTTGGTAGTTAGGCCGACGTGTTACGTAAACAAAAAATTCATCGGAGACAGCTAAATGCATGAAATCATCCACATCCCAATCTTCAAGATAATGGGCAAACCACATTCTGTCATCGATGTTAAGTTGAATTTTTCTTGGCTTTGGAAGTTCATGCCAAGGCTTTAACCCTCTGAGGACCACGGGACATATTTGTCCCAACAGAAATAATAATAATAATTGTACAATGATGCAACGTTTCTACAAATACATCTACATGTTTATACAGGTATCGTTTAGTTGCCGGAAAATTAACCCAAAAATGGGTCATTTAAGTGACTATAGTTACTAATATCTAATTGTAAATAACAATAAAACTTAAACTTTTAAGTTCAAAGAAACGTATACTGGTCGTCAAAGGGTTAAACCTTGCCTATGACGGTACAGTCGAATGATCTCACCACTAACGATCTTTCCTCTCAACACTTCGATCTCTCAATAGTTTAGCACAGCTGTTTTTCCGCTTACGCGTACCGCTTTCAATGATGTCCTTTGTTTCCTGAGAGAGTTGCAAATTTGGGCGCCCAGATTTGCTTGTATCCATTTCACATTCATCCAAAGTTTTATTCCAATTTCTTTTGACAAAGTCCTCACTTCTTCGCAACTTTTTGGCAGCCCATGAACGTGTTATAAAGGTGGCTCCAGCATCACGAGCTTCCCGAAATGTTATTGCTCGTATGCGATCTATCACACGTTGCCTCTCCGAATCACCAATTAATTGAGAAGCCATTATATTATCACTTTATCAGCTAGAGTAATTTTAATACCTGCAATAAATAAAGAATTTTATATATTTTTATAATCACTAAAAACTATTTCGATATAAGTAAACATGTAAGCTGCAAATGGGGGGGGGGGCTAAGGTTTTTTGGAACCCCTTATAGTGGATAAAAGTCCGTAAGTGCTCAGCATTCAGCTATGGCTACTACAGTAGGTAGTATAACGCCGTTATACCGCGTTACTCCTAGACTACACCCCTGATTATAACCAAATACTCCATTCCATACCACGCCCCACAGACATCACACAGTACAGAAAACACACACACACACACACACACACACACACCTAACCCACAAAGTACTGACACGACTCGGTCCGAATGCGGTCCTAGGTGCGAAGCCGCCACCCATTCACAGGTCAGAGACCAGCCTGAGCAGATCGGATCGAGTTAACTTAGCACGATTCCGATATGGACATCACCCCAACTTACAGATATATAAACATAGACAAGACAACTCCACAGATGACACCTGCCACCTGTGCCAGGACACACCACAAACAATTGAACACATTTATGACAGACTTACCGCTCTAGTACAACATAGAACACAACACACCATCACTAGTGCGCTGAACCTCTGGTCCACTCCGGAGAGGGCAATCGGTTACCTGCGTGCAGCCGGCTTGCTCGATCAGGGTGGGCTGATCGGCTAACCAACAACAACAGAAGGGACGCCATCAGGACCGTACGCTCTTCCAGAGTTGAGCCCAGGATAGGGCAGAAAAAACATATTTGAAAGAGATTTCAATTTCAGACATAATAAAGTCAGAGGGAGGAAGAGATGGAGGAACAACACCGGAATCGTACAGGGTTGAGTTGGAGGCGAAAGTCTGAGCGTAGATTTCAGCTATGTTCGGAGAAGAGACGGCAACTGAGCTGTCGGGATGAAGAAGAGAAGGGAAAGAAGAGGAACTGAAGTTGTTGGCTAGTTCTTGGCTGGATGCCAGAAAGAACGAAAAGAATTAGAATTTGATAGGTTTTCACATTTTTGTCGGATGAAGGAATTTTTGGCGAGTCGAAGAACAAATTTTGCACGATTCCAGACAGAAATATAAGCTGAGTGAAAGTCAGGAGTTGAATGGCGAAGTACCTTTTGAAATTCTCCTCTCTGTTGCGGATAGCATTAGAACAAGTAAAGTTAAACCAAGGTTTTTTGTATTAGTAGTCGAAATAGAATATGGAATGTACGCCTGGGGTTAATTGTTTCAGGGACGAGAGATTTATAATATAATTCTGTTTAAAGGCAGAATCAGTGGAGGCGCTGAACAGCTTGTCGGTTTGCCAGTAACTCTAGTTTGAATGGGTGTGGAGGACAGATGGGCCCACCCATGGACAAGTGAAAAACAACCAGACAAGAGAATTCCTAGTGGTTACTAGGAAAAATTGCAAGCTGGCACGAGTACAAAGTTCCAGAGGCAAGAGCAATGGAGGCTTCTCTGAAGTATCCGCAAGTACAACAATTCGTTTCAATTGTTGGTTGCCCAATAAAATAAAAGCTAACTTATTTGGAAATTATCGAAAAACTGGTATCAAACCTCAAACTAAACCCAATTACCATCAAACAACGTTAGAAAATAGGAAAGGTAGAATGTTTAGCGTTCCCAAATTAAAGGCCCAACAAGGGACCTCTTCAACACTGAATCGAAATAGCTTGGTTGTCAGGGAGCCAAGACTTTTCAACCAGCTTCCAAAGGACCTCAGGAACGTTACAGGGGTCAAAGTTGAAGTCTTCAAGAGAAGACTAGATGCCTGGATCAGGACGGTACCAGATGAGCAGGGTGTACCTGGCTATGTGCGGTGGAGCATCCACCAAGCCAGGCCTAGAGGCTTGACCTTCGTGTGAAGAGAGACCAACGCACAGAATTGCAACGGGGATAATGAGGTGTGTGTATATATATATATATATATATATATATATATATATATATATATGTGTGTGTGTGTGTTTCCAAATCCCGCAAATGAAGCGGGATGCTGCAGAGGGGTTCACCGCAGGTCGATCCTGAACCGTCGTTCAAACTCACATAAAGTAAGCAAGATATATATATATATATATTAGTGATGTAGGTCACATCCGCATCCGCATCCGCATCCGCGGAACATCCGCACATTTTCTCGCATCCGCATCCGCATCTGCATCCGCACTTTGGACTGCGGATGTCGTGCGGATGTGGACCGTTGAGATAAAACGTATACTAAGCGGAAATTATCAAATTCTACTATAATAATAAAACTAGTTCATTGTGCGCAAAAGTGATGCAAGCGACAAGACGAGAGGCTGTTCTTGTATGAAGTTACTCTCTTGCAACCTACTTAGATCCACGTTACAAAGCTAAGTTATTTTCACCTAGACATTAGAACGAGTTAAATCATCACTTGGCAAAGCAGTTGAAGAGCTTCAATCTCTTGAATCTGTCGCTTCGCACCCACCAAAAGAATACAAGTTTCAGTGACAGAACCAACACCTTCAACAAGCAAATCTATCACGAATCTCTCTCAGTTTCTGAGTCAAGCAGCGATGAGACCTACGCGAGTCCAAAAAGATGTAGTAAAAATGATCGAGAGCTATCACAAGAAAAACGCCTGGCTGCATGTGACAATCCTATTAGTTGGTGGAAAAATGCGCAGAATATCTATCCATACTTGAGTAAACTTGCAAGGAAACATTTAGCACGTCCTCCAACAAGCGTACCAAGCGAGAGATTATTTAGCAGTGAGTGCTGGATTAATATATGATGAAAAGAGAAACAGACTGGCAGCAGAAAAGGCAGAAAAATTAATGTTCCTTAAGCATAACCTTCCTATAATTAAGTTTGAATATTAAACGATGAACATCTTAGTTTACTTTATTTTAATTACTCATTTATAAATATGCCTAATAAAACTTTAAACTTAATATAAATAGTTATCAAGCTAATTAAAGATCTCTTTCTATAAGGGTGGAGGTTGGGGAAAGAGGTCGGGTAACACAATTATGGTTTCTAATTGTGGCTGAAACTCAACAAAATATAACGAATTTATTTGCAGACGAATTCACTAATTGATTTCTATATTAGTTAGATGCTTGCTATTATTTTATATGTTCAGAGAAAAGTACAGCAATTATTGTACAATTAATCAATTATACTACATTATAGCTACAGCTCTCTCTATATAATAACTTATTATATACGTTAAACACAACAAATCTGGAATATATCCTAAAAAATAACGAAAATGTAGACATCCGCATCCGCATCCGCGGATGTTGAAATCAAACATCCTCATCCGCATCCGCATCCGCGGATGTGAAAAAAATGACATCCGCTACATCACTAATATATATATATATATATATATATATACGTATATATGAAAATTATTTCACGAAAGTAACACGTGAAAAATATTTATGATGAATAAAACCACGAAGGAAAGGAAACACAAAATGGTGCTCAAGCGCTTTCGTCTAATGACATCCTCAGGAACACTGAAGTACATAAAAGGGTTACAGCCTATATATAGGTTACAGAAAGAAAAAAAAAGAAAATAAATAATATACATACATATATATATATATATATATATATATATATATATATATATATATATATATATATATATATATACACATATACCTACATACATATATATATACAATAAACGGAGAAGTAAAAATTAAAAATTAAAGGATTATCAGAGAGGCATACAGATTTGTAAGGAACAAATATCGATTTTTAGCACAAGATCAAATGAATTCTAAAAATACAAATTTATACTGGAAATCTGCCCGGGTTTTAACACTCTGCCTTTTATGGTTTAGTTTCGATGTATGTAAAAATAAAATGAAAATTAAAAGTTAATAAAGTAGCATACAAGTTTACCAAAGATTTAGCGTTCTACCCTTCTTATCTAAATCTGTTTTGAAGGAATTCAAAACAACAGGATCGAGTTGAAAAAGACCTTTGCTTATGTTGAAGTTATTTGAAAGTTGGATAATGGCAGACTCAAGAATATTTCTATTAACAATGTTGCTAGAGTGGAATAAAACTGAAGCATTATTCCAATCAATACAGTGGGATAACTCTGACAAATGGACAAAAAGGGCACTGGACAACTGTCCTGTTCTAACGGAATATTGATGCTGTTTTATACGTGTGTGCAAATCCTTTCCCGTCTGACCTATGTATAAGGAATCACATTGTTTACAACCAATTTTATAGATAATGCCTGAATTATTGGTAGGGCTATTTTTTACTATGATATTTTTCACAATATTGTTATATGAAAATACTACATTAATATCCAAAAGTTTAAGTACATTAGCAATGCCTAAAAAGCCCGGGAAAAATGGAAGTACTAAAATATTTTTTGACAAAGTACGAGTGTTATTAACTTATTATTGACAAGATAGAAAGTTCGTTTTGCCTTGTTGAGACAAGATTCCATAAACGCAGATGGATAACACAGATCACTTCCAATACCGTTGATTTTTTCCAATTCGGCATCGATGTATTCCGGACTGGCGATCCTAAGGGCGCGGAGAAACATTGATGAAAAAATGGCCTTCTTAGTGGGGGTGTCATGTCCCGAGTAAAAGTGTACGTAGGACAAATTGTTTGTTGTTTTCCGATAGATACTAAACTTAAAACCTGGGCTTTCCCTATGTACACGCACATCCAAAAATGGGATTGAATTGTCTTGTTCCACTTCTAAAGTAAACTTAATGGAGGGGACTTGATCATTTAACTGAAGGAGGAAGTTATCCAGAGGGATGCCAACCCCCAGGATTCTCGGAATGTAAGTAATTTCGAAAAACTCCATATAAATATTGGAGAGGAGGGGCGATAAGGGGTTGCCCATGGCCATCCCAAAAACTTGTTAATAATACTCGTTATTGAAAGTGAATTTACAGTCTTTGATGCAAAGCTTAATAAGTTCCAAAACAATGTGTGAAGGTAGTGGCAGGTCATACTTATGTAATTCTTGGGAGAGAAAGTCAAGCATATCGTCAATCGGCACTTTTGTAAACAATGAACAAACATCAAAACTGATCAATCTATCGTTAGTTTCAGTACGTGCATTATTCAATTTTTCAGTAAGATCCATGGAATTTTTTACATGTGAATCAGAGATAGTTCCGAGAATGGGGGACAAGACTTTGACAAGCCATTTGGAGAGTTTATAAGCAATAGAGCCCACCGAGCTAATAATAGGGCGCATAGGGTTGCCAGGTTTGTGGGTTTTAATAAGACCGTAAAGGTAGGGCAGAGAAGGTGAAGTGGACATGAAAAGCGGAATTTCCCGGGCTTTTTAGGCATTGCTAATGTACTTAAACTTTTGGATATTAATGTAGTATTTTCATATAACAATATTGTGAAAAATATCATAGTAAAAAATAGCCCTACCAATAATTCAGGCATTATCTATAAAATTGGTTGTAAACAATGTGATTCCTTTTACATAGGTCAGGCGGGAAAGGATTTGCACACACGTATAAAACAGCATCAATATTCCGTTAGAACAGGACAGTTGTCCAGTGCCCTTTTTGTCCATTTGTCAGAGTTATCCCACTGTATTGATTGGAATAATGCTTCAGTTTTATTCCACTCTAGCAACATTGTTAATAGAAATATTCTTGAGTCTGCCATTATCCAACTTTCAAATAACTTCAACATAAGCAAAGGTCTTTTTCAACTCGATCCTGTTGTTTTGAATTCCTTCAAAACAGATTTAGATAAGAAGGGTAGAACGCTAAATCTTTGGTAAACTTGTATGCTACTTTATTAACTTTTAATTTTCATTTTATTTTTACATACATCGAAACTAAACCATAAAAGGCAGAGTGTTAAAACCCGGGCAGATTTCCAGTATAAATTTGTATTTTTAGAATTCATTTGATCTTGTGCTAAAAATCGATATTTGTTCCTTACAAATCTGTATGCCTCTCTGATAATCCTTTAATTTTTAATTTTTACTTCTCCGTTTATTGTATATATATATGTATGTAGGTATATGTGTATATATGTGTATATATATATGTATATATAATATTTAATTATTATATATATATATATATGTATGTATATTATTTATTTTTATTTTTTTTCTTCTTTCTGTTACCTATATATAGGCTGTAACCCTTTTATGTACTTCAGTGTTCCTGAGGATGTCATTAGACGAAAGCGCTTGAGCACTATTTTGTGTTTCCTTTCCTTCGTGGTTTTATTCATCATATATATATATATATATATATATATATATATATATATATATGTGTGTGTGTGTGTGTGTGTGTGTGTGTGTACACAATTTGGAACACATACACAGCTATTTATCACTCATTTTGGCTGGTAAATACCTGTTTAAAACTTTTTTAACTTGTATTCCACTATTCCACTATGCCCGGGTAGGGCGGGTCGTACTCAGGTGACAACATGAATCTGAAGGAAATCCTACCATCAGGGGTGTCTAAATTATGTGTTTTTACATGGGGAATTCAAATATGAGCTTCTTTTTTGGATAGGATAACTCTAACCTACATCATTTTGTATTTCTAAATTGCCAATTTTACCCTTTTGAACCCCTTTATAATATATTAAAAGATATAAGGTAAATCATTTATATTGACAAGTCCAAATCAACTTTACATATATTTATTAATAGGTGAACTGCATGTATATCACTGGATATAATTACAAAGATCATTCTCCTGACATCTTGAACTTTGCCAGGTTGCACAAATCCTGCTTTGACTCAGACTTGGACATCAGCTTCCTGCTGGTCTCCTGAGCCCTGATCCCTCCATCCCTCTTTTCCTGTGAGAAGTACTTAGCAGAAGCCTCAGTCACCATTTTAACAACCTCTCAATGCTTTGTGTGTGGCAAGGCCAGTTGCGCACCTCCATGGGGGTGTTGATAAAGTTTTTCACCTCTGAGGTGCTTAGAGAGCAGGTGAGAGGTGGCTCTGACACACCTTCTGACCAGCTGATCAAGTCACCGATGCTGGAAGCATCACAGTTGATGTCAGGTGTCCTTCTGCTCCTAAGAGAGGAGTCCCCCAGCTGAGTGTCCGGGTCCCCCTCCTCCCCACCCCCCTCTCCTGATGGCCAGGATTCTCTCCACCCCTTCAATCCTCTCCTTCTGATCCTCAGAGCAGAGTAGTGTTTGGAGGATGACTTCACTGTGGGCATACCAAGCAGATCTTCTCACAGTTGGCATCACAATATCCAGCACCTCGTTTCTCTGGGACTTGAGGCAGTCCAGCTGAAAGAGGATGTGCCTAGGCCCTTCGATCCAGGAGTGCTTGACCTTCACGTTGAACCAACATGGGTAATACACTCCAATGATGAATTCCACAATGAATTGCAGAATCTTCAGGTTCTTTCCTTTAAGTCCGTGCTTTGACACCCAGAGCCTGAGAAGTCTGTTCGCTGTGGTGAGCCAGCGGCTGTGGTTTACTGGTCCTATCTCTAACAGAGCCAGCCCTGCAGGAAGTACTCCATCCCTGACTGCACAGACAATTTTATAGCCATAGTATTGATCAGTTGAGAGATCTTGAATGACCTTGTCAGGAAGCTTGATCAGTGGAGGGCCAACAGAGATTCGGGTGAAGTTTGGATTGATATCAAAGTCTGTAGCAGAATCAAGGAGCTTTCCTATTGGCCCGGATAATTTTTTGTCTGACAGAGTAGGGCCATCAAGGTCAACAATGAGATGGCGCAGGGGAAGTTCAACAGTGTGCATGTTGCACACCAACCAGACCAGCTTTCTCCCCAGGTGCAGCTCCAGCTTCCGCATTACTCCAGCTTTCACACCAGTGTTGACATTTGTTGAGTCTCCTCCAATGGCCAACAAGGTCTTATCATAACCCCTCTCTTTCAGCCAGGCAAACAGGACCTTAGCAATCTTCTCCGCATGTGACTCCTCTTTAGTTGCTTTCTCTGGGTAAAGTGGAACAGATAGTAGCTGCCAGGCTCACTAACAACACTATAGTGTTCTTCCTTGATCTTTGCGGGAAAAGATTGGTCACTGCCTCAGCTTCCATCATCACATTGGTCAGGTCAATCCGCCCATCAAAGAGGATGCAAGAGATCCCCCCCTCCTCCCTGCACTTCTTCTCGAACTGTTCCCCAGCTCTCTCATCAACTTCTCCTGTGCTCTCTTGACCTTGCTCTTATCAATCACTTTACTTGTATTGTCTTCTGTGATGATTCCTGCGTCAATCAGAGCTGCTGTTGCTATCGCTGCAGTTGGCCTCAGCCCTATGCCATACCTTACACTAGCAAGGGCAATGTTTTGAATCTCATCATAGTTTTTCTGTACCTTTGCCGAAGCTGCTGGCTCAGGGTCAGTTTGAGGGAAGAGCTCAACTTCAGGAACAAACTCATCTTCATCACCACTTCTCTCCAATTCCAGATCCTCATCACCATCTGCCAAAAATCTCTTAACATCTTTCCTGGCTGCCTTCTCTGCTACTGCAGCACTTTCCTCCTTGCTCCTTCTCCTTTTCTCTGCCTTCCTTTCCATCCACTGCCTTTTCAATGTCCTCACCTGTCTCTTGTGCTCTGGTAGATCAGGACCCCCTATTTGGTGGGGTCCCTTACTTCCAACCTTCTCTTTCTGTCCCTTGATGTAGGCAAGATCTTTCACAGGAATCTTTTTCTCTCTGCTGCAGGAACAGTTAATGTGGGCTTGGATAACACAGCCCTCACAGCCTCCCCCCTCACAACTGGTAATCTGACACTTGCAAGTCAAAATATCAAAGAACTTGTCTAACTTGACAATGAACCTCTCTTTGGCATCAAGTTTGCCCTTCCCAAGAGAAAACTTCACTGCCTGATTCCAGACCTCCTTGAGCTTGGACATGATGGTCACTTTTTCATTGATAACAGGTGGCTTGAAAAGAGCATTAGCTTTGCTCCACTGACAAATCAGACCAGGGTAGATGTCACTCACCAGCTTGTCCACTGGGTAGTTCCTCCTGTATCTTCACTTTGCTTCCCCAAGTAGATGCCATACCTCAGGATATCCCTCACAGTTGGCAGTTCAGACACCAACAGCTCCCGGCCAGTGCCAACAAGATTACTCAGATGAGAACTTGATTTCGTCCTTGTTCTGACTTGAGCCATTTTCTTAATGAGTTCACACTGAAATAAAAACAATAATACAACAGTTAAGTACCCACTACAGACAGGTATTAACTCTTTTCAGCGCAAAATTCTTGGTTAAAAAAAGAGCTGAAATGGGCAAGAACAAATTTATCTGCAAATGCTAAACACATTATGCTTTTTTGGTTTCAAAATGTTATAAAATGCTAATTTATCTGTTGTCTGTAATGCAAATAATTTGTTCATGTACTCTAAAAAAACTAAAGAAACATCCTAAAAATATTCTTTAGAACATTGAAATAGGCCTCATACTGCTCAGTTGTACTAAAAATGAACCACCTAATTTTAGCTCAAATCAAAGTTGTTAATTAAATTTTGCTCAATGTATCACTATAATATGCGTAGAAATAGCTTTTTCTAAAATATAACAGAATAATACTCACATGTGAACAGTAACAAAAAAATATCAGTAGATAATCATTAAATCTATCCCCTCACTGCAAGCCGAGGTGGTAAAATAGCTTCATAAATCATGAGTCACTTCAAATATTTCACAAAACGTTTTAGAATGTTCTGAAACGTTACATTCTAGCCTCTGAGAAAGGTGGCTCAGAAAATGGCCTTATGCTCGCCAGAAAACCGTCAAAATATTTCATATACCAAACTGTATGATAATTCCAATTAATTGGAATGGCACACCTTTTTATTTGAGTATTTAAATATTATTATTATTATATGAATTACATTATATGTGTTTATATGAATTAGTTAGAACAATGCTCTATGAGAGATAACGTGAGCAGCCATGATAGAAAACGTGAGAAGACATATTCTGGGGTAACTACAATAGTAAAATAATCAACAATTTAATAATAATCAACTGCAAAATGATGTAGGTTAGGGTTATCAGAATTAAATATTTTCTTCAGAATTGTGTTCTATACACCAAAATATGTCATTTGAACACCCCTCTCCATTGATTTAAAAAAAATGCATAGTATGACCCGCCCTACCACTATGGGGTGTTTACCCAGCCATATCAATGCGTACACCACTATTCTTGGCTTTTTCATTTATTTCAGTTATTTTTCTGCCATTTCAACTTGTCAAACTGGCTTTACTGGCTGATTTTATCTTTCAATCTGTCTTTCTGGGTGTAGACTCGGGTGAGGAAGTTTGTGTTCTTCGGTCATTTCATTCTAAATAATATATTACTTTATTTTTAACGAAATAATATATATTTCATTTTAAACTCAAGTTCTGTTTTAAAGGAAATAATATACATTTGCTATTTTTCTAACTTTTATTCTAAGTTATAATAATAATTATAAGCATTTCTACCAAGTGGGCTGTGGAGTTGTGGATTGTGGGATTTTGGGATTGTGGTTGTGGGTGTGGGTTTTAGTTTTGTGGACGGGGTAGGGCGTTGGCGCAACCTGAGCAGCTAAGGTACATTGTCGGAGGTGAGGAGTGTTGGGTGGCCTCTAAATTTCATAATTTATTTATTATTTCATAATTTATATACATTATATATATAGTTAACAAGCACTGAATATTTTTTATATTTCTCTATCTTTCTTTGGGGAATTAAAAAGCCATAAATGGATTAAAAAGACTAATTGGATCCTTGGGAGATTAACGGGATTAAAAAGTTCTTTGCCACCCCTCACTCTTTCCCTTCAGTGCCAGTGTCACCACCACCACCCTATCCCCCACTTGGTGTAAATGTACCCACACTACTAAACCTTACTGATCTTAATGACCACTTTAACCCTTTCAGGGAAAGTGGTTTCAGAATTAAACTACTTTTCAGTCCTTACTTCATCTTCAAACCACCACATATACTCCTTTTTCGTCCTTCAATTATAATAAGATTAACGCATGAAAAAACCCATAAAAATAAAAAAAATAAAAATAAAAATAAAATAAAATTATAAAATAATAAAAATTTTGCATGTGTGCCTCAAAGGGTTAGTAGATTCCTTGATAAGAGAAAAGACCGTCAGGACCATTCGTCCGCACCCCATCCGCCCGTCGACATGGCCCCGGTCTCCACAAACTAATGTCTTCCAAGTAAAATCTAAGCCACATCCTTTTCAAATAAACAACCATTGTAAGATCAACCTTCGCGTTTTATTCTTTAAAGTAAAGCAGGTTTTCAGAAAAAAAATATCTAAATGTCTTTTAATAAACATTTTGTTAAAGAAATATTGCGTTTCGAACACTCACGAAAGAATGTTTATTGTACAAACAATTTAAAGCTAAAATTTAACATGGTTTCATCGATAGATAGATTTATCAGAAAAACTATATCCAAAAAAAGTCTCTACTGTACGTTTAATTTTTCTTAGAACACATTTGAAGCTATGAGTAATTTTACTGGATTATATTATTTCTATTTTATTTTTTATTATGAAGTATTCTCATTTTTTCCGGTTAGTTTTTAGGAGAGTCTTTTTTAGTTGGTTAGAATGAATGAATGATTTAGGAGAATTCATCTGGCTTTAGTTGGTTGGTTTGTGTATAACTAAGAAAGGAGAAAGGAAAGAGGAAAGAACATAAAAGAAAGGGGAAAAGAGGGCGCATGTACATTGTACAAGTAGAAGACGGCAGATGCCCAAGTGGGCAACTGGAATAAGAGTAAACACTTTTTTTTTTACAGGTGTCGAGATCCAGATTCTTCGGCCTGATAACCCTACAAGAAGGCCAACAGAAGAACTAACATAACACAAGGGTGAAGCCGGTAACTGAAAGACACGAATCACTGATGAAGCAATGCCTTCTCACGGGACAGACGAGAAATCGACTAAAGTTTTTCAGCGGTACCAGGAAAATGTTAAAGTCACTTTAGATTTTTAGCTCTCCTTTATGAAATACAAGATTACAAAAGAAGTATACAATTTCAAAAATTTATTGTGATCAAGCTATTTCTGATACAGAAATAATAATAATGTCGATGGAAACAGTAACGCGCAAAGATTTTTTTAGTCTACAGATGTTCAATGTGATTTCCGTGAGTAACCCGAAAAAAAACTGGATTCGTCAAGCCATTACTGTATGGAGTAATGTGTTTCATATTCTATTCTTATCAATAAATTAATTTTAATTCATTCTTTACGGTAGTAAATATATTTTTTTTATATTTTGTTGGACTCTAACGAAATTATATAGTTTATTAATTACAAATATAGTAATGCTATTAATAATATTAATTAGCATGCTATTAATTTTACCAAAAAATGTAATCCCAAGTGAAAATTTGATAACACTACCTTTGGTGCCAGTCATATTGGCGCTATATGGGGGTTGGCGTTTATGGGGCTTCATACGTTCTACATATTGTACATACTGTAATATTGTACATACTGTATATGCACATGATATTAATACATGCATGTTTATTATATGTAAATAAAATTAAACCAGTGAAAGACTTGTGTTAATGTACAGTTGAGCTCATTATTCGTAGGACATTTTTGAGAACAGATAGCAACACCTGGCATATAATTTGTTGTGTATACTACAAACGGTTGTAACATTTTATGAATGAATGTTTAGTGAGTGAGTGCTGATTGGTTGGTTGACTCATTACCAAATGTTTTTAGAACATAATTATTTCTATTCATCACTCTGGTTTACATATTACTAAGGAAACATAAATGAATGATTAAATATAAATTCAAGAAGGGGATATATATTAACAAGGGGGATGTCAATGAAGTGAATAAAAAAAGGTCGTGTAAACACTAAAAAAAAAACCTTCGGACGTGATGACAGTGTTCATAGTATTGGCAAGCCTGAATGAACTGAAGTTTTAATGTATAAAAACAGAACCGTTGGTAGGCGAGGCATTGTTGCGCTCTGACCAAATTCCACGACTTGCACCACCCATCCCCCTGTATTTATTTATTAATGGATTAATTTATTTATTTATTTATTTACATTTAATACTGAACATAGATTCAGATATTATTTTGTTATAACAAAGACAGCAAAAACCTGATATATATAAATACATATATAGGCGGTTTATGAATGAAAAAACCAATGTTTTGTTGCATATTAAATTTTAATAACATTATAACATTACCAGATTGATGGGTATCTGTAGGTTTCATACGTCACTGCTTAGAATATCTTCCAATTGGCAAATGGACGACAGCTGAATGTATACTGCTGGTATGGCATTGTTATATCCGGAGCAAATACTATTTCTAGATCAGCAACACTGATATAGTAACAAACAGTCACTGAGAGAAATATTATTTAGAAAAGAAGAGTGTTTTGTATCGAGGCAGCATCGTAAATGCATATAATTGTTTTGTATTAATAAGTTCCATGTTACAACTTAAGTGTTGAACCACTGCAGCTGTGATTCTTGCCGGTCTCTCACCTCAAAGGAGAGAATTACAGAAAATAAGCCTATTACAGTGATTCATATCAATAAACATAGAACCATTTAAACGATGATATTTGACAATTTTGCAACGGTGTTACACATTCATAATTATCATTGTATTTGAGAGATATTTTATACATGAACACAACAAATTTAATATCTTGTCCAGCCACCGTTGTTGTCTATGACTTCCTGCAGTCGATGTGGTACAGAAGCAACATGATTATATACCAGCTGTTGATTCCTCCTCAACACCTCTCATTCACTAAATGTGTTGCAAAAGCTGGTCCGTTGTTCGTTCCTCTGCTGGTTCCCACACATTTACAATATTGGCCCATATATTCTTGATGGGATTTATATCACAACCCTTACTTGGCCAATCCAGAAGGTCGACATTTCTTTGCTCAGAGAACCAGCGTGTGACGATCCGTGCTGTGTGGATTGGAGACCTGTCTTGCATAAAAATGATTCGCTCAGGAAATGGCAAAGCATATGCACGCACAGGAGGAAGCATAACCTCTTTTAAAATTTCTACATACTGGTCTGCAGTAAACCCCTCTCCTATTTTGGTAAGCTCTTCTACACCATACAGATGAATCCATCCCCACATGTTACAGGTGACATGACCACTACGTGCTTCCTCATAGATGTGCTCTTGAGTACAGTACATCGAATATTATTCCTCCTCCAACAATGAAGACGGCCATGGGATGTTAGGGTGTGTCAATTTTAGTAAAGTCAACAATTCAAAAACTACTAATGCTCAAATGATGTCATATTATCTAGCAAACTTAGAAATATCTTTAGTGTTGTTTAAAAAAGCGATTTACCTACTTATATTTGACCATAAAGGTTTGAAATATAACCTAAATATGACTGTAGCATTGTATATCAATGTGCCATTGATATGTGTGGTCAACTTTGGTTATTTTTGGTGTACAGCATGGTTTCTAAGTTTCACATAGTCACAAATGCTGGAGTCAGGGGCGTACCTAAAGGATTTGGCACCCGGGGCGGATCCTTCCTTTAGCACAGTGGTGCACAAACTTTTTTGATGTGAGGGCCAAACCAACCATCTGTTTTATATGTAGGGGCCAGATATATAGATATTCTATTTTTTATAAATATGCATTTTTATAACCAGGGAATATTTCAGATTTTTCTTTGGGTAGCTACCCTTTTCATGTGAAAAATGTTAATTGAAAAGACCCGTGGGGGCCACATTTGGCCCGCGGGCCAGGGTTTGTGCATCACTGCTTTAGCACCTCCCATAAATAATTTTAAAATTTAAACACACAGAAAAAATATATTATGTTTGCAAGTAGATTTTTAAACAGTACAGTGCTGTCATAAGCAAATTGGAAATAAAAAAAACGCAGGACATTAAAAGTTCAGTGAACAGGTAATACTGCATTTTATTTTATACAAAAAACACAGGAAATCCAGTCTCAACGCTCAGCCTATTCTTCAAAGGTAAATAGAGAGGAGTCACAGTCTCTGCTTTCGAGCCTTAATTTCTGCAAATTGATCAATGACCTCATCAAAATTCACCTTCTTTGCATATTCATGTTCAACTGAAAGTAAAGCCAGATTTGTCAGTCTTGTCTGACTGATGGTCGAGCGAAAGAAATTTTTTATCAATTTCAATTTGGAAAAACTTCTTTCACATGAAGCAATAGACACACAGACAGTCAAAAAGAATCTCAAACACAGTGACAAGCTTGGCAAAGATTCACAAAAATCGCATTTCACAATAAACTCCAGAAACTGCAATGCTGTCTATTTCTTTGCCTCTTCAACGCTGAGTTTGGCAGCTTCCAAATGCCTCCGAAGTCGTCCAATTTCCACACTGATATCTTCATCAGAGAATTCATCGAAAATCTGAGTCAAATTTGGAATATACTTCCGAAGTTCTTCTTCTGTTGCAACAACCAACAAAGTGTTTGGCTGAATAACAGCGAAGATTGACAGAATTTGATCCATTGCCTTAGAACGAATCTCCAATTCTTGATGAAAGCGATCAAGACATTCAAACATAGCCCTTTTTACTTCCTCTAGCAATGTGAGACCAGCATCCTTTGCCATCTCTCCTGGCATCCTTTTTCGGAGCTTTGCTCTTCCTCATCTCTCCATAGAAATGTCCATTTCCTCACACTTTGTCCATTTCCTCACATTTACCGGGCATTATAACATCACGACGATGCATTTATAAACACTTAAACATCACTATGATACCAACGACCAACTCGACTGGCTGACTGGATGACAGTTACTGACGATTCTCCGATAGTGACACGCACGCTTGTTTCCTTTAAAACTGTAAATCTTTGATCAATTCGTGTACCATTTTTATTTAAAAGTCTTCTGGTCCTAATCATGTCAAAAACTGTGAAAAGAAAATTAAAGGAAGAGAACAGAGTATTCCATGAAGAATGGGAATTGCAGTATTTCATAGTTGCTGAGAAAGATAAAATGATGTGTTTGCTCTACAACGCCATAATTGCAACAGTGAAGCAATACAATGCATATCAGCATTATGCAACTCATAAGAACCACAAGTATGCTATATTGGAAGGAGAACCCCGAAAGTCTGCACTTACGAAGATGAAACTTCAAAAGCAGCAACAACAGTAAGTATTTAAAACGATGTCAGGCCTAGGGACTGAAATCACTGAAGCAACTTATAAAGTAGCATATACAGTATACTTGGAAAAAGAGGTAAGCCATATAGCGATGTGGAAATCATAAAAGAATGCATTGTTGAAGTTGTAGCCTCTTTAGATTCAGACAAGGTTAACAAATACAAACAACTACCTCTTTCAAGAAGGACCATAACTGATCGGCAACATGAATTAGCCCTCAATATGACTGAACAGCTTCATACAATATGCCAAAGCGAAAATACTTATTATTCGATTGCCTTGGATGAGTTCACTGATATTATTGACTCAGCGCAAGTGTCATTTTTTATTCGTGTTATAACTGCAGATTTTCAATACTACGAGGAGTTACTGGCTTTGGGTACCCTTACGGGGAAGACACGTGGAATTGACGTCTTCTCTCTCTTCAAAGAAAAATGCCGTGAAGCGAAACTGAATTTATGTAATTTATTAAGTGTATGCACAGATAGTGCACCTTCCATGAGGGGAAAATGTGCAGGATTTGTTGCGCTACTACAAAAAGAACTGCCAAATCCAGATAGCTTGATTTCCTTTCACTGTATTTTGCATCAACAGAATCTCTGTGCCAAATCTACTGTTTTAAGTGACACATTAAGTAAAGTTATACGTATTGTGAACTACAGTAGAGCAAATGCATCACGACATCGCCAGTTTCGCAATATGTTTATGCTTAATGATGAAACATTCAGTGTGGATCTTCCGTATCATTCTAAAGTGCGCTGGTTGTCACAAGGGCAATTCTTTGAAAAACTTTTGTCTTTGCGAAAACAAATCACAAGATTTTTTGAGGAACTCAATGAACCATGTAAATTGTCAAAAAAGGATTTCTGCAGAAATGCTGCATTTTTTTGTGACGTAATGTCAAGGCAAAATGACCTGAATATTTCTTTGCAAGGTAAAACTAAATCCATATATGAAATGTGGCAAAAAATCCAGGCTTTTCGAAGGAAGCTGCGCTTTTTCAAAACTATCCTTACCCGATCGAAACTTTCAGCTGAACACTTCCCTGAACTGGGAGAGGTAATTGATGAAGAAGATACAAGCAAATCATTAAGGGAATGCGATGTGAAAGAATACACAGCTGTCCTAGACTCCCTGATTGAAGAATACGATGAAAGATTTGAAGATTTGAAGATTTTGAGAAACATGACTTCACACTGAAACTAGCTTTCCAACCACACCTGGTTGATATCTCCAAAGCACCTGAAGATTTACAGATGGAGTTGATTGAGCTATTAGAAGATAATATCCTTCAGTCTCTATTTGATACTAAGAAGGATCCTGTTGAAATATAGAAAAATGCCGTTGAATACCCACGTCTGCGCCAACATGCTCGTCGAATGTTGTCTTGTTTCGGCACAACCTACTGTTGTGAATCAACGTTTTTGTATGTGACTCAAATCAAAACGCGCTTGAGATCTCAAATGACGAATATGCACCTGTAGGACCAACTAAAACTACGGTTAACGATGTTGGAACCAAATGTACGACTCCTGTCCCGCAATAAGCAGTCACAAAAAGGTCATTAAATAGTTTATCACTTTTTCACTTAATATTAACATCATTTCACTTAATATCATTTTTCACTTAATATTAGTTCTATTGTCAATTATTCCCCCCCCCCCCCCCCCCCCAAATAAATGCACTTGCTGAATTTTTTATTTATTATAAAAACCCTCACGTATTATCAAGTTTGATTTAAAATTAGTAAATATGTAGATTGTAGACTAAAATATGACATTTTGTTGTACTGTATATGTTAAATACTCAGCATGCGGCCTAATAGGGTCTTGGTTAAATGAAATGCGGCCTGATAGGGTCTTGGTTAAATGAAATGCGGCCTTCCAATGAAAAAAGGTTCCCCACCCCTGGTCTAGCTGATCACCCTGAGACCAGGAGACAGGAAGCAGTGCTGCAGAGACAGGAGCAGAAAAGGAAGGCC
This sequence comes from Bathynomus jamesi, assembly GCA_023014485.1. NCBI lineage: Eukaryota > Metazoa > Arthropoda > Malacostraca > Isopoda > Cirolanidae > Bathynomus > Bathynomus jamesi. Next base: position 952,840 of record JAJOZX010000934.1, read on the forward strand.
GAGGAGAAGAGGAGGAGGAAGGCAGAGGAGTCAGCCAAGAAAGAAGAGGAGTTGAGGGAGGAGTCACTGCTGGAGATGGAGTTGGAGGAGACGGGAGATATACTGGAGGAGGCAGGGAGGAGAGATGAGGACGAAGACTTCATACCAGATTGTTTAAATGTTCGAAATATCAGCCAGCAGCGTCAATACCTTCATAGTTGTGCTGCTTACTTTATTGTTTTAAATGTTCAAAATGTCCGCCACTAGCATCAATACATTCTTGACAACGGCGCGCAACAGATCGGCATACTGTTCGGATTGTTCGAAGTGGAATGTTGGTACAGGCTATTTCAATTTCGTGTCTCAAGGCCTGTAGTGTCCTTGGTTTTTCAGCATACACAGTGTTCTTCAGAGTGCTCCACAAGTAAAAGTCTAAGGGTGTTAAGTCAGGAGATCGTGGTGGATACTCCGTACATCCCTTACGTCCTATCCATCTTCTAGGAAAACAAACATTGAGAAAATTTCTAACGTCATTGTGGGAATGTGGTGGCGCGCCATCCTGTTGAAAGTAACACTCTTCTTCCAAATAACGAGCTGTGATTGAAGGTACAATGTTGTCTTGCAGCATTGATAAATAAGCAGCACCTGTGACAGTGTCCTCAAAGAAAAATAGCCCTATCAGTCCTCTGGAAGACAGACCACACCACACTGACACTCCTGGTTGATTAAGTGCTCGTTCTTCTGTTACGTTTGGATTTTCGGTGGCCCAGTACACACAGTTGTGTCGATTGATAGTACCATTAAGTTTAAAAGTGGCTTCATCGGACCAAACAATGAAATCAGGAAAAGATTGTTTTTCATCACACACATGTGCAAAAACCACTCACAAAATTCTTTTCGACGATCTGGATCGTCCTCATCCATTGCATAGAGTCTAGGTATGTACGGTTTCCACTTTTCACGTCGCAAAATGCGATGAACGCTTGATTTAGAAACACCAGTCTCACGAGAACATTGCCTTGTAGACTTATTTGGAGAGTTTGTGAAGGCCTGTAACACGGTCTCAACACTTTCATTGTCAGTTGAAGTGCGACGTCTTCCAGATCGGCCTTTGTTGAAGTTTTGCACTGTTCCGTCAGTCTCAAACTTATCACGTAATCTTGTAATTGTTACCCGTGATGGTGGTAATGTTCCAAACTCATTTCTCCAATGTCTCTGTACCTCAGCCACATTCTCCGTCTTCCAGTAGTGCTTCAGAATCCACTTACGTTGCTCAAACGATAACTGCAATGCCGCCATTTCCTGTAACAAGGGATACTACTGTTATTTAAGTACAATACACCATTACTATACTACTATACTACTATTACTAAGTACTATAAATACACTAATACATCAGCGCAATTTAGCCCTGTTCAAAAATCAACCTTTTCTTATTTTCATAGGTTTCTGTACTTTTTCCCATGCTTTTTGACCTGAAAAGGCCGGAAATTACAATCATTTTGACCTAGGTTGTTGGGAAGCATTGCCGCATGGAGCTTTAAGTTTTCTGCCTTGAAATCGGCCAAAAGCACCAGTTCCGGGGTCCCTTGAATCATGTTTTGCACTATAACTTTTTATCTAAACAAGATAGAGCAACAAAATAGGCACCAAATTAAAGTGTTTTTAATCCTCTTTCTAACTTATACAATTATGATAGTCTTGGAGCAAGAAATGGCACATTGGTACATACAAAGATTTCAGAAATATCACAAAATTCGTTTTCTCACACTCAAGGCAGACAAGGCGCCTTATTCATGACACAAATTTGAGATTAACATTTTGTCACAAGTCTAATCGATCAAGAAGTGAAAGCATTACATGATGATTAATTTCATAATGACATTTACACAGTCAGTTGTTGAGAGTTTGTTTCTTGAAGCTGTCAAAGCGGCGTCTGTTGAACTCCACAGCTTGAAGGAGATAGTCCCTTTGCTTGGCATCTGTTGTTATGACATTTTCAAAGTCGCTCATCATCTTGACACCACGTTCAGCAATGTCATTCACCGCTTTCAGATTCTTAACATAGTCCAACGCTTTTCTGTAGTCCTCATTCTGTGGCCAAGACGTGACAGGTTCCAGAAGCCACTCGGATCCAATGTTTAGTGTGTCCAGCAGGAAATGTGATTCTGGGCCAATGAGATCAACCAGGGTGGTCTTAGCTGTGACTCTCTGGAATAGAGGCTTTCCTGTTCTGAAGCTGTCTGGCTTCTCAGTGGCATGTAACTGGGCAGCAATGTTGTGCTTCAATGTGTCACTCAATCTACTGCTGAACAGGGCAAATGGCACGACTTCCTGCGTCAGGTACCATTTGTGGTTTTCCATCTTATTAAGTACTGCATCAGCAAGCTCTGGGTCAGTTTTCTTGTACTTCAACATGTCCTGGATTAGACTTAGATCATTCACGGGAGCATCTGCAGCAGACATTGACATCATCCATACAGGAGTGTAGAACAGCGCAAGGAAGGTGTTGAGTCTTTCCAGCTTTGATACAGTGTCTTCGTCGTACTCAAGTTGATCTGCAAACATCAGCATTTTCATGGAGTACAGGTTTCTGGCCATCCATCTGGCCTGATGAATGGCGCCTGGTCGACTCCAGTGAATACCTCGAGGAGGCGTTCCTCCAAGAACAATGACTGTCAGTTCAGCCATTTCCCTGCAGTCGACTCTTGGAAGCCTTTCTGCTGTTAGAATGTCTTGGAGTATTTCTTCACTCTCCTTCTTCTTTTCCTTCAGCCATTTGCTGTTGATAGCCAGCATCTTTGGGTTTTCCTTGGACAAGTCCGTCCAAACATCCTTCAGATGCTCAAACCAGGGATTATCTGGCCCCTTCACCTTCCCAAACAGCTTCTCCCAAACTGCTCCTACTAGGATTTCCAGGATGTGATGTCGACAGGCCAGATAAAACACCTTTTTGTTCAGCATTTTCTCTAGCAGTTTGGCAGCTCCTCTGTGAACTCCACTGTTACTGGATGTAGTGTCAAAAACAAAGGCAGTAACATTATCCGTAAGTTCCCATGTCTCCAGTAAATCCATTGAAGCCTCAGCCTGAGCTGTGCCAGAAGAATTGTCGATGACAGGTACTCCCAATAACTTTCCTTCAGTGTATGAAGGTGGACCAGACACTAGCACAGCTAAAGTCTCTGAGGTACTTCCAGGTTCACTGCCCAAGACATCTTTGAGCAACTTTCCATCCCAGTGTAAGGCAGCGTACTGTGGGGGGTTTTCACAAAACTTGGACATGTGACTCTGGCTGATATTATACCTGGACAGCATTCTGTTGCGACGTGTTGTTGAGGTTGAGATGACGAAGTTATCCAGATCAGCCCCTCCAGCTTTCAAGGTGGCAGAAACCATGGCAGTAACTTGATTGTCTGATAAACCAAGACGATCAGCTGTATTGCAGATGACATCACATTCCATGACCTTCCTTGGAAACGTCAAAGTCACACTAGTCACAGTGTCTTGATGGTGAGAACATCCAGGACGAGGCTGATGGTAATCCATGTCCTCTGTGTTAGCGCCCTTGTCAGTTGAGTCACCACAGGTAATGTCATCCACATGAACAACTGCCTCTTGTTCTGCTGCAGCTGTAAAATAGTACAACATGTTAAGACAGTAATTGTTAAGTACATGCTAAATATCGCAATGGAGTAAAACTTAAAACTTTTTGTAACGTTCAAAGTAATTAGTTTTACCTTGTTCTTGTCTATGCTGCAGTCTTTCATTCCTCGCTGCTTGCTGCAGGGATCTTGTCTCAAAAATCTTGTCATGACCAGACATATGACCTTTCCTCTCAGTCTTTTGGTCTTCGTAGAACCTGATATCCTCATCTTTCTTCTCTCTGGATAACAGTCTGTTGTTCTGTATTTCCTGGATTGCATCTGGAGCTCCTATATCGAACAGGCTGTCTAATTCCAGCACAAATGCTCCTCTTTTTCCTCCAGGGTTACTTGCTTTTCCTTTGCTTTTCACCAGAGCACGATGTTTCTCATGTAGTTTCATGAAGAGCTTCATTGCGTTGTACTTGGTCATTGTCTTGATCCTAGCCATCTGCCAGAATGGGATGATAGATTCAACTGTTTCATATGCAAGGTCTTGAACCATGGGCCTCCCTGCATTTTCCGGTAAATTCTGAAGATTAAGGAAATACTGGAACGCCTGTCTGTTGGTGGGAAGCTGGGAACCACTGATAAAAGCTGAAGGGTATCCAACCAGGAAAGTTTCAGTGAGAGATCTGGTAGATGGCCCAGTTGACACCTGCCTGTGGACAGTACGTGGAGGTTCTGAGATATCAACTGTGCGCCCACGGAGCTCCCTCAGCTCCTTGCTTAATGCCATTGTGAAGTTGTAACTTGTAGATGGTTTTCTAGATTCTGATTGAGTTTCTGTTGTTTCCTGAAAAATGATAGATAATTATTATTATTATTATTATTAATTATTATTTATTTATTATTATTTATTATTATTATTATTATTATTATTATTATTTATGAATTTTATGCTCTTTCATTTGATACCTAATTTGTTGCTCTATCTTGTTTAGATCAAAAGTTAAAGTGCAAAACATAATTCAAGGGACCCCGGAATTGGCGCTTTGGCCGATTTCGAGGCAGAAAATTTAAAGCTCCATGCGGCAATGCTTCCCAACATCCTAGGTCAAAATAGTTGTGATTTTTCGGCTTTTTCAGGTCAAAAAGCATGGGAAAATGTACAGAAACCTATGAAAATAAGAAAAAGTTGATTTTTGAACAGGCCTACAGCGCATATTACTATCATCTAAAGTGTGTGTATATATATATATATATATGTTAATATGATGTGTAAGCATTTTTTTGGGACACCCGGTATATTAACCCCTCCGTCTATGGCCTTGGGAGGTTCGAAATCGACGGGGGTTCTGGCTGGGAGGCAGCAACGGATATTTCTCGCGATAGTTTTCTTCTATAATATTCTAATTTTTCTCTCATTTCTTTTTTTCTCGTTCTCTATAACACTCTGATACTTTCTCTGACGGTTCGCCGATTTTCTTTTTATAACTTATCGGGAACTATTTTCTCTATTTACTAAGTTCTCTGAAGAGAGCCAAACTCGAAGGGGGGAAATAAAAAGTTTCTCTCACTGTAATTTACTTCTAAAAATGTACAGGTAGTGCTCTGAATTTACAGGGGTAGAGGTTCGATCTCTTTCGACCATGGCTCAGGCCGGAATCTAAAAAAGTTAAGGAGGCAAGGGGCCTCTGCCCCCTCCTCGCTGAGAGGCTGCTAACCAGGGAGTGATTGAATTTACAATACAATAATTAAATAAGTCTAATTTTGGGGGGAGTGCAGTTTGAAGGTTAAGTTTTCCCCTTTAAACACATGATCAGATTTTTGAAAGATTCCAAATAAAAATTTTAAAAAATAATAATAAAAAATAATCGTATTTTCGCCGAGTATACATTTCTAAAGGGCGACATAATGTCGAGTAGTACATTCAGTACAATCTAATTACATCACTGAGTACTACGTTGTAATTTTGGTTTATTACAATTATGATTATAATTACCAATTAATTCACATTCGCTTATTATCGTTAATTATAGTTTTATTAAAGTACATTAATTACATTATATTAAATTATTATCGTTAATTAAAGTACATTAATTACATTACAAATTATTATCATTAATTACAGTTTCATTAAAGTACATTAATTACATTATATTAATGTATTACAGTTAATTACAATTAAACAGTTAACTATAGCTTTGTTTTGTTTTTACAGTGTTTCATATTTACAGACAATTAAGATGTTAGGAATATAACACAAGGTACATGGGGCACATACGGTATATATTTACATACAACATGACACACACGATATAACATAACGCATGATAATGTTTTAGAAATTCGAATCAGAGCGAGAGGAGATTTTACGTTTTCAGATGTCAATTTATGCTGTGATCATCGAATTGCGTACACTTGCATAAGCATTTTCGAGTTTATTGCGAGAGGCAAAATAATAAAAAATAAAAAATTTAAAAATAATACATGCGAACGTATTTGCACGACCTGCAACGAACCGGTACGGATGCATAAAGTTTTGTACACATTTCATAGGCTGACACGAGTAAAAATGAATATTTAATAAAATTGATATAGGATAATGGTCAAGATAAGATATGGACGTATGGATGAATATGGTCGAATAATAGTTATATTGCATCATACCAGACAAGACAACATATAAATAATGACTTATAGAGAGTGAAGTTTTTATTATTACAGTATGTTAAAGAATTTACCATACATTGAATATGAAAGATATCCACATACTAAATACGTGATTCAGTATTCACGGTATGGAAAACGTGACGAGAATCAAGTTATTTTGTGACGTCATAGTTATTTACTTCATACGTACAGTATAAGTCATTACTGGAAGAATTTAGAAAAGATGAATTAGAGAAATACAGTAATGAATAAAGAAGTACAAACAAGGGTTCAAATCATGCCACATGCAATATTTATGCATAATCTAATAAAATCGAAAATCTATTCAAACTCGCTCAGGCGATTTTGGTTTCTCATGTAAAAATGAACATTCAAACATAAAAACCATACAAACATAAGTACTGTATGAAGACAATGAATATAAGGATCCATATAAGGATTATATAGGAATTATTCATTGTTCATTTTCACAACCACACACACAACACACACACACACACACACACACACACACATATATAAACAGGGTGATTCAGCAAAGAGTACATTAAATTGGAGGATGAAATCCTTGGATAATTCTAAACCACAATGTCTCTATGGTAAAATGTCAGATTTTGCATAGTTTCCATGTTACAATACATTTAAGATGTTGTATTAATGAGAGTGAATATGAAGTGAAACCCCCGTAGGTTTTTGTAATCATTTATTCACAGATCTCTACAGTGTGACCCCTCTTTGTTACAACCTAAAGGAAATGTTCAAAGTTGCCACCTTCTGCCTCACTGCAGGCCTGTACACGTCGTACCATTGAATGTCTGACGCGTTCCAGAATGCCTGGACTATGTTTAATTTGCTCGCACCTGTCACGAACACGTGGCCGTAATTCCTCTCTTGTTTGAACCTCTGTATCATATACCAACGTCTTTAAATGGCCCCACAGGTAGGAATCCAAAGGGTTAAGATCTGGGGAGCGGGGTGGCCAGGGAACGGGGCCACCACGCCCTATCCACCTGTTGGGATAAACAGTATCCAGATATTCCCTTGATGCTCGGGCAAAATGTTCTCTTCTGGAACGCGTCAGACATTCAACAGTACGACATGTACAGGCCTGCATTGAGGCAGAAGGGGACAACTTTGAACATTTCCTTTAGGTTGTAACAAAGAGGGGTCACACTGTAGAGATCTGTGAATAAATGATTACAAAAACCTACGGGGGTTTCACTTCATATTCACTCTCATTAATACAACATCTTAAATGTATTGTAACATGGAAACTATGCAGAATCTGACATTTTACCATAGAGACATTGTGGTTTAGAATTATCCAAGGATTTCATCCTCCAATTTAATATACTCTTTGCTGAATCACCCTATATATATATATATATATATATATGCAAATAACTGCAATGACCGCGCAGTATATAAATGAATAGAAACGACATAAGTATTAAGGAACGTTTCTGCACACGAGGAGGAGAGATAACGAAATAATGAAAAATGAGGCGAACCGCCTGGGAATCGAACCCAGGGCCTTCCAATTGCCGGTCGGACGCTCTACCATTATGCTACGGACCTCACTCAATCACAAATCGAAATTCTCCCAAATAGGGCAGAAACCAATGCCCTCAGAGAGCACCCTCGCAAATCGTGAATATGCGCAAATAACTGCAATGACCGCGCAGTATATAAATGAATAGAAACGACATAAGTATTAAGGAACGTTTCTGCACACGAGGAGGAGAGATAACGAAATAATGAAAAATGAGGCGAACCGCCTGGGAATCGAACCCAGGGCCTTCCAATTGCCGGTCGGACGCTCTACCATTATGCTACGGACCTCACTCAATCACAAATCGAAATTCTCCCAAATAGGGCAGAAACCAATGCCCTCAGAGAGCACCCTCGCAAATCGTGAATATGCGCAAATAACTGCAATGACCGCGCAGTATATAAATGAATAGAAACGACATAAGTATTAAGGAACGTTTCTGCACACGAGGAGGAGAGATAACGAAATAATGAAAAATGAGGCGAACCGCCTGGGAATCGAACCCAGGGCCTTCCAATTGCCGGTCGGACGCTCTACCATTATGCTACGGACCTCACTCAATATACTGCGCGGTCATTGCAGTTATTTGCGCATATTCACGATTTGCGAGGGTGCTCTCTGAGGGCATTGGTTTCTGCCCTATTTGGGAGAATTTCGATTTGTGATTGAGTGAGGTCCGTAGCATAATGGTAGAGCGTCCGACCGGCAATTGGAAGGCCCTGGGTTCGATTCCCAGGCGGTTCGCCTCATTTTTCATTATTTCGTTATCTCTCCTCCTCGTGTGCAGAAACGTTCCTTAATACTTATGTCGTTTCTATTCATATATATATATATATATATATATATATATATATATATATTAAATTGCACAGTAAAGTAAATTGTAAAGCAAACAAACGTACTATTGCTTTGAAACAACTTCCAAACATAGCAGAAAACCTTTCCGGTAGATGGTGAATATATGAGCCATTCTCTTCTGACAGATTCATTGTTTACAAGTTTGCGAACAAAAAAATCGCGTATTGCGAATCGGTTTTGGTTCCCATAAGCTCTCTTAGATTGAGATAGGTCGTCCAAGTTGTGATTTGGTAGATTATTTACAAAATGCTCTATTAATTCTGGCGAGATCTTCCATTTTGCTGGGTCGTGACTGAATGCATGTATGTCGAGCTCTTCTTGTTCTTTGTTTGCTTGCTGTTGTGGTTCACCTGACTGTACATCTGACTGCTGTTGACGTTGTTCCGGAATATCTGAATTTGACGATGTGAATGACGACGGCTCGAAAAACTTTAATAACGATCCACTCAGCTTTTCATCTTCCTGTTGTCTTTTCAAGAGTTTCTCTCTCTTCAATGTACCACTTTCATGGTGTCGAACATAACCGTCCGACATTATGCACTGACAATATTGCAATATATGTCTATGATATTTGATTTACGCATAAAATTGTGAAAATTTCTGTAAAAGAAAAATACACATCACTCGAAAGAGAAATAACAACATATAAATATAACAAACATATAAACATAATAAACAAACTTATTATTTTATATAATATAAAATAATAAATTTAGGCTCCCTAGGTCTACTCTACAGTCTACACAAATAAAGTGGAAAACAACTAAAGAAACACCTCTACTTCAAGGTCAGATGACAACTACCAGAAAATCTGCTAGTGTTGTTGAAAAAAAAAAAATTTCGTAGGCCACACTTTTTCGTAGGCCAAGGCTTTCAGCCTTTTAGCCTTCGGGTTAATCCGGCACTGCTTATCACAGAGCTTGACACAGCACTGGTGATTGACCACAACAAGGTGAAGAGGGCTCAGGAGAGACTGACTAAGGAGCTGGTCAAGAAGTTTGATGAAGAGATTAGGGAAAATGGCATCACCTGTATCTTCTTTGATGGGAAAAGAGATGACACCAAAGTGATGATGGAAGCTGAGGGCAGTGACAGGCAGTTTCCTGGCCTCATTAAGGAAAAACACTACACAATGTGCAATGAACCAGGTGGGAAATATTTGTGGCATTTTGTACCAGAGAAAGCTGCAGAGGAGAGAAGTCATGCTGAGGTTATTGCTGATCATCTGGTGAACTGGCTAAGAGAGAGAGGAGCAGACCAGACCCTTTTAGCCATAGGAGGTGACAGTACTAATGTGAATACTGGCTGGGAGGGAGGAGTAATGCATTATGTGGAGGCCAAGCTTAGCAGGAAGTTAGCGTGGATTGTCTGTGACTTGCACACTGGGGAGCTGAGTCTCAGACACCTGGTGACTGCACTGGATGACAAAACATTGAGCAACAACAAGTGGTCTGGGCCCCTAGGGAAGATGTTAGACACTGCCACTGAGCTCGAGATCAACCCAAACTTCACGAGGATCACTGTTGGTCCTCCTCTACCGCATCTCAATCAGGAGGTAGTCAAGGACCTCAGCACAGACCAATCATGTGGCCACAGAATCATCACTGCCATCAGATCGGGAGAGGTACCTCAGAGTCTAGCTCTCCTGGAGATTGGGCCAGTCTGTCACAGTAGGTGGCTCACCACGGCTCTAAGGTTCTGCAGATTGTGGATTTCCAAACATGGGCTGAAGGGTAGGAACCTGAAGAATCTGAGGATAATTGTGGAATTCATAGTGGAAGTCTACATGCCAAACTGGTTCAACATCAAGTTAAATCACAGCTGAGTGGAGGGTCCCAGGCATGTACTGTACCAGTTGGAGCTGCTCAGAAGTCAGAAGAAGGAGGTGATAGGAATAGTGATGCCTACAGTGAAGAGATCAGCCTGGTATGCACACTCTGAGGCTGTGCTCCAGGCCATGCTGTGCAGTGAGGTGGAGGAGGAGAGAAGGGAGGCAGTGAAGAGGATACTGGAAATCAGAGGTGAAGGAGATGAGGACACACAGGTAGGAGACTGCAGTGTCAGACCCAGGAAGACTTCTGACATCACCCCAGATTAGGCTGACCATACGTACCGTTTTGAACGGGAGACAGTACCGTTTGTTTTATATTTCCTGGCCGTCCTGTCGTTTTAATAAAAATGTCAATTTTGTCCCGGTTTATGTACTTACTTTTTCATGAATACAGAATATTACATAACCCCCGTCCCTTTTTTGCCATCCCAATGTCCCGTTTTTGTCTCAAGGAAATATGGTCAGCCTAACCCAGATGCCACCAAACTCTCGGAGCTTATTGACTAGAACTCTGGCGTGACTGAGTCTCCTCTGACCTGCTCCCTCACCACTGCTGTAATGAAGGAGTTTCTGTATAGACCAATGAAAGTTCCTGCATGGCCCTCACACACACACAGTCAGTAGAGAGGTGTGTGTGGATGACAACTGAAGCAGCACAACATGTTTACTCACAAGAGAGGAGGGAGGCGTACATCAGTGGATAGGTGGCCAGTAGGGAGCTCATGTCCAGGAAAAAGAGCAAGGCAGACATGGCATCCTTGGCAAAGTTCAAGAAACCTATCTATGTTTGTAAGTTTTAATATTGAAATACAATCAAAATGTCTTTAATTGTATGTAATGTATGTAAAATGTAGTTATATAAAATAAAAAAAATACTTGCAAAAATTGCTGATTTTTCGTAAACTTCAACTTCAAATATAAGTAGCTCGGATTGGTCAAATCTGGATTTTAAAGCCATATTAAAATTTGGCACATAAAAATGCATCACTTGGTCACTAGTAGTCTTTGAAAATATAAAGATTTCACTTTGCTCCCTAAAATTGACACACCCTAATGGGATGTGGAGGAAACGGTCTTTTCGTCGGCAAATATCACTCGGCTCCAAAAGTCAAGTCCTTTGTCAACATGTTGCTGTACAAATCGAAGTTTATTTTCTCAATGTTGCTGATTTAACTTCTCCTTGATAGCCGGAGTCCGATGGTGTAACTCAGCTTCATGTGGCCGCCGCCTTACTATCATTGTCGAAACATCAAGCTGCAATTGTTCCCTTATGGCAACAACATTGGTAAAGGGATGGGCTTCGGCAACATCGCAGATCTTCCGATCATCTGCAGTCGAAGTTTCCCCGTTCTGCGGTGATCTCGTATATTCCCTTCCTCTTGCTACCTCTTGAACCATATGTAAACAGTGTTCTTAGGAATTCGAAGTTCTCTTGCAATTGGAGTTGGAGACAGTCCGCTCTCCTTCATGCCGATGGTTCTTCCTCTTTCAGCAATTTTCTGGTAATGATAATCCATTCTGCAGAGTAGTTGCTTCGATGAGAATAGTGTGAGCTTATTCTCAGTCACCATACCTGTTAACACCTCTATCATGACGTCATGTGGTGTCACGTGATATGTTAAAAGTCAAGCGGAATTGTTGGGATGCGGAAACAGTTTGGAAAATGGTCATTAAGCTGCTACACCAGCGTTGTATAATATGTATTTTTATAATATGAATTTTATCGAAATCCTTTCCCTGTAGCGAAATACGTTGTTTCCGCAGAGTTGTTGTTGTTGTTGTTGTTTAGCCGATCAGCCCACCCTGATCGAGCAAGCCGGCTGCACGCAGGTAACCGATCGCCCTCTCCGGAGTAGACCAGAGGTTCAGCGCACTAGTGATGTTGTGTTGTGTTGTATGTTGTGCTAGAGCGGTATAGTCTGTCATAATGTGTTCAATTGTTTGTGGTGTGTCCTGGCACAGGTGGCAGGTGTCGTCTGTGGAGTTGTCTAGTCTGTGTTTATGTGACTGTAAGTTGGGGTGATGTCCGCATCGGAATCGTGCTAAGTTAACTCGATCCGATCTGCTCAGGCTGATCTCTGACCTGTTAATGGGTGGCGGCTTCGCACCTAGGACCGCATTCGGGCCGAGTCATGTCAGTGCTTTGTGGGTTAGGTGTGTGTGTGTGTGTTCTCTGTACTGTGTGATGTCTGTGGGGGCGTGGTATGGAATGGAGTATTCGGTTATACTGTCTCTCTGGTGTTACCTTAATGGTGCGAGGTGTTGGTGCATGATTGTACATGTAGTGGCAAGTGTGGTGTGGGTTAGTTGTCGCTGCTGCCATGAATTGTGTTCCCCTCATTTCTAAATGGTCTCTAACTTTCAGTATTTTTGTTTCTGTGTGCAGGTGTTCTATGGGTGTTGTTTGAATGCATCCTGTAATGATACGAAGTGCGTTGTTTTGTATTGTCTGTAAGGTGTTTATGTGTGTGTTTGAGATAATGGGTGCCCAGCATGGGCTAGCATAGTCCATAACTGAGCGAATATATTGTTTGTATATGAGTGATGGTGTTTCCTGCTGGTGTCCAAAGTTTGTGCCTGTTAGTACCCTAAACGTGTTAAGTCTTGACGTACATTTGTTTTTAATGTCCTGAATATGGTTTGCAAAAGATAATGGTGTGTTGTATGCAGAGCTGGGCAGTAACGCGTTACAAGTAACGGCCGTTACATAACGCGGTACTTTTTTAGCAACGGTAACGCTAACGGCGTTACATTTCAAATCAAGTAACTCTTTTAGTAACGACGTTACTTTTTTAGGGAAATACATTCGTTAGTTAGTCGTTACTCGTTACTTTTTATCGTAGCTCGCAATTAGTTTCTTTAGATCCTCACTCATTATTCATTAACCGTTAAAAATTTGTCCTTTCACTATGAGCGAGGTGTGCACTGTGCATGTTGGCCGTTGGCATGCTGGCAGCCTACCCCCATCCACCCTCTCACCCTACACTGACAGCACTGTCAAAGTAAAACGGCGAAGAACCCTGGAGCAGGGAGGGACCTAAGTTCAACAGAGGTTTCGTCATTCCTCTCATCTGGGCCTTCACGGCACGTTAGCTCTGCATCCTTCCCATCCACAAACTTTAAAAATATGTTTATTAAACTTAACACTCCTATACCATCTAGTGCCGTTGTTGAGCGGGTTTTTTCAGCACGGAAGGATATACTGCGTCCGAAACAAGGATCGCTCTTAGATGCAACTTTTGAGAAGCTTGTTTTCTTAAAGGCCAATAAAGATCTTTTGAATAATAGTTCTTAAGTTTGTATATTTAGCTAATAAATTTCGGTTATCATTGCCATGCACAATAACTCATTTGATTCATTTCTTTAGTATTTCGTATTATTGTTTTGCAAAACTAAACTTTCCTGTTATATTCTAGTATTAGTAAATTAGTATCAATAGTATGCTACATCCTCTGTTATGTTGCAATTCCTAGTAATAAATCTTGCAGTAATTTTGTTTCACTTTTTTTTAAATATTATGCCTTATAAGTCATAACAACGCAATGAAGGCATGCACAGACTTCATAGCCTATGCATTAACCAGTGGATACAAAACCAACACACACTCGCACAAACGAATGTTTATATAATATAATATTTTATGTATATATAAATTATAATATACCTATGCAGATATATAATATATTTACATTTCATTAAAAGTAATGGTAACGAGTAACAGTGCCGTTACTCATTACTTTTTAAAAATGATAACTGTAACGATATACATTTAGACTGTAGTAACGGTAATGGTAACGGCATTACATTTATAAAGTAACGAGCACAGCACTGGTTGTACAGTATGTGACCCCAAGTATTTTGGTCCTGTGAGTGTGTGGAATGTTGGTGTTGTTTAGTGTAAGCTGTGGAGTTACCTGGTGTTCTTTTATGTTGCTTGTAAGCAAGGTGATGGTTGATTTTGTGGGCGCTACTTTGAGTCTATTGTGTGTGAGCCAGTCTTGTATACTGTTTATGTATGTTTGTAGGTTATTTGTAGCAGTGTCGATGTTGTTGTGGGTGGATGTTAAAGTGATGTCATCTGCATATGATAAGGTAAACTTGTTATCTATGGGTGTTCAAATGTCATGCATGTATAAGTTGAACAGTGTTGGTGAGAGAACAGAGCCTTGAGGGACCCCGTTCGGAAAAAGCTTGTTTTTGGATGACTTGCCATTAAATGTGATATGTATCTTCCTGAAAGATAGTTGCTCAGCCACCTTTTGGTATTATTGTGCATGTTTGCGTTGAGTATTTTGTTTATGAGAGGGAAGCGTGGAATAGCATCAAATGCTTTACTAATGTCTATTGTTGCTAATAGTGTACGTTGAGCTGGTCGTCTGGAGTTGATGCCATCCATGATGTGCTGCGTGAGTAATGAAAGCCTTCTGTGACGCAGGGTTTCTTTTAAGGAATTTTTAAAACTGCACATTTTATAGGCCACAGATAGATGACAAATAACTTATCTTGCACTATCCAGGATCCTACTCACTCATCAATGCTATTTACTTATCAATCCTACTCACTTGTACTGTATATATGTTTTCAATACAAAAATTTCGTGAATCTAAATTTTAATCTTTTATTCTTTAGTTTATAAATACTTTATGGGCTAACATACCATAAATTAAACTTTACAGCAGGTGGCAATATGAGATTCTTTTCATATGCACGGCGGCGACTATGTGATACGTTATTGCTGGAATAATATTCTACATATCAACTAGAAAGAGCTGATTTAACTTTAATTTATGATAACTGTTCTATTAGGGTGTCAATTTTGTCAACTTTTTTCAAATCAATTTTGGTAGTGAAAATATAGTGTCTTTTCATGTCAAAACTTGAAATTGGCCAACCAAAATGAAATAAAATAACTCTTACCTACATCAATTTTACCTTAAAGTTTCAGAAATTGACTCTTTTACTAAATAATAGAACATAAATTGATTAACTATTCATCTGTCACAGAATTATCCCACTGATCGCATATGGAGTGTTTTCAAGGTCATATAGTTGTTGTACAATGTACAAGTCAACATGAATAGAACTGTCCCTCACTCTCAGTCCTCGGCTGCCTCTTAGATGTCATAGACGGTGGTTTGCTGTTATTGCTCTTGTACCTACTTCATAGTTATTCTACTAGACGAATACTACAGTTTAACTGTAAGTATGGACTATTGATTATTACAATTATTTATTATTATCATATTCTTCTGTCTAATTATGTTGTAATCCCATGAAATAATTTTTTATTGAATTTTAGAACATCGAATGACTAAACTTTGAAACATCGTAATTGATATAAAATACTTAAATGTTTTTCTTTCTTTTCAGATATTCCTAAGATGCCAAAATTGAAGACAGGAGGTCAGTCGTCATGCCACTTGAGCCTGTTAGTCGGTACAGGCAAGGAGCTTCTCGTATCAGAACTACCAACAGTGCGAGACATGCTGAGACTAGGGTTACTCCTTCGTGAACAAAATACAAAGGATAGAAGGAACTACACAGAGAAAGAGCTCATAAGGGACATGATTCCCCCTCTTCTGCATCAGTGGAAAAAAGCTAATGTGTTATTCAAAACACCTGTACTCAATCAGTGTAGAACTATTCAGCTAAAATTAACAAAGCTGTGGCACAAAGCAGTTGAGACATCACTTGGTAAAGGAAAACTAGCAAAGAAAAATAAATTTCTGCACACACTTGATACTCTTCTTGACATTTTTAACTGCCAGTGTCCCATACAGTTGTGTTCTGAAGCCAATTGTTCTCCCTCATGCAGAAGAGAACCTCACCCTCACATTGATTGTCGCTGTCCTCGAGAGAAGAAGATCCCTGTTTTGGAGCTGGCTTTCATAAAGGCGCAGAGAACAAAGGCAGGAGGCCAAGGAAGTATGCAGATTGGTTCGGCAGATTATTCAGAAACCAAAAAACAGATTGTTATTGCTAAGAAAAAAGAGAAATCCGAGAGAGGGAAGAAAGGAAGAAAAAGAAGAGTGAAGAAGACACCCAAAGAGATGAAGAGCTCTATCAAGAGGTTACTCACTTCTTTGAAAGCTCTTCAGATGAACAAAAAGAAGCAACATCAGATGATAGCTCCAAAATGCCATCTGAACCTTCGCCGAAGAGAATGAAATACAACACTAAAGACATCTCAAACATTGCCCTTCCCAGTATTTGCTACCATACGGGGCTACGAGAGACTGCAGAGATTGCTACTGCCGCTTGGATAGATGCAGGCCTCATCAGCCGAGAGGATACATCCTTAGTGATAGATCATAATAAGATAAGAAGAGCACAAGAAAAAATAATGAAGGAAATACCTGATCAGCATGAAAAAGATTTGAAGGAGGAAGGTCTCTCTTGCCTTTTGTTTGATGGAAGAAGAGATGACACAAAAGTTCTCCTAGAGGTAGAGGGAATGGACAAAGTTTCCCGATCTCATCAAAGAAGAACACTACTCTGTGTGTTCCGAACCTGGTGGCCGCTATTTGTTTCACTTTGTTCCTGAAGCAGAAGTAGAAGGCAAGAAACATGCAGAGGCAATTGCTGATCAAATAATATGTTGGTTTCAAGAAAGAAGACTTGACAGTTCACTGCAGGCCGTTGGTGGAGACTCAACTGCGGTGAACACTGGATGGCAGGGCGGTGTTATGACGCATTTAGAGAAAAAACTTGAAAGAAGGCTTGTTTGGATTGTATGTGATTTGCACACAGGGGAACTACCTCTTCGTCGTCTCATCCAGGAACTTGATGGTCCTACAAAGAGCAACAAGTGGTCAGGCCCCCTTGGCAACATGCTAGATGAAGCAACGGAATTAGAAATAAATACAAAATTTCCAAAGGTCAAAGTAGGCCCTCCCCTTCCAGTGTTGTCTGAAGAAGTTATCAAAGATCTCAGCACGGATCAATCTTACGCTTATCGTATTGTTCAAGCAATCAGATCAGGAGAGTTGCCTCAAAATCTGGCTCTCTTGGAGATTGGACCCGTAAGTCACAGTCGTTGGTTAACTACAGCGATTCGTTTCTGCAGGATTTGGGTTTCCAAACGTGCACTGAAGGGCAAAATGCTACAGAATTTGATGTTGATTGTTGAATTTATTATTGGGTTTTATCTTCCTCACTGGTTCAATGTAAAACTTAATACAATGTGGATGGAGGGGCCCAGCCACATCTTGTTTCAATTACAGCTACTGAGAACCCAAAGGAAAGTAGTGGTGGACATCGTGTTACCTGTGGTGCGAAGGTCCGCTTGGTATGCTAGGCCAGAGGCAGTTTTGCAAGCAATACTCTGCAGCCAATGTACCAAAGAGCGAACTGAGGCTGTGGAAATCATTCTAAAGCTTAGAGGAACATCACTAGATGATGACCAGCTGGGAGACTGCTCTGTTCAGACAAGGAAGGTACCTCCGATAAACGTCAATGCCACGAAATTGTCAGAATTAGTTAACTTGAGTTCGGAAGTTTTGGAGCCACCACTGACAACATGTATAACAAACAAAGATTTAACACAACTTAAAGAGGCCCCACTGCAAGTGCCAAAGTGGCCTTCTCACACTCAGAGTGTGGAGAGATGTGTGAAAATGGTCACAGAAGCAGCTAGTCAAGTTTACAGTCACGAGAGGCGAGAAGGCTACATCAAAGCGCAAGTAGCAAGCCGAATGCTGATGTCAAGGAACCGCAGCAAAAAGGACATGACTGCATTGGTTACTTTCAAATAAAGACTCTGAATGATATCTTATTGCCACTTTAAATGTTGATAGGATGTTTGCGCACATTTGTTATTTTGTTACGAATTTATGGAAAAATGGAATTTTTTAATTAAAATTGATGTAGGTAGGAGTTATTTTTTATTGTTTTTGAAGCAAGGATATTATTTTGTATGCCAAATGATTACATTAAATTGCTACCAAATCACATGATTTTCAATTTAGTCATTTCACCCACAAAATTGACACACCCTACTGTTCTATTTGTGGTTTAGTAAACATACAAAATACATCTTTGACTGCGCACATTTGCCTACAGAAGTGCACAATTTTTTTAGAACTGCACGTTAAAAAAAAAAACCCTGCTGAGACGCCCTGAGCTCGATTCATTTCCGCTTTTGCCAAATCAGCCGACACGAAATACTTGAACATGTAGGGCAGTGTTTTTCACTAAGTTTTTTAAGGGAGCCACTTCTTCAGAACATACACACTGAGAGAGCCGCACAGATATATATACCGTATATATATATATATATATATAATATATATATATATATATATATAATGTTAATAAATTAAATAGCATATATATATATATATATATATATATATATATATATATGCTACCCGACTTATGAGCGCAGGACAAATGAGCGCCGACAAATGAGCCCCGACAATTGAGCGCCAAGATAAATAAACGCAAGACAAATGAGCGCAAGGCAATAACCTAACCTAACTACATTAATTTTAACATCCTTAATAAATATTTTTTTTTTAACATCCTTAATAAATATTTATTCAAGCTTATTTTGTTTCTTTTATCCAGTTTTTATTTGCTTGCTCTCGCTCAATTGTTTTGCGCTCTTTTGTTTTTGCGCTCTTTTGCCTTGCGCTCTTTTATCTTGCGCTCTTTTGACGGCGCTCATTTGTCCTGCGCCCAATTTTCGTGTCAATATAATATATATATATTATATATATATATATATATATACACAGCTCATCAGCTGTTCTTTTGTGATGACGATCCTATATAAATTGAATATATCCAAATTTCTCTCTCTCTTATTCCATGCATCGAGCACCGCCACTTAGGCCATCACGAGCCGCGCAATGAGTACCACTGATATAGGGTGTACACAAAGTCCTTTCCCTATTATAAATTTTAATAATTACATGAAATCCAAAAAAGACACAATAATGATTTGTTTTGCATGCTGTTGCATAACACATCAAGTCAGGGTTGTCAAGTATCTTTATTTCTAAGAACAAATTTTTCAATTTTTCATTTCATTTGGCTATCAGAATAGATCGTTAACATTTTATTCCGATAGCTAAATGAAATTAAAAATTGAGACATTAAGAAATAAGAACAAATTTGTTCTTAGAAATAAGGACACTTGAGAACCCTGCATCAAGTTTTCTTCTCTTATTTGCAGATCCTGTTGTGCCTGATTGGGAGCTATTGGTGATTGACCGAACAAAATAGGAACTCCCCAGGAGAAAGCAAAATGTGTTGTTTGGTTTGCGGAGTCAAAGTCCGTGATTACCATGATTAGCCCCCAGTTGGAAGACCTTCAACCATCCATCATTTTACAGCAAGATGGTGCGCCCCAACACTGAGATTTGTTAGTTCGTGAGCTCTTGATCACCACTTTTTCCCGTACGATGGATTGGGCGGGACGGGCGGTGCAATGGCCTCCATGATCCCACCGTATCACGCCCCTGGACTTCTTCCTGTTAGAGTGATGTCATCTGCATATGATGATAAGGTAAGCTTGTTATCTATGGGTGTTGGAATGTCATGCATGTATAAATTGAACAGTGTTGGTGAGAGAACAGAGCTTTGAGGGACCCCGTTCGGAAAAAGCTTGTTTTTGGATGACTTGCCATTAAATGTGACATGTGAATATCTTCCTCACACTGACACTGACACTCTTCGTGCAAGGATTTGCGATGCCATCCACAGTATCACGAGATATATGCTAGCGAACATATGGCGTGAACTTGAATTTCGCTTGGATGTGCTACGTGTAACTGACGGCGCACATGTTGAGATTTAATGAGAAACAATAAACTTGATGCGTTATGCAACAACATGCAAAACAAAGCATTAATGTGTCTTCTTTGGATTTCATGTAACCATTAAAGTTTATAATCGGAAAGGACTCTGCAGTATGAAACAAACATATGAGTATTATGAAACAAAGTAAACCTGCGTGAATGTAATCTACGTCACGTCAGACAATGCCTGCAGTCAGCATTTCTGTTCAAATGGTTTTGACGGTAAAAGTGGGAGATTTTCATACGCTCAAATTATCTTTCAGGAATGAATAGGTTGGCGGATAACGGATAGCGGGGTGGCGATGCATCGGGGCAATTTCAAATTATAGCAAATCGGGTCTTTGGCGAAATATGGCTATAACCGGGATTGGTGCTATATCGGGTGGCGGAAGATTGCGGGAGCACTATAATTCAAATGAATGAAAATGAAGACTTTCTAATTGCCCGATACAGTAAGTGTTATTTCTAGAGTGAAAGGTTACTTTGGGAAAAGTTTGTTAATGAATGTAAGGGAATTAATACGTTCTGGGGTACATTCACATCACTTTCAAACTCTTTTTTATATGGTTGTCTTTATTAGTTTTCATTTTGTAATGAGTTCAAATGCACTATTAAAATTAATAATCATTTAATCACTTATATAATGGTGAGGACAATAGATTTATTTGTATTCATTTTGTCTATCTATACCGCATTTGAATTCCTCCACAATTCCGAAAGCCAAAAAACAGATATCTGTAATCATACTGACACCATAATAACTTTTAATATTTTAGATCTTAATAAATTCAATGATTGTGTCGTAACATTTTATTGGCATAAATATTGACAAATACATTTAGCATATGCATGCTTATCAATAATACAATTTAAAGAAAGATTCCGATATTTGTTACGTGTGTGTATATATATATATATATATATATATATATATATATATATATATATATATATATATATATATACACAGTATATATATATTATATATATATATATGGGGAATAATTCACAACTGTCACGTGAACTTTATAAAATATAATACAACTCGCAAGTAAAATGGAAAATGATTCCGAGTGCTTTCGCCTCTTACAGTACAACACTTTCTTGAGAATATCATTTAAGAGACGAAAGCGCTCGAAATCGAAATCGTTTTACATTTTCTTCGTCAGTTGTATTTATATACATACCTCGGTAACCTTGGTTTTATTTCCACCAGAATTGTTCATCCTGACGAAGGTCAAGCTTCTCGCCAGAGTTCAGTTTTCTTAAACTTGTAGTTTCATTAATTTCATTTTATATTAAAATTAAAAAAATAAGTTTTACGCTTTTTTTTATTCCTGTCTAAAGTCATTCTCTTGACGTGACATTTGATCAACAATTTTTGGGAATATTTATTTTTATGCAGGAATGAGGGGCCAAGAGCAAATACCGACAAAAACGATCCCTCCCCCTCCCTAGAAGAAGAAGAGAGCCAAAATCAAGGTCCAAGGTTTTCGAGATGCCTGGACACTCTGCGTTTGAAAGATTGAAGGTTATAGAGAGGAAGAAAATGGATTAAGGAAGATTGTTTCAGAGCTGACTGGTTAAGTAGATGGAAGATTGAGAATACCAATTAACATTTGCATTAGAGAGTTGGACAGAAAAAGAGTGAGACTGTGTCGAAAGTCTGGTACTGTCTGCGCTCCTTAAAGGAGGAAGCATGTAGTTAGAGAGTTCAGAAGAGTAGTGTCCGTTATAATAGCGATGAGAGTGAGGCAACATTGTGGGGAAGAGAGAGGGGCTAAAAACATCTAGGAAGAGGCGGGGAATTGATGAGGCGAGAAGCCTTTGACTCCATCCGGTCAAGTGAGCTGTGTGTGTTGAGCCACCCTATACATGAGAAGCGTACTCCATACAGCGGCGGACAAGACACCTGTATAGAGCCAGCAACTGACTAGGGATGAAGAAACTGCGGAGCCAGAACAGCACACCTAACCTCTTAGAAGATGTTTTAGAAAGAGAGTATATGCGATCTTTCCAGGAAATGTCACGAGAATAGGAAACACCAAGAATGTTAAGAGAAGGCGAAGGATTCATTTGTGTATTGTTGAAGATAAGGGAATTGTCATGTGGAAGATTGTGACGAGCAAACAGATTAAGGAACTGAATTTTTGAGGCATTGAAATCCACAAGGTTTTCGCTGCCACAGTTAAAGGTAGTAGAAAAATCAGAGGTCAGGTACGCCATATCTCTCTCACATGAAGCATGGAGGGACTGCTGAGAGAGAGACTTTGTGAAGGGGTAGGAGAAATGAAGGGTGCAATCATCGGTATAGGAGTGGATAGGACAGAAAGTGCGACTTAAAAGATCAAGGATGACAAGACAGAGCCCTGAGCCACACCACTATTAGTATCTATATAAAAACAGTGGCCATCTACAACCGCAGCTATGGGCGGAACCCATATTGACGATCTGAAAGAAGATTGTGAGTAGAGACGTGTGTAAAAAATTTTCTATTAAGGATAGATTCAAAAACTTTAGAAAGTCAAGAAATCAAAGCAATTGGACAATAGTTGAAGGTTGAAGTCAGTCAGACTTTTTTGGGACAGGCTATATGAAAGCGAACTCCCAGCAGGAAGGAAAAGTACCAGAGGAAAGACAAAAACAAAAGAGTTTGTCTAGGCAGGGTGTCATCACAGAAGCATAGTTCTTGAGAACATCAGCAGGGACACCATCAGGGTCGTACACCTTTCTATAGTTCAGCTCAGATAGAGCACAAAAAACATCTTTGGAAGAGATTTTATTTCAGCCGTAATTAAGTCAGAGGGGGGAGAAGATGGAGGAACAACACCAGAATTATTTTGGGTTGAGTTTGAGGCGAAAGTTTGAGCGAAGCGTTCAGTTTTGTCAGGAGAAAATACGGCAACCGTGGCGTCAGAATGAATAAAAAAAGATGGAAAGAAGTAAACTTGTTGGAGGGTTTTCTGGCTGGGTGCGAAAAAATCGAGAAGAATTAAAATTAGGTAGGTTTTCACATTTTTATATGATGAAGAAATTTTTGGCGAATCGAAGAACAGATTTTGCACGATTCCAGACAGAAATATAACCTAAGTGAAAGACAGGAGTTGGATGGCGACGGTACCTTCTGAACAAGTAAAGTTAATCCAAAGGTTTTTGGATTAGTAGTAGGAATACAATATAGAACGTACAGCTCCATGCCTAAGATAATCACCGCCGTGATGCGCACAGCACACTCGGAAAGCCCCGGCCATGGAAGCAGTAATCATTCCTTGAGAAATCACATAAGTCCTGCCTAACGGCCTCCCAATCAGCGGCGGCATAGTGCCAAAGACATCTCCTCTTGGAAGGATACAAAGACCGATTTGGAGCGATAAGACAGGAAACAGATATAAGATTGTCGGAGGAGGAGTAAGACAGAGTAAGAAGAAGGATGAAAGGTAAGAAATAAATCCAAAATGTTGGGTCTATCTCCAAAGCGATCAGGGATACGAGTACAGTAGTGTGTTATGCAATCTGCTCTAGGTCATTCAGGATAGAAAAGTTGTAAGTTAGTTCACCATGGATGTTAGTAAAATGCAGTGGCGGCTCGTGCCTAGGAGCTGCAGAGCTGCAGTCCCCCCAGATACTCACTGCCAGGCGTATGATTCCTTCAGACACACACCAGAATAATACACTACTAACAAATATATCGTAATAAAAAGTCATTATATGTTATTTTCAATACGTTACTAAATGAATTTTCATTAAAACCAGACCAAAATTTAAGTTACTTTCATCTGGAAACTGAGCTGCAGTCGGTGCAGCTCAGTCTCGTTTACATTGCGTGTAGACCGTGTGGTTAAGTCGTGCTTTCTTTAATTACCCTTTGACGATGGAAAATCGAGTGAAGTATTTGCAAAGCATCAACTTTTCCCAGCTGACATTAAATGAAAAGACTGAAATCAAAGCAAGAGGAAGACCTACACCAATTTTATCCATTCAACAGAATAGTACAAGCAGGAACAAAGAATATACATGCCAGTTTAACATCAGTGTTTATCAGAAATGTGAATGGCTCTGTGGTTATGACGAGGTAAATGCTTTATTCTGCTTTCCATGCTATTGTTTGGTGGGGAATCGTCATGGACGAAAAGTGGTGTGACTGACTTGAGGCATTTGCCATAGAAAATAATGAAACATGAGAAGTCAGCCAAACACATGAATAACATGATTGATTTATCGTTGCTGGGTAAAGTGAACATTGCAGCTCAAATTGACACAACATACAAGCTCTCAGTTGCAAAACACAATGAACAGGTGAGAAAAACAGATGTGTTATCCAAAATCATAAACTGTGTAAAATTTTGTAGAAAATTTGAATTCCCTCTTAGAGGACATGATGAAACTACGAGCTCCAAGAATCCGGGAGTATTTCGTGGATTAGTTGATTTTGCCTGTGAACTGGATTCTAGCTTAAATGTACATTTAAAGACCACTAGTTTTTAAAGGAACATCTAAATCGAGACAGAATGAACTTTTAGAATCTATATTGGAAATCCGCAAAAATAAGATCAAGGAAGAAGTACAGTAAAGAATGCAGAATATTTGGCAGTTATGTGTAATGAGAACGGATATTTACGATAAAACACAGATGGTAATTGTTCTAAGGTATGAGCTACAAGGGAAGCCTGTTGAGAGATTCTGGGGATTTGGCAAAGTAGAAAGCAAATAAAAAATTTATCCCAACGAAAAAATAATAATAAAAAAAATAACAATATCGCCGCGTATACATTCCTAAATGGCGACATAATGTCGGGTTGTACATTGAGTACAACCAAAGTACATCCTGAGTACATTGTAATTTTGGTTTACTATAACTATGATTATAATTACCAATTAATTCACATCCACTTATTATCGTTAATTACAGTTTCATTGAAGTACATTAATTACATCATATTAAATTATTACAGTTAATTACAATTAAACAGTTAACTATAGTTTTTTTACAGTGTTTCATATTTATAGACAATTAGCATGTTAGGAGTATAACAAAGTGCATGGGTACATACGGTGTATATATATATATATATATATATATATATATATATATATATATATATATATATATATACACTGTGTATATATATATATATATATAAGCACCGGACAAAAAATTAGTCACCCCTAATAGCACCGATAGTAGGAAGTTCAAGGTCACACAGAGGGCGCTGATGTAGCATTGGTAAGTGACAAGTAGCGGTGACGTAGCACACAGGATCAGATCTGTTTCGTGAGGTGGTGAAGAACAAAGTGTGTGTTGGATATAGTCTGCAAAATGGGTCGTGAGGCAGACGTTACTCAGTGGCAAAAAGGAGCCATCGTGTTTGGCAGAGCCCACGGACCCAAAATGTCTGAAGTAGCCCAATTTGTTGGTGTGTCAACGCGTACTGTCCAGCGAGTTTACAAAGAGTGGTGTAGTTCGCAATCAACTGAAAATCGACGGCGTAACTGTGGCCGGAAAACAATTCTCGACAATAGGGGCCGCCGCCATGTTTCTCGTCTAGTAACTGCAAATCGTTTTCAAACCAGAGAACAATTGCTCCAAGAAACCAATGAGGTTTTCCAGCGACAAATTTCCGGACGGACATTGCGACGAGAACTGCATGCGATGGACATCTGGAGCAGGGTACCACGGAAGAGGCCGCTGTTAACAGCAAGTCACAAATTGGCACGTTATAAATGGGCTCAGAGGCACAAAAACTGGACTGCGGCAGATTGGAAACGTGTAATTTGGTCCAATGAGTCCCGCTTTTGTTTGTTCTCCAATGATGGGAGGCGACGAGTACATCGCAGGTCCAATGAAGCCTTTAATCCTGAATGCGTCGAAGGTGTTGTTCAGGCTGGAAACAGAAAGTGAAGCGCAGGAATAGAGACCCACGGACTCTGGCGGAACTTCGGGACCGGCTGATGAACGAGTGGCAGCAAATCGATGTTCAGTACATGCAGAACCTCGTAGAGTCTCTGCCTCGCCGGATTCGTGCGGTTATCAAGGCCAGAGGCACCGTCACACGTTATTAGGTACATTCTGAGAGGGGTGACTAATTTTTTGTCCGGTGTGCTTATATATATATATATAATATCATAACACACATAATAATGTTTTATAAATTAGAAGCAAGCAAGAGAGGAGATTTTCACCTCAGAAGCTCTCGCTTTTGCCGTTGTCAGCAGAATCCGAGCGCTTGCATAAGCATTTAGGAGTTTATTGCGAGAAATTAAATAATTTAAAGAAAAGAAATAAAAAGAATACATGTGGCCGTATTTACATGTACGTAATCATGATCATGTACGTAATCATGACTATCAACGGACATGTCCGAGTGCATAAGTATTATACTGTACACATGTCGGTAGTCCCACAGTAGGTTGTGTAATAGAGATTGACACGAGTAAACATGGACTGATATGTCAATAGGGCATAATGGAAATAAAAGATAATGGAAATAAAAGATAATGGAAATAAAAGATAATGGTAATAAAGGATAATGGACGTATGAATGAACAACATATAAATAATAACAATATGTTAAAGAATTTACCATACCTTGAATACTAACGACATCCAAATTTGCATTATGCGAGTTTGGTCCTTATGTAAAAATGAATATTTGAATATAAAGATTATATATAAGAACTGTATGAATATAATGAATATAAAGATTGTAATGAATATAAGGATTTATATAAAGATTATATAGGAATTATTCATTGTTCATTTTTACACACACACACACACACACACACACACACACACACACACACACACATATATATATATATATATATATATATATATATATATATATATGTTAAACACGGTCTGTGTTTAACATATAATTGTCTCAGGGAACCATTCTGAGTTTGTGTGTGTGTGTATATATATATATATATATATATATATATATGAAAATTATTTCACGAAGGTAACACGTGAAAAATATTTATGATGAATAAAACCACGAAGGAAAGGAAACACACTGTCTGTGTGTATCATAAAAAACTCAGGGGACCATTCTGAGTTCATTCCCATCTTGAAACGGACATGTTATGTGCCTTGAAAAGTGGACGCTCAATTCTACCAGTTGAGGTTTAAGTTTTGGTTTTTGGCTAAAAATATAATAGTTACCCCTTTTTCTTTTATGTATTCAATCTGACGTGAAGGCAGCGAGTCTTTTGCTTATATTGAGGTTCTAAATGTAGCAGGGCTAGGCTGCTTTAAACCCTAGATCCATGTCCCAAAGCTGGATCCTGTCTGCTTTGCAGATAGCTGGTGAGGGAAGCTATATTTATGGGACCTCTTTGCGAGTGACCCGTTGCCCGCGTCGGGCTAGCATCATAAAAAAGAAAACTATGGTATTTGTCATTTACCATTACTTATTCGGACTATAGTGGATTTAATTATCCCAGAAGAGTTCCTTGTTCCATGCACTGTCTGTGTGTATCATATATATATATTATATATATATAATATATATATATATATAGTATTTTCGATATAAATTTATTTAAAAAAGGTATCTATGTTTTTACGTCAAGCGTCTATAACTGTCAATTTAACATAATTTAATATTTTAACAAAATAATTCAATAACATTTAATAATAACCTTTAATAACATGTGTGTGTGTTTTGTCATAGAAATATTAATGACAGTCCATTCGGCGAATCGTCCGTTCGGCGAAACAGCCGTCGGCGAATCGTCCGTTCGGCGAAACGTCCGTCGTTAAAACGTCCGTCGGCGAATCGACCGGCCACGGACTCAAGATGTATCATGAAAAGCGAGAGAACATAGAAAAACAACAAACTACATTGTTCAGCTGTGGTATAAAGAGGAAGCAGGGTCAGTAAGTTCAATATTAGTATACAATATAGGCAATCATTAGCATATCTCCAAAGTGTAATATTCTAAAAAAATAAATTTTATAACAGATAATGTTGATGTAGCAACGGATTCGTCAACTTCTGAATTGTCTTCAGCGAACAGACATTTGCAAACTCACAATTCAGAAACTCCTCAAGATGATTCTGATTCACAGTTCATCTCAAGTGTAAGTATTAGATTTTTTATATTTAACGTAAATACTGACCACAACACTAAAAACAGAAAACAAAAAAAACGAATTTGTAAAAAGAAGAGAATCTATGATAGAAAAACCAAAAACTGACCTTAGTAAAAGTATAACAAACATAATTTGAAACAAGACATCAACAAAAAGCAAAGAAGAAAATAAGTAAAAGAGTGTAACTGCAAATCTATGACTATGACATCACTGAAATCACATTTTGCTTTTCTATATTTACTTTTCAGGTGACAGAAGACACTTGCAATGCAGATTGCTGCATGCAAATGTGCAAGCCATCACAACCAGTGGTGTAGTGCTGTGGGAACGCGTGGGAACGGCGTTCTCTTACTTTTTTTGGTAGACGGAACGGCGTTCCCTCACTATTTCAAATAAATCCGAACTTACAAATCTCTAACGTCATGAAATTTTAATTCCCACCCCTAGAAGAAATATAAGAAAGAATCATTAACTGTTTCATTTCTTTTAGCTTCGACTGAGGCAATGCTAGCCTATAAAGATCTGATGAAACAGTCACCACGGCGTACCAGTTGTTAACTTTTTTTAGTTAATCATTCCAGTTGTTAGTTATTTTTATTGATCGTACTGGATGTCATATATCTAATGACACTGGAAATACTGCATCTTCAACCTTGGAATATATTCTAATATCCAGTGCATATGACCTCAAAATATCCCTGAAATTGGTCAGATTTCAAAAGATTTCCCGGGGGGCTTACAGTGCCACCGGACCCCCAGCTGTATGGGCTCTCCGCGCTCGCCATTGTCCCCCCCGCATCTGAGTAACACTTTCAAAATGCGTTCCCTCACTTCTTTATTTAGCACTACACCACTGATCACAACCCACTTCAGAATCTATCATCAATGCTACAGCAAGATTTTTTCCTCTCGACGACGTACATTTTTACCTTCATGTATAGTACTTTCAGCTGGCTGCATCTCTACACAACTTCAAAAAAAGTATTCTGTTTTTATTGCAAATATAATGAAGATCACAAGTTGACTAGATTGTCATCTAAGTCTGAGACAGCATTCAGCAAAACCGGCTACTGTAATTGGAAAAAAGCCATTGAGAATCTTAAGCAGCACGAGAATTGCATGAGCCACAGAGAGGCTGTGGAATCATACACGAACCGTCGAAACCCTTTAATTCAAGACCAGTTAGCGACACAAAGCAGTAAGCAACAGGCAGCTCGTCGACAGAATTTGTTAAAGCAATTGCACGCAATGAGATATTTATTGCGCCAAAGGCTTGCACTCCGCGGTCATGATGAAGAAGAAGGCAACTTGCGGCAACTTATGATCCAGTGTATGAACCTTGACTCAAAAGCTGTCGACAATCAATACGCATCTCCAGAGGTTGTCAATGAATTAATTGAGCTGATGGCACACACAGTTCTGCGAGACGTAATTAAAAATATACAGTCAGCTCGATGGTATGCTTTGTTGGCAGATGAAACCAGAGACTGTTCTAATCATGAACAGCTGGTCATTTGCGTACGATGGGTGGATATACAGTACACTACCAAGTGCATGAAGATCCAGTTGCACTAGTGGAAATTCCAAACATCTGTGCGTCAACAATCACGTCTGCCATCAGAGATACCCTCACTCGGTTAACATTAAAATTATCGGATTGTCGTGGGCAAGGCTATGATGGAGCTAGTAACTTTCAAGGCCACGTATCAGGTGTGGCAAAGTTGATTCGAGAACAGGAACCATCAGCGATTTCAGTACATTGCTTAGCACACTGTTTGAACCTCAGTCTCCAGGATGCTACACGAAAATGTAAGTCCATCAGAGATGCCTTGGATTTTGCTGGCGAACTTATACAGCTATTTAAGCTGTCACCCAAAAGGGAAGCACTGTTTGGGAGAGTCAAACCGGCTAAAAATCCAGGTCTGAGGCCATTATGTCCAACAAGATGGACTGTAAGAAATGGAGCTATCAGCCATCATTCAGAATTACGAAAGCCTCGAAGAAACATTGATGAAATATCGAGACGAAAATTGTGACGAATACAATCGCCGAGCAGGTGGATTGCTAGCAATGCTGGAAAAATTCCAAACGTACTTTGGCTTACGATTAGCTTTGCTGGTATTTTCACCTGCTGAGCAATTGTCAGCGACATTGCAAGCGAAGTCTACGTCTTCACAGGACGCACAGCAAGCTGCAGTGGCTTGCCAGAAGCATTACAGCCGATACCGCTCCGAGGAATGGTTTGACAGGTTCTACTCGGCTGTTATGCACGGCTCTAGTTGTCTCACTGATCCTCCCGTACTCCCGCGCTTCAAGCGAATGCCTAAGAAACTAGATTCGGGCTGCGAGAATCATGAATATACAGACATCAAGCAATATTACCGAGTGCAGTACTACGATGTGCTCGACAGTATGAGCGGAGAATTAAACAGAAGATTTCAGCAGGATAATTTCTATGACTTGGTCAACATCGAAAACGTCTTGCTGTCTGCAGCTAACGGAAAAGAACACAAAGTTCGCGACTCTGTTGTACAATTGTATCAAAAAGATATCGACTTCGAGAAATTATCCGTTCAACTTCCAATGCTGCATGATATTCTCCATTGGTCGGCTATTAAGGAGGTAATTATCATTAGTGTTTGCGTTTTATTAAAATTATCATTCGAGCATAAAATAGATTATTGTTCGAGAACGAAAGAGCAACTGAAAAATATTTATCTGTAAAGAAAATGAAACAACATATAAGGAAACAGCCCAAAAATTGAATTGAAATTTGAGTTTTTAATTCAAGCAAAAGTGCAACAAGGAAAATGACACCACTAATAGGAATTTTTATTTTTTCAGGTAACTAGTCTTCAGACACTGTGCGATGCTTTGGATTCCTAACCTGTTTGCCAGAGGATGTTGAGCGAAGTGGACAAACTGTTACGATCGCTCTTAACAGTTCCAGTAACGACAGCAACTGCCGAGAGAACATTCTCAGTACTACGACGCATCAAGAGTTACATGAGGACTACTATGACACAAAAGCGCTTAAATCATTGCATGATGCTCAATATTTACAAGAAAAAACCGACGAATTATCTCTGAATAACATTGCATTGGAATTTGCCAGTCGGAACGAAAGAAGGAATTATTTCGGGTCGTTTACTGTTTAATGAACGCTATTTTAGCGTTTAGTATGTTGTACAGTGCTTACAAGAAGTCTCACGCTTCTGTCTCATCCCAAGCTAGTCTGTTAGGTATAAAATGGGCGGTCCTTATGGCAGCGGAGGTGTGTTCGGATTGGTGCACATAACTGCTCTAACACAATCAATGACGTCCATTATTACGTCACTTCTGCTACATTTTAGTGTTTAAAATACAAATGATTAAGAAGCAGAATGGAGCAAGTTTCGGGATGTTGGGATGGTTATGGAGCAATCCTATCATCATAATATTAGCTGGGCATTACATTATGCCGTCTCAATATATACTGTAGACTATAGAGAACGACTAATTCGGCAAATATCCCAAATCATGGCATGTTACCTAAGTTATTTGGACGCAGGTCTAAATTATTTGCTCAAATGCAATTATTGATATTAAGTAATTGTTGGGAATTGTTGTCAATATTGTTGTTTGTGATCTATATCCTACGTGAAGAATCTAATGACCAAATTCCTCAGTGAACCTCTCACGCGCTCGCATTTCGAGGAAGTCACGGTCGTCTCACTAATAGATAGTTTATCCATTGTTTTAAGTGGTAACCTATTAAACGAACTATGTTAAACCTATTCCATCTTATGAAAGTCATTAGTCTAAAGCAAGACTGGTGGGCCGTGAATCAGAGAAATTTGCATTTGATTTGTTCATCGTAATTATTACGTAATATAGTATACTGTATATAGTAGTATATAAGAGTTTATTGGTAGCATATCATATGACAATTCCCATAAACATGTGATGACCTCGATGTTGCCAGTTTTTATTTTTTTCCTGAAACTATTACCTTCTCATAGTTTGTTTCAACAATGCATATATTATCATCTCCACGAGCGTAGACATTGCAAGAAAAGATTCTAACTAAGGATAAGTAAAGTTCTTTCATGGTCATAATATATACTTTTATAGATGTCAAACATAAAAATATAATAAAATTCTATATTAACATAAATATATATTCGATACACATTTACGTCATGGCTTTAACATCAGTATTTCGTATAGCTTCCTCCAGCATCAATAATTTCTTGCAATCGTTGCGGCATAGAAGAGGCTAAAAGTGCTTCAAATGTTCTTTCATTGCGTTGCTCCCATTCGTTAATTATTATTGCCCAAAGGTTTTCAATCGGATTCAAATCAGGAGAACGTGGTGGCAGAATTAGATTAATCATCTCTGGGTGATCTTCGTACCACGCTCTCACAACGTTACTCCTATGAATGGGACTGTTATCTTTCATTAAGTAAAATGGTTCGGGTGCTGGAACCAGATACGCACGAACACTGGGTAGCAGCACCTCTTCCAGTATCTGGCAATATTGCTGTTCAGTAAAGCGTCCATCTACTTGAGTCAATTCTCCGACACCATAGCCAGACATCCAGCCCACACACCGAGATTGATGTGACCACTACGTTTGCTCGGGAAAACATTTCCTTCTTCATAGCGTTTTCCGCGCTGCCTCCAACAATGCAGGGAACCATGACTATCTGTTGAAAATGTTTTTTCGTCACAGTACACAACTTTTCTCCAGAATTCTTCCTCCTGCGGCAAGTATTGCAAGGCAAATCCCATCCGTGCCTCTTTATGCTCAATCGTCAATGCAGGTTTTATAGCTGGACGGCGAAAAAAATACCCTGCCTCGTGAAGTCTGTTGTTCACTGTATTTGCGCTACAACGAAGGTTCAGGTGTCTGTAAATATGCGTCGCTGGAACAAACGGATGCTCTCTGGCATGATTAACAATCGCAGCATCTTCCTCTTGAGATGTTGAACGCGGAGGACCAGACCTCGGCAAAGTAGCGATTGAGTTTTCTGCTTCATACCGATGAATCCACCGTTCCACAGTGCTTCGATGAACGTCTAGTCGTCTTGATATTTCTCTTATTGGCACACTATATTCATGCAATGTCACCATTGCTCCCCGCATTGCCTGGGTCGTCTCGTGGTGCACAGACGGCCTTTCCATCTTTGTGTAAATGGCTTATGTGAAGCGTGCTGGGACGATAAAGGAAATGAGGATACCATGCACCCCTTCTGAAATTGATTTCGGTTGTGAAGGGTACCAACCCTTCGAATGGTAATAATAATCAGCCAATTTCCTATTTTGTTGACATATGCATAAAAAATTCGTCTTAAAAGCCAAGGATCCAAAGATTGTCAGCAATAGTTTATATCCCAACTGAATATAGTCAGCCATCAACAGTATAATCATATTTTATTTCCATAACTACTCATGACTACTCTGTCATAGTAAATAACCTTATTATGACTTAGGTAGTAGTGGTAATTCTGAGTGGCGGCCTCTAGCCACATACGTTAAACCTATCAGTGCGTCTAAGACCAGACTCTTCTGTTTCTGTCAATTCATTGTTAGTTTAAGGTATTTTGCTCTTTGTCTTTCTAGGTCTAGGGCATTAAAATAAATATTTGAGTTTGTGTTTAGCATTTCCTCCTCCCTTCGTAATTCCCCACCCAACCTCGTTTCCTTCGACATAGCAACGCTTACCTCCATCCTCATTCCACTTCCTTCATTAAACCTATTATCGCTTTTACTGTCCCTTCCTTCCATCCTTCAATGCCAGCGTTCTTAAACCTAGCATATAAATTATATAATATGGAATTTAACACCTTAGATCTCTACGCATTCATGTTACTTGAAGAGGCCTGTGTCTTAGGGGAATCTAAGTGTTGAGAGTGGGCTTGAGGGGTAGTCTATAGATTATTACAGATGACCTTGAACGCTCCAACTATTTAAAAATGATTATTTATTACGCACATCATATGGCATAATACACATATGAATTTAAGTATCTCTTACACTATAGGAATGGAATTGAATCCTACCAGAGTTAAAAAGTCGCAAAATATGATAGATTAGTTTGTATTAAGAGAAAAGGATTTGGAGTAGAGCGGAGGGCAGAGAGTATATTTTCTCGAGTTTCGGTTATTATTAACGTTATATGGATACATTACCATGCGGTGTGATCAGAGAGAGAGAGAGAGAGAGAGAGAGAGAGAGAGAGAGAGAGAGAGAGAGAGAGACAGAGAGCTTTTAAATCACACCTTTTAAATGGTTTGTGGGTAAGGGCTTCACGTATGTTATTTTAATCCAGGATAGTTTATGTGGAGGTGTTAACGTAACTTGCACTTGGGACTGTTACTTGTAAGACAACTACCATAGCTGGGACTGAGACACGTTATCCCCTGCATACTCTATATATATCTATATACAGTATGTCTCTATATATAAACAGATAGAGTGATCAACACAATGATAATGTGGACGTCATTGATGGGGTTAGAGCAATTATGTGCACCAATCCGAACACACCCCTTTGCCATAAGGACCGCCCATTTTATACCTAACAGACTAGCTTGGGACGAGACAGAGGTGCGAGACTTCTTGTAAGCACTGTACATAGCGTGTAGTACGTGAACATGATAAAAAGTGCATGATAAATGCATCTTCCCTAGATTGTTCGTGCAATTTCCGATTATAAGTATTCTACAGTTTATGTATAGCAGATATTTTGTGTATATAGGTATGAATATAGATTTTTTCAATTAATTTCCTTGATTTTTAATATGGTCGAATATAGTCCAAATAAGTTTAAATATTGGTGTATTCAATGTACAACAATTATCCATACCGTCACTTCTTGGCCCTACCAATGTAAAATATGTTCCTACGCCCCTGCTATAGTTTTTTCTTTTTCATGATGGAAAGCCCAACGTGGGCACCGGGTTACTCGCAAAGAGGCCCCAAAATATAGCTTACCTCACCAGCTATCTGCAAAGCAGATGGGATCCAGCTTTGGGACAGGATCTAGGGTTTACAGCTTACACCTAGCCTACTACATTCAGAACCTCAATATACGCAAGGAACTCGTTGCGTGTTATATATATATATATATATATATATATATATATATATACAGGGCGTCCCAAAACAATGTATACACACTTTAAATACTTATAAAGGCAGTGTTTATTAAAATACATTTCATTTTCAAAATGTAATAGAATCTACAGACATTATTTAATTGTTTTGTCAACGCCTGTTTTCAAACTGACGTCCGTTCTGGTCCAGGCACTGCTGATAACGCGAAGCAATGGAATCGCAAACATCACGAAACATTTCGTTTGGTATTTGTGTGCATTCTCGTTCAATGGCTGCTCTCAATTCAGCGACTGTTGCAGGTTTTATAGCGTAGACTTTGTCTTTTAAGTATCCCCATAAAAAAAAGTCTAGTGGTGTGAGGTCTGGTGAACGCGGAGGGTATTCTACGAAACCCCTTCGTCCAATCCACATCCACATCGTGCCAAGTACCACTCGCAATACTCCACTCTTCGGTCCGGATCATCTTCATTAATAGCATGGACTA
Source organism: Bathynomus jamesi (assembly GCA_023014485.1). Classification (NCBI taxonomy): domain Eukaryota; kingdom Metazoa; phylum Arthropoda; class Malacostraca; order Isopoda; family Cirolanidae; genus Bathynomus; species Bathynomus jamesi. The sequence goes on from JAJOZX010000934.1 coordinate 988,807, forward strand.
ATCTTGGAATGTAACTTTTCCATTGACAGCGCTTCAAAATGCGTTGGACAGACGATTCTGAAATTCCTACCTCACGACTCGCTTGCCGCACAGATTTTCTTGGACTTTGGTGATACGTTTCCAGTACTCTTTCTTGCTTTGTGGGGCTTGTCGATGTCCGTGGTCTTCCGGAACGCTTCTTGTGGACATTCTGAACAGTTCCATCGGCTTCAAACTTATCTCTAATTCGAGTGATGGTAAGTCGCGTTGGTGGATCTGTTTGAAACTCCCTCCTAAACTGTCTTTGCACTTCAACTGCGTTTTCACACTTCCAGTAGCATTTTAGAATGAATTTCCTTTGTTCAAAGCTTAGTCTGACTGCCATTATTAATTCTAATGGGTTTAACTTGGAAAGAAAGAAACATCAATTGAGCTATCAGCTGTTAAAGTGTGTGTACATTTTTTTGGGACGCCATATATATATATATATATATATATATTTTTTTTTTTTTTTTTTTTTTTTTTTTTTTTTCACGTTACTTTCGTGAAATAATTTTCATATATATATATATATATATATTTTTTTTTTTTTTTTCACGTGTTACTTTCGTGAAATAATTTTCATATATATATATATATATATATATATATATATATATATATATATATATATGGTGTTTCAGGAAGGAAGGTCAATACTTCGTGAGGTGATAGTATCGATCGGTCATTGTGAGAAAAAAGTTCATATGAACATTTGTCTAATTCTGAATGGTTACGGAGATAGAGCTGTTTGAATCTACAAATACAAAAGCATTGTTAATGGTAATCAAGAAAGAGAAACCAATTACTGTTTCTAACATTTAATGTTTAAACATTGGCATTTTGAATGGTATCAGATACAGAAATGACAAATTTGTTACAGTTTACAATACGTTTTCGAAAATGCCACCGTCAACCTCAATGCACTTTCCAACTCGTATGCGAAGATCGCGTGTTGTTCGTCTGAGTTGATCTTGACGTTCCTTTATGCGGGCAGCAACATCAAAAATGCGCGCGAGCAATTCGTCTCGTGTATCCACCTTTCTTTTGTAAACTTGACTTTTCATCCACCCCCACAAACAATAATCTGACGGAGAGAGGTCTGGAGACCTTGGTGGCCATTGAATGGAACCACCGCGGCCGATCCATCGACCAGAGAAAGTTTGATTTAGGTATTGCATCACCAGACGGGTAGAATGTGGAGGAGCTCCGTCATGCTGAAAATACATACCAGCGCGTGTAGCCAAAGGAACATCCTCCAATAGTCCTGGCAATTCATTTTGCAGAAATTCTAGGTAACTTTGTCCTGTAAGACGATTCTCTAAAGTAACAGGGCCAATCAGCTGATCATCGATGATACCGCACCACACATTGGCAGAGAAGCGATGTTGAAAATTTGTTTCCACAGTGGCATTTGGATTTTCGTCTGACCACCGATGAAAGTTACGAGTGTTGTTGATACCGTCACGGGTGAAAGTAGCTTCTTCGGTGAACAGTATTAATCGAAGCAATCGGCGATTAGCATTTACCCGATGACAAAATTCCAGTCGCATGGCAGCGTCTCCTGGTTGAAGGTGTTGTACACGCTGTACATGATATGGATGCAAGCCTTCCTCACGTAATGTTCGCCATACTTTTGTGTGTGGTACACCGAAACGTGTAGAAATTCTTCGTGAGCTAGTAGTAGGACTACGCTCTACCAACTGAAGAATGTTTTCCACTTCATCCACATCTTGTTGACCTTCACGTTCAGATGAAACATGAGCGCTGGGAAGTGTACCAATCTCACGCAATGTGTTGAAAACCCTGGTAAACACTCTTCGATCCGGAAACCGTCGACGGTATTCTACAACAGCAGCTGTCGCACTTCCATCGCAAAAACCGTAGACATACACCATATCTGCATATTCGGCATGTGTGAAGGTGTGTGGCATTCTTAACACTGCTTCAAACACCAAACAATGTCACTCACAATAGTCAGCTGTCGATTGGCTTATGTTACATACTTACATTATAGCTTACATGGTTGAAGGTTATAGGGGAGGGAAGGGGGAGGAAGAGCTGCGCGCGCATCAGATTCAAACAGCTCTATCTCCGTAACCATTCAGAATTAGACACATGTTCATATGAACTATTTTTCTCACAATGACCGATACTATCACCTCCCGAAGTATTGACCTCTCCTCCTGAAACACCCTGTGTATATATATCACATCATATCTCACTATATGCTAAGCAAGATACTGTGAAAATTAAGTAATCACATATAATGCTAATGCAAAATTATAATGCTAGAATCTGAATTCATTGTTCCATTGAAATAGTGCTTAATATTGGTATAGGCTCATTTGGCAAAAATGTTGCCCTCGGTATTGTGTTGCCCTAGGCGACCGCCTAGTTCGCCTAATGGTTAAACTGGCCCTGGGACACCCTTAATGCTGAAAGAAAATAGTTTTGTTGTGAGAGGGCCAAAACTGTTTAATCAGCTGCCCAAAGACCTAAGGAACAAGAATGGTGTTGCAGTGGACATCTACAAAAGAAGATTAGACGCCTGGCTCAGAACAATCCCCGATGAGCCGGGCGTACCTGGCTATGTGAGGTGGAGAGTACAAGAAACCAACTCATTATTTCACCAGGCCAATTCAAGAGGAGGGGCGACAAGCTTGACCTTCGTGAAATGAGGAATCATCGCGCGGAACATTTGAAAGGTTGAAAGGAAAGGTACGACATAAAAAGGAAACGGGAGAGTGGTGACTGCTTGGGGAACAGGGTCAAGAATCACTGAGTGGCTGACTCAGGTTTTTGCGCAGGCTAAAAATGCCGGAAGCCCAACATTGTAAATATATATATACTTACACTGTGCTTGAAGTTAGCGAAAGAATGCCTCCGCTTCAAACCCCCAACGAGTAGCCAAATAGGTAGTATTATTTATACATTTTTAAATGAGGGTGAATCAGGTAAATTTTATTAAGTAATTTCAACGTACAAAATTGATTTTTATAAAATTACATATTTAATGTATAATTTCTTAATTATTAATTAATATTCTTAAAAACTGCAATATTATAATCAAGCAACTAGTACGGAAGATATTTTTGCAGCCAATCAAACATGCTGGGGATTGATGACGTAATGACTCAACGGTAAATAAAAAATTAATGGCATCTCATATTGAAAGCATTTAATGTATACCAAATATTACATTACATTTGGAAAACGTGTAGTGATCTAAAATTTTCTAAACAGTGCTTACAGGCTAGAAATATAGCAAATAAAATTCTAGGTATTATAAAGAGGAATGTGAGTTTCAAAAGAAAGAAAGTCATCTGTAAATTATATAATTATGTTAGACCTCACTCAGAATACCAGTGTTGCCAGGCCCTCTCAACCTGATTGTCACATTTGGTCATATATGAAAATTCATGTTTTGTCACATTTTGTCACATAGGAAAATTCATGTTTTGTCACATTTTGTCACATGTCAAATTTGTAATTTGTCACATACCAATGCAACCCGAACTGAAATTTACTGAAAGAATTGAATGTACTTGACAGACTATTTTAATTAAAATAGCCTTTGAAAAAACTATATAGGGCTATGGGTTGATTGCCTGATACCCTCATCCGTTGGAAATTTCCAGCAGACTTCAGTTGAGAGTTAACGACAAAAGCCCTATGTTTTTTCGTTAGAGAGTTATGTATATGTAGGCCTTCAAAGGACCTCTTTGTTTATTTGCCTTCGGTATTTGCGCTGCTTAATGGTAAAAAAAAGGAATTCCCTTACCTTATTATTTCGTTGGGCCTCGCTTGTGTTTCGATGTAGGGCGCGACGATCTTTTTCGATGTAAGGCCGTGGTACGATGGAGCCACACAATGAGTTGACTCGATGTAACTTATATAGGCAGTCACTATTTAAACACCTGAAGGAACAGGCCTATCCTTCTTATAGTTATTAAGTTTCATATCAAGAGGATCTCACTCAGAACTTATAGGAAGACAAAGCACATCTTCCTTGCTTAAAGCATCGCTGTAACATAAGCAGCTCCGAGCGAGCCGATATAATATAATCTTCGTATTTTTATTATTTGCTGATTTCGCAAAGTTCGTTGACTCGTCTCTCGATGTAATTTTCATGAGTTGACAGTGGAAAATTTTGAACACGAAATAATAAATTTGATTTTCTAGTTGTTATGCAGGCCGGCCCGATGCCTACATAAGAACATAAGAAATTTTTATAGTGGGCACACTAGGGGCCATTCGGCCCATCGAGGTGGCTCCACTATGTAAAAACTGCCTGTACATTGGCAACAACCAAATTTTTACAAAACTAATTAATTATCAATTTAAAACTAAAGATAGAATCTCTGGATCCAGAGGATCAAAGTCATAATAGGCTACTATCCACAAATATGTTACATTATTGTTACACTCTATATCTATTTATAACTGACATGCAAATATATCAGATCCAAAGAATCCAGTCAATTTCATTACGGTACCCATCAATACCAGTACCTTGCCAACCAAAAATAAGTCACGGTCCATATCAATTGCGGACCAAGTCAATTTACAACCACATACATTACAATATATATACTTAGGAGGAAAAGTGTAGGTGTGGCTGTAAAGACCGTACAGTAATGTAGAAATGTGTGTGCACCCATTTTGGGTCTCCCATTTAAAGGTGTTTGTGGGGCAAGTGAAGATCATGAGTTTTTCAATACCTCACAGTACTATGGAGGGCACCGCTCGGCAGAGGAATCTCTTTAAATGGGGTGTGTAAATATGGGTTCTATGTACGTATGGCAATTATTTCACTCCCAATAGGCTATGTCGCCAATCCCGAGGCAATTTTGTATAGATATGTAATTCAATTAATTAATAATTTATATTTAATTAAGAAATAAAGGTACCGCACACGATACCATGTTGTTAGCGTGTATGGAAAACTGATGAGTGGGTAGTTGGGAGGTAACGAAAATGGTTCACTGAGTAGGTAGGTAGTTAATCTAACAATCATTAAATTCCTTTTATGTCAATAACTGGGTGGATGAAACCAATTGGTTGCTCACCAGAGTTATTCTCCACACTAGTATTTATATACTGTGTGGGAGGAGCGTGCTCGGTAATAAGGATACATTACCGCTCAACCAACCGAGGAATAAACCAAGACAACGCCGGTAGAAGAAGCCCCGCGAAGAGGAGAACAAAGAGAGAACGAAAACGAAGAACGGGGCGAGAGGACGTACCAGCAAAGTACGCTCTCGAATGAGACAACCGGAGAAGGGAGAGACTGTAATAACTAAAAGTAAGTGACTAATATGAGTTTTAACACCAAACAGTTAAGAACATTAAATTAAGCTGGGTCAGACAAGTTAGGCCTACATTGTGGCCTAAGACCCAGCATCAACTCATAGCTTAACAAAGGTGAAGGTAGATTGCCCTAACCTAATTCTTGTGAGGAATCCTACTGTGGACCTCAATTTATCTGCCCGCTCTGGACCATTTCCGGAATCTCTAGGCTGACCCCTCTAGGCTAGACTTGATCTACTCTATAGTATAGACTGGAGATATAAGGGGTGGGTTAATTGTGGACCAATTCGTACAGAGCATTTTTCGCATTGGTGGTCCGTGTGTGGGGAATTAACAAACCTTAACCTTACTTAACAAAAATTGCAGAATTAGGCTAAATGGTCTAGCCTAAGCCTAACCTGAGCAAGCCTAATTAGGTCTACAACCTAGGGCCTAACTAGGAAACATTTACATTTAAGGAGTCTCATTCTCTTATAAGCCTAACCTGAGCAAGCCTAATTAGGTCTACAACCTAGGGCCTAACTAGGAAACATTTACATTTAAGGAGTCTCATTCTCTCATAAGCTTAGACCTGAGTGACACACAAGTACTTGGTGGGGATTAAACCAAATTTAAACTTGACTGTTTTGTCTGTTCTCTCTCTTCTCTGGTAATTTCTTCTTGTCCCCAATATTTCATTACGATCCCCAGTTAAACAACATTAGTGAACAAGCATTTAAAATGCATACAACTCCAAACATCCAATTCTTCTTTTAAGGAAGAATCACTCAACAGATTTTTTCGACAGGCACATGCATTCCTTGCAATCTGTGTATATATATGTATATATACACTGTACTCTTTACATGTGCCACAAATACACTCAACCTATCTGAACATAAGCAATGATTGCATGGGTTACTCAAAAGGGTCTTATGGCCTACTTTGGCCATAGCCCAAACACTGAACCTTGGTCTTGTGGCCTACCTTGGCCATAGCCCAAACAACTGAGCCTTGGTCTTATGGCCTACCTTGGCCATGGGCCAAACATTTTCTTATGGCCTACCTTGGCCATAGGGAAAACAATTACAAGGGTCTTATGGCCTACCTCAGCCATGGGCCAAAACAATGAGCCTTGGTCTTTTGGCCTACCTTGGCCATGGGCCAAACATTAAATGTCTTATGGCCTACCTTGGCCATGGGCTAAACATTTTCTTGTGGCCTACCTTGGCCATAGGGAAAACAATTACAAGGGTCTTATGGCCTACCTCAGCCATGGGCCAAAACAATGAGCCTTGGTCTTTTGGCCTACCTTGGCCATGGGCCAAACATTAAATGTCTTATGGCCTACCTTGGCCATGGGCTAAACATTTTCTTATGGCCTACCTTGGCCATAGGGAAAACTATTACAAGTGTCTTATGGCCTACCTTGGCCATAGGGAAAACTATTTGGGTTACTCACTCTCCTGGCTGAGATTGAGAACATCATTAACAATAGACCACTCACTTATGTGAGTGACAACATTAATGACCCAGAACCATTAACTCCAAATCATTTGATTCGGGGAGAACAAGTTAGTCTCCTGCCGGACTACAATATAGACTCTTCAGAAGACCCAAACTGGACTCAACGACATGATGAGCTCCAGACTAAGTTACAACATTTAACTAGAGTTAAAGCTCATTTCATTAAACAGTGGAAAACTGAGTACTTGATGGGTCTAAGGGAGAGACATAAACAAATGACTAAGAAGGATTGGTCTGACACAATTAAGGTAGGGGACCTTGTTCTCATACATGACAGTACTCCAAGACAATACTGGCCTCTGGCTAGAGTTTCAGAACTCAGACCAGGGGCAGACGGGGTAACAAGAGTGGTCAAATTAAGGACTTCAACGGGTGACACAACAAGAGACATTTCTCTTTTGTACCCTTTAGAGTCTGGACCCAAAACAATGGACTTTGGAGAACCTTCTCCACTGACAGTAACAACTGGAGACACTGAACTTCCAGTAACTATTCCTTTGACAGTAGGAGTGGTAACGCATCCTACTACAACATTGACAGACACAAGACCTCAGCGACAAACAGCATTAAAGGCGCGACTATTTTTACAACAAAAAATAGATGCTGGGGAATTGTAATTTTATCTTCTAACTTTCATTTTTCTTTTCTTATGGTAAAGACCATAGACAGTTTCATCCTATGGATGTATATTTTATCTTCTAATTAAATGCTACACCTTCTCCATGAGAAGGTGAGGATAGGCACTGTTAATCATATTAACAGGCATTTACAGTTAAATAGTTAGCTAGTCTACACTCAGACAAAAATTGGTGACAATGACACCAAAATTTTTATCTCCCGGGGCCCCCAGTATATGGAAAACTGATGAGTGGGTAGTTGGGAGGTAACGAAAATGGTTCAATGAGTAGGTAGGTAGTTAATCTAACAATCATTAAATTCCTTTTATGTCAATAACTGGGTGGATGAAACCAATTGGTTGCTCACCAGAGTTATTCTCCACACTAGTATTTATATACTGTGTGGGAGGAGCGTGCTCGGTAATAAGGATACATTACCGCTCAACCAACCGAGGAATAAACCAAGACAACGCTGGTAGAAGAAGCCCCGCGAAGAGGAGAACAAAGAGAGAACGAAAACGAAGAACGGGGCGAGAGGACGTACCAGCAAAGTACGCTCTCGAATGAGACAACCGGAGAAGGGAGAGACTGTAATAACTAAAAGTAAGTGACTAATATGAGTTTTAACACCAAACAGTTAAGAACATTAAATTAAGCTGGGTCAGACAAGTTAGGCCTACATTGTGGCCTAAGACCCAGCATCAACTCATAGCTTAACAAAGGTGAAGGTAGATTGCCCTAACCTAATTCTTGTGAGGAATCCTACTGTGGACCTCAATTTATCTGCCCGCTCTGGACCATTTCCGGAATCTCTAGGCTGACCCCTCTAGGCTAGACTTGATCTACTCTATAGTATAGACTGGAGATATAAGGGGTGGGTTAATTGTGGACCAATTCGTACAGAGCATTTTTCGCACGTGTATAGTTTTTCCATATAGCTCTCCTAACATATACTTGGGAAATACCGAAAGTGATACAGTATAGCTATAATAGTACAGTATATGAAAACATTGATATCTGAAACAAAAATGTGAAAAACAAAACGAATGGCCTTTTCCTCTCCAGCCACCCCCTTATACTTCCAAATATCAGGATCTGTTGAATTATCTCATTTGAAAATTTTTCATCTTTATTAAAAAAGAATCGTATAACACATTGATACAAAATAATTGAAAATATATTTCAACAAAACAATAATTAAATGAATCAAAATATACAAAAAAAATACATCAACGAAAAAACTTAGACAAAATCACAAAATTTTCTAATGAGTACTCTATACAACTACCTACCCAAATGATAACACGTCCATAAATGAATGAATGTAATGTGTAGATTTAAGGGAACAATATGAATAATGCATTGGAATAAAGTAAGAGAAAGATATCAATAATATAAATTTAAATCTAACAAACAAATAAATTCACTATGGAAAAACTATACACGCTTACAAAATGGTATCGTATGTGATACCTTTATTTCTTAATTAAATATAAATTATTAATTAATTGAATTAAATATCTACAAAATTGCCTCGGGATTGGCGACATAGCCTATTGGGAATGAAATAATTGCCATACATACGTACATAGAACCTCTATGTAGGCTTCGGGCCTGCATAACAACAGAAACCAAATTATGATCGCGTGATCAAACTTTTCCATTTCCAACTCATGAGAATTACATCGAGAAAGAGTCAACGACCTTTGCCAAATCAGCAATTTATAATAAAAATACGAAGATTATATTATATCGGCTCGACTCGGAGCTGCTTACTGTTACAGCGAATGCTTTAAACAGGGAAGATGTGCTTCGTCTTTTCTAAAGTTCTGAGTGAATTCCTTATAATATAAAACCTAATGACTATAAAAAGGATAGGCCTATTCCTTCAGGGGTTTAAATATTGACTGCCTATATTAGTTACATCGAGTGAACTCATTATGTAACTCCATGGTACCACGGCCCTACATCGAAACAGAAGCGAGGCCCAACGAAATAATAAGGTAAGGCAATTTCTTTCTTTACCATATAGGTAGTCCAAATCCCGAAAACAATTAAATAAACAAAGAGGTCCTTTGAAGACCTACACATACATAACTCTCTAACGAAAAAACATAGGGCTTTTGTCGTTAACTCTCCACTGAAGTCTGCTGGAAATTTCCAACGGATGAGGGTAACAGGCAATCAACCCATAGCCCTATATAGTATTTTCATATGATGGCCCGTATATGGGGAACTGACCCCTCTAAAATTTACACTGACATACACAGTGGCTAGGCTTAGTTCATTAGGCCTAACCCCAATTTCAACCATAACCCCACTATAGTTTTTTCACATGGTGGCCCGTGTAACTGGGGAACCGATCCCTTTACCTTTACACTAAAACAAACTTTACCTTTACACTAACTGTAAACAAAGCCTTGTTCATTTAACAGGCTTAACTCATTTTAGGTCCTATAAAAATAGGCCAATTTCGACCTAAGCATATTTAGTAGGCCTAAAACATAAGCCTATTTAATAGGCCCACAACATTAAGCCTATTTAATAGGTCCTACTCTTTAACTCAAAACAAAGCCTTGTTGATTTAACAGGCTTAACTCATTTTAGGTCCTATAAAAAAGACCAATTTAAACATAAGCCTATTTAGTAGACCCAATACATAAGCCTATTTAGTAGGCCCAAATAACTTTACCTTAACTAGTAGGCCTAACATACTCATATACTAAAGGCCTACTTCAAACACTACAATTTGCAATTTCAATATAGAAGAAGCCTACCTCACAAAGTAGGCCCTACCCTTTACACTCAAGGCCTATCCTAACTAAAAACACTAAATTTATAATTCAACCTGTGGTGTAGGTTATAAAATTTATTTCAGCAATTTAACTTACTCGTAAGACTCATTAGGTGCTCTTCCAATATGTGCTCTACCGCGAAACTGTGATCTACCATATTCCAACTAATATTCCATATTCCAGGCTAACTAACGAAAATATCACGACTTAACCTAACCAATCGTCAAGGGCGTATAGTTAACCTAACGATTGGTTAGGTTAAGTCATGATATTTTCGTTAGTTAGCCTTATAAGGCTAGTTTCACGGTAGAGCACGTATTGGAATATGGTAGATCACAGTTTCGCGGTAGAGCACATATTGGAAGAGCACCGACTCATTAACATCACAAAATTAAACTCGAACCTTTAACATCACAAAATTAAACGCAGAACTGTAACATTACAAAATTCGACTCAGAACTGTAACATCACAAAATTAAAATTAAACCTACACCCACCTAACACCTATTCTTAACCCTAAGTCCTATTTGAGATATAGGCACAACCTATTCTAAGTCCCATTTAACATATAGGCACAACCTATTCCAAGTCCTATTTGACATATAGGCGTAACACATTCCAAGTCCTATTTGACATATAGGCACAACCTATTCCAAGTCCTATTTGACATATAGGTGTAACACATTCCAAGTCCTATTTGACATATAGGCGTAACCTATTCCAAGTCCTATTTGACATATAGGCGCAACCTATTCCAAGTCCTATTTGACATATAGGCGTAACACATTCCAAGTCCTATTTGACATATAGGCGTAACCTATTTCAAGTCCTATTTGACATATAGGCGCAACCTATTCCAAGTCCTATTTGACATATAGGCGCAATCTATTCCAAGTCCTATTTGACATATAGGCGCAATCTATTCCAAGTCCTATTTGACATATAGGCGTAACCTATTCCAAGTCCTATTTGACATATAGGCGCAACCTATTTCAAGTCCTATTTGACATATGGGCCAACATTCTAAGTCCTATTTGACATATAGGCACAACCTATTCTAAGTCCTATTTCACATATAGGCATAAAACAGACAAGGCTTGATATAAGGGTCTCAAATGCAACATTTGAGGATCTTTACTCAGCCAAATTGGTTAACCTAACCCAAAACCCAAAAATAAAACCCTACAACAAAGTACAGATTTACACACATACGTACGGTACAGTATATAAATATATACATACGACTCCAAACATCCAATTCTTCTTTTAAAGGAGAATCACTCAACAGATTTCATTAACAGACACATACATTCCTTGCAAACAGATTGGATTCCTTCAAAACCCCAAACCTTCCAGACCTACCTGTAGGACACACAACATTTACTCAATCATAACTGTGGGGCCGCGCAGTTAATTTTCCGCATTTATATTATTTTTATATTAGTTACCGACAAACCAATTTTGCGCGTACCAAATTGTATATATTTTATCATTGTGTAATTTTAAGAATCATATATAATCTTTATAAATAAGTATTGTACATAAATTTTATATATATATTTAATTAATTCAGCTGTATATAGAATAACAAAATCTTCTGTAAAATAACCTCAGCTAACCAAGAACTCAATAAACTCTGAAAACGACCGGCTTTTCCTTCAAGACGCCAACCCCCCAAACGACAGGGAGAGAAGAGGACACGAGAGGCCCCTAAAAGAGATACCCAACAAAGCGATAGCTTGCCTCTCGTATCCTTCATTCTTCCCGGCAACTACAAGTAGCACCAAGAAGGAACCAGCTACAATTGGTGACCCCGGAGTGACCCGAAGCAGCCAGCGGAAGCAGCATCCTTCAGTCGCCGGGCGGAACAAACCGAAGCCACGCCTCTTCGCCGCCCACCCGTAGTAGCCGGTCGGAACCAAAGCAGCAGCAGACCCGAATTACATTCCCGCAAGATGGAATCTGTTGAATCAGGAGTGCACCATGTCACCATCAAGCCACCCACGTTCTCTGAAGCGTCGGCCGCAGGATGGTTCTCCATCATGGAGGCACAATTCCACATTTCCAGAATAACATCCGAAGAGACCAAATTTTTCCATGTTCTAGCCTCGTTACCCCCCGAAGTCGTCTCACAAATTTCAGCAGCAACTCTCTCCAACAAGTCGTACACCGATTTAAAAGAAGAAATCGTGAGTCATTACGAAAAGACGAAGCCAGAACTCTTCGAACGACTCATCTCCAACACTCCTCTCACTGGAAAGCCCTCCCAATTCCTTCAAGATATCCACCAAACGGCACTGAAGGTGGGCGTCAGCGATGATTTGGTGAAGCATAAATTCATCCAGGCGCTCCCATCCTCAATAGCGCCCGTCGTAGCAGCACAAAAGGAGCTGACGCTAACTCAACTCGGCAAACTAGCCGATGAGTTAATACCGTTCGCTCAACAAAGCTGCTACGCGGCGCCAACGTCAACTCGAGCCAATACAAGCCCAAGAACGAATATCCCCATCGGCCTAAAACCCTTCAGCGAGAATTAGCGGCCGGTGGTGTGCCGCGCGCACCTTTATTATGGCCCCCAAGCAAGGACCTGCAGGCCATGGTGCAAGTGGCCAAATAAAGATGACGCCAAGCTGCTCCCCTCGTCACGCCCAAATTCAAGATCTTCCTCACCATCAAGAGAAACGTCGGAAAACTAGATAAGCAGGCTGTGATTAACGCGACGTCCGGCCTGCCGCTGATCTCAGTCGCAGCTCGCATCGCCAGTCTGAAGGTCAATTTTATCATTGACACAGGAGCGAGCATCTCAATTTTACCACCAACTTGTGTCAATGGTTGTCAGCTCCACCCAACCGCAGTAAAGATTTCCACCGCAAACGGTCAGCCGCTCGAAATATTCGGAGAAGTAACACTGGACATATCAATTCCTAAATTACGAAGAATATTCAGGTGGCCATTCGTCGTCGCCCAAGTCTCCAGTCCACTTCTCGGCGCCGATTTTCTATCCCATTATGACATCCTTGTGGACTGCAAGCATGGCATTTTGAAGGATAGAGCAACAACTCTTCAAGCCACTACTAAACCTGTGCAATCCAAAGACCTTCACCTCATCAATATTAACCCTACCGACAAATTACCTCAAGAAATCAGGAACCTGCTTGACAAGTACTCCTCACTACTGAAACCAGCTCAACCGCAGAAAGTTTCCACCAACACTGTCAAGCATACCATCGACACTGGCAGCGCACCACCAGTGTTTGCAAGCCCTCGACGTCTTCCACCCGATAAATTATCCTCAGCTAAGGCTACTTTCAACAACTTACTTCAAGATGGAATTATAGAACCTTCAAAATCACCATGGGCCTCACCGTTACACTTCGTTCCGAAGAAGATACCAGGCGAATGGCGGGCGTGTGGTGATTATAGAAGCCTAAACGCTGTCACGAAACCGGACAGATATCCACTTCCTCATATAAGAAGTCTGTCAACATCTCTGCACGGAAAATCATGCTTTAGCAAAATCGATCTAGTCAGAGCATATCACCAAATTCCAGTCCACCCAGAAGATATCGAGAAAACGGCTATAACAACTCCATTTGGTTTATTTCAGTATTTATACATGCCATTTGGTTTAAGAAACGCCCCTGCAACATTTCAACGCTTCATGGATACAATTTTCAGAGGAGTTGACTGCGTATTTGTGTATCTCGACGATATTTTAGTCCATTCAAATAACGCAGTTGACCATTTGAAAGACTTAGAACGCGTATTCAAGATCCTTCAAGAACACAATTTAAGAATTTCCTTAGAAAAATGCATATTTCACTAATCCAAAATTGAATTTCTGGGTCATGAAGTTTCCCCAGCAGGCATTCGTCCTCCTGTAAACAAAGTCTCCGAAATTCAAGATATTCCCCAACCGCAAGATTACCAAAGCCTCAGAAGATTCCTAGGAATGACGGGATTCTATCGCCACATGATACCCCGTTACGCCGATTTAGTCTCACCTTTAAGTGAAATCGTCAGAACTCAAGTCAAAAGCAAAAGTCTACAGTGGAACGACGAAGCAATTCAAGCCTTTCAAGATGTCAAGGATGCACTACGGAACGCCGTTACGCTTTGTCATCCTCTTCCATCAAGCTCAATCCTTCATTTAGTTACGGACTGCTCACAAATAGCAGCTGGAGCAGTTCTTCATCAAATAATCGACAGCACACCAGTTCCCATCGCCTTCTTTTCCAAGAAATTAACTACAACTCAGCAAGCGTACGCCGCATACGATAGAGAATTACTCGCAGCATACCTAGCCGTCCTGCATTTCCGTCAATTTTTAGAAGGTCGTCAAGTAATACTCTTCACGGATCACAAACCGATGGTTTCTGCCTACAAGAGTCCCTTACGAGCCAAGACAGACCGACAACAACGTCATTGGTCTGCCATCACGGAATACGTATGCGATGTAATCATATCTGTGGATCCGAAAACGTCGTAGCGGACTGCCTTTCACGCAACGTAAACGCAGTACATATCGACGCTTTCGATTTATCAGCAATCGCGGAATCTCAACAAAAAGATCAAGAAACGCAAGAATTTCTCCCACGTCTCAAGCCGTTCCCGTTTCCAGAAAATACAACTTTATATTGCGATACATCCACGCCATATCCCCGTCCTTTTGTTCCCAAGCAGCATCGATCTTCCATCTTCAATCAATTTCATAATATTTCTCATCCAGGCATCAAGCAATCACTTCGTATCATTAAATCAAGATACTTTTGGCCCTCAATGAATAAGGATATTCGAACTTGGTCCCGAAATTGTGAATCATGTCAATCCTCAAAAATTTCTCGCCATACAAAATCAGAAATAACCCCCTTCGATTTACCAAGTTCAAGATTTGAAACGGTACATATCGACATCGTCGGTCCCTTACCGCCAACCACTTTGCCCGGTCAAACATATCCTTCCCCATATAGATATCTCCTAACCTGCATCGATCGTGCCACAAGATGGATAGAAGCATATCCTCTGATTGATACTACAGCCACATCAATAGCACACGCATTTCTCGATGTATGGATTTCAAGATTTGGTGTACCACTGCAAGTCATAACGGACCGCGGATCCCAATTCGAATCCGAACTCTTTAGGGAACTCTCAGCTCTCATCGGATTTCACCGACTAAGAACTTTGTCGTATCGCCCTCAGACCAACGGAATAATTGAAAGATCTCATCGCACCATCAAGACAGCAATCATCGCTCGAAAACAAGATTGGCTCCCCGCTTTACCCATAGTTCTCCTTGGTTTACGCAGTCTCCCCAACGAATCGGGTTATTCACCGTTCACCACCGTCACCGGAACCACCCTATTATGCCCGAGGCCAATGATCGCCAATTCGTCGTCAAAATCCAATTCAAAATTCATCTCCGAATTAGCCAAGAAAATGACGCAAATCGATTTCGCCCAACTCTCTCAAGGAAACATTCACTCAGCCCCCAAATCATTCATTCCATCGGAACTCCACAAATCAAGCCACGTATGGGTACGCATCGACCGCGTTCGAAAACCATTCGAGGCACCATATCAAGGACCTTTCCGTGTTCTCGAACGCCACGATAAGTACTTCGTAATAGAAAAAACTAACGGATCATCAGAAGCCATTTCAATTAATCGTTTAAAACCGGCGTATATAGTTTCAGGTCCCACACAGGTACCGGGCGCACAATCGGACGACATCGGATCGGAGAAAAAGCACGCAAGGAAAAAGGACGATGGAGGACGCACCTCGGAGGTAGCAAATACAGACCTCAGGACGGGCGCGCAGGACAACGCAACAACCGGAAACGAGGCCGACCGAGGATCAACGCGAGCTGGACGAAGGATCCGATTCAAATCAAGACCCGAATATTTCTACTTTTGATATACGTGCTCCGCTTCTCGGGGTGGGCAGTAGTGTGGGGCCGCGCAGTTAATTTTCCGCATTTATATTATTTTTATATTAGTTACCGACAAACCAATTTTGCGCGTACCAAATTGTATATATTTTATCATTGTGTAATTTTAAGAATCATATATAATCTTTATAAATAAGTATTGTACATAAATTTTTATATATATATTTAATTAATTCAGCTGTATATAGAATAAAATCTTCTGTAAAATAACCTCAGCTAACCAAGAACTCAATAAACTCTGAAAACGACCGGCTTTTCCTTCAAGACGCCAACCCCCCAAACGACAGGGAGAGAAGAGGACACGAGAGGCCCCTAAAAGAGATACCCAACAAAGCGATAGCTTGCCTCTCGTATCCTTCATTCTTCCCGGCAACTACAAGTAGCACCAAGAAGGAACCAGCTACATAACTACGGGTATTGACTTCACTGGAGTGGTGAATCCAAGTTTTGAAGACCAACTGGATTCAGAGCAACACACACACACACACACACACTGTACTCTTTCCATGTGCCTTAAACCCAACAACCTGTCTGAACATAACCAAGGATCGGAGAGTAAAAGCTTTTCTTGCTGCGCTCTGGTTCTGTGCACATAATTTTTTGCCAAAAATTATGTAGTTAGTGGCACATACAAACAAACTACTCCTAAGGGTTTTATGGCCTACCTTGGCCATAGCCCAACAAGATCATCAAAGGGCCTTGGCCTTTCTTGGCCATAGCCCAACAAATTCATCAAGGGATTGATGGCCTACCTTGGCCATAGCCCAACATATTCATTAAACGGCTGATGGCCTACCCTTGGCCATAGCCCAACAGATCATCAAAGGGCCTTGGCCTACCTTGGCCATAGCCTAACATATTCATCAAACGGCTGATGGCCTACCCTTGGCCATAGCCCAACAGATCATCGAAGGGCCTTGGCCATAGCTCAACAAATTCATCAAAGGGCCTTGGCCTACCTTGGCCATAGCTCAACAAATTCATCAAAGGGCTGATGGCCTACCTTGGCCATAGCTCAATAAATTCATCAAAGGGCTGATGGCTTACCTTGGCCATAGCTCAACAAATTCATCAAAGGGATGATGGCCTACCTTGGCCATGGCTCAACAAATTCATCAAAGGGCTGATGGCCTACCTTAACCATAGCTCAACAAATTCATCAAAGGGCTGATGGCTTACCTTGGCCATAGCTCAACAAATTCATCAAAGGGCTGATGGCTTACCTTGGCCATAGCTCAACAAATTCATCAAAGGGCTGATGGCCTACCTTGGCCATAGCCCAACCTATTCAATAAGGGGCTGATGGCCCCCCTTGGCCATAGCCCAACCTATTCAACAAGGAGCTGATGGCCTCACTTGGCCATAGCCCAACCTATTCAACAAGGAGCTGATGGCTTCCCTTGGCCATAGCCCAACCTATTCAAACAAAGGTCTTGTGGCCTCCATTGGCCAGAGACCAAACAACAAGGGTCTTGTGGCCTCCCTTGGCCAGAGACCAAACAACACAAAAAACGTACAAGATTCAAAGCCCCAAGCCCTCCAGATCTACCTGTGGAGGAGTAACATTTACTCTACTAAAACTACGGGTATTGACTAGTCTGAAGTGGTAGGAGGTTTGAATACAGTACAAACTCTTTTAACCAAACAACACAACATGGAAGTACAGTACATTTCAATTAACTCACGAAAGTAGAAGTCACTTCAAAACGTAAATTGTTTACAAAACAAAACATGACAAAGCTCCAAAACAACATTAGTAAACCAGCATTTAAAAAACTGGTGACCTATAAAATTTACACAAATAATGAGCAAAGTTAAAATGCTTAATAACTTTACTTTAATTCCATTAATTTCCTGTACCTAAGGGAAGTCAAACTGATTGACATAACTTTACCTAAACTTGAGAAGTTGGCCTCTTGAACTTTTATATTTAAATAGGTCTTGAGTAACCTTTCTCTTCCTAAATTCCTATTTCATTCTTTTTAATCCATTTTACATGTTTTTACACAGTTTGTCAAAAAATTTGATCTATAGCATACAAATTTTTCTCCAGCCCCCCCCCCCCCAGTAGTCCCCATTTTCGAGAGTGGAAGAGGAACGGCCTTATTATTTAGGCTCGGCTCGGAGCTGCTTGCTGTTACAGCGAATGCTTTAAACTGGGAAGATGTGCTTTGTCTTCTCTAAAGTTCTGAGTGAATTCCTTATAATATAAAACCTAATAACTATAAAAAGGATAGGCCTATTCCTTCAAGGGGTTTAAATAGTGACTGCCTATATTAGTGACATCGAGTGAACTCATTGTGTAACTCCATGGTACCACGGCCCTACATCGAAACAGAAGCGAGGCCCAACGACATAATAAGGTAAGGCAATTTCTTTCTTTACCATATAGGTAGTCCATATCCTGAAAACAATTAAAGGATAATCTCTAGGAGCGCTCCATTTTTCAATATTAAACATACACTCATAAAACATATACCATTTGAAAGCTCACATTTTTCTGAGTCTAAAAATGGGTAATTATTCGTTTTAGTGCTTTTTCTCCTTTCTGAACCAAAACACATTTTTCTGGTGTTTTTTGGTGTGATTTGTTTAAATCTGAACTTCGTTTCTTTGGGAAATGAGCCATTTTTTAGAAATTGTAAAATTGAAAATTTCTCAAAAACGGCTCATTTTCCAAAGAAACGAAGTTCAGATTTGAACAAATCACACCAAAAAACACCAGAAAAATGTGTTTTGGTTCAAACCTAACCTAACCTAACCCGCGTTTTTTCGCAATTTCGTACCTTAAATAGCAGCGTTGGGATGTTTGTACAAATCATCGGCGACCAACAGGTATAAATAGACAATTTCGCCAGGCCCACCAATTTGAACTTGTTGGCCTAGCCACTGCTCACAGACATCGAAGCAAAAACTCCTCCAATTAACTGCACTCTCGGAAGCCAACGCTAAATAGAGCTGTGCATCTAGCTGTGTCGAACGCTTTGTCAAGAATAACCCAACGTACAATAAGTTTTGCCACAGTTTGAGGTGGGATTTTTCAACCCACATGCCCTTTCGACGGGAAACAGAAATTAACACTTTTTTTTCTGCCGCGCTCGTCCCTAGTCAATCTTCTGCAATAATATTGGTCAGCAACTTCTCTATAATTACACTCATGACCACACTGCGGACAAATAACACGAGTAGGTAAAACACCGTGACTGGTAAAGAAAACTTCAGCACCGTCTTCTGTTTAAAAGTAATCCAAATCACACCCCAGACAAACCATAGTGAAAACTGAACTGAATAAGGATTTTGGAATGAGTATGCATTATTGGAGATTCAAAATGCATGTCTCTGATTGGTCAGTTAAGGTAACATGAACAAAAACCAGATTTAATTGGCTGATTTGACCTATGTTTCCTAATTTTGCCACGAGATGTCTCCCCATAAAACTGGAGAGGACGAGGACCGGCAAAATTTTAACAGCGGAAAGAGGTAAACACTCGGTCAATGGCCTATAATGGCTGCTTTTTACGTCTAAATTTTTTTTTTCTGTAAAAAATAATTATTACATTTCCTTAATTTTTATCAGTTTCCCTGAGGTTTCAAGGTGTCCTGAATACAAATTTATATGTTAAATTGTCATAGAATGTCTCCTTCTATCGAAAACGAACAAAGCATTAAAACGAATATTAACCTAAAAATGTAGTAATCCAAAAGTATCAATAGCAAATAAAAAGTAATTAGATTTAATTAATTGTTTGACGCGCGACGTCATTAACTACATTATAAAGGTTGGCTAAGTTATAAATCTTCAGTCTGTGTTGTAAGATGGTATTTTTGGTAATTGTTACGCTAACCTAACCTAACCTGAATATGTTATTACATTATAATTTGTATAATTTAGGTCTCGGGGATACGGGGGTGGAGCCCCCGTAAAGATCATGCATCACAAATTGATCAGTATAGGGTTTTATATTTAAACCGTTACTTTTTATTTGCTATTGATACTTTTGGAGTACTACATTTTTAGACTCAGAAAAATGTGAGCTTTCAAATGGTATATGTTTTATGAGTGTATGTTTAATATTGAAAAATGGGGCGCTCCTAGAGATTTATCCAATTAAATAAACAAAGAGGTCCTTTGAAGACCTACACATACATAACTCTCTAACGAAAAAACATAGGGCTTTTGTCGTTAAAACTCCACTGAAGTCTGCTGAAAATTTCCAATGGATGAGGGTAACAGGCAATCAACCCATAGCCCTATATAGTTTTTTCACATTCCCCATGAAAGATTCAAGGAAATCAAAAGCATAGTTCAGTCACTTAAGGATAGGTTTTCTTCTGCTTTTTGTTCTTGTTCTTCCTGTTACTTTCAAATGCGAGTTTCAATATTTCACCTTCTATGGAAAAACTATGCGCGCTCACAACATGGTATCATATGTGGTACCTTTATTTCATAATTAAATATAAATTATTAATTAATTGAATTAAATATCTATACAAAATTGCCTCGGGATTGGCGACATAGCCTATAGGGAATGAAATAATTGCCATACGTACAAAGAACCGGTATGTATGCATCGAGTCTCACATAGCAACAAGAAAACCCAATTTATTGTTTAGTCTACCACAGAGAAGTAGACCAAACAAAACTTTGCCAGATCAGCAAATAATGAAAATACAACGCGAAGGAACGGCTCTCGGATCTGTTTATTGTACAGCGAACGCTTTAAACAGGGAAGATGTGCTTTTGTCTTCCCTAAAGTTCTGAGTGAATTCCTTATAATAAACTTAATAATTACATAGGATAGGCCTATACCTTAAAGTGTTTATATTGTGACTGCCTATATTAATTACATCAAGTTAACTCATCGCGTAGCTCCATCGTGGCGGCCCTACACCGAAGAAGATCGTGACGCCCTACATCAGTGGTCGGCGAACAGGGGTAAATTACCCCAAATGGGGTACATTTAAAAATTTTGGGGGTAATGCGTGCGGTATGAGAGACACCATATGCAACAATTTTAAGAGCAATTGGCTTGTTTTTTTACTTTGAAGTCCTGGGGTAATTTCATTTTAGTCAAATAGATTTTTGGGTAATACCCAAAAAAGTTCCCCGACCCATGCCCTACATCGAAGCAAACTAAAACCCAGCAAAAAAATAAGGTGGGACAATTTTTTTTCGTTCATATATAGGCATCTAAAATCCCGACGCTAAAATTACCATAAACAATTAAATATAAAGAGGTCCTTTAAAGACCTACATATTATAACTCTCTAACGGAAAAAACATAGGGCTTTTGTCGTTTAACTCTCCACTGAAATCTGCTGGAAATTTCCAACGGATGAGGGTATCAGGCAATCAACCCATAGCCCTATATAGTTTTTTCACACCTTCATTTTGCAACTATTCACTTCATTCAAGTATAGCATTTGCTGCATTGGTTTTATTAGTGTCACTCATTACATGTTGCTTGTAGCATCGCCAGTCCTTCTTGTTTCAATTTCTCAGCCTGTCAAAACAACTTTTTCCCCTTTGTCACATCATATAACCATTTTGTCACACTTTGACATATTTTAGACAATTTGTGTTTTGTCACATTTTGTCACATCCTGGCAACCCTGGAATACTACATTCGGTAAATGTACAGTATTACACCCGTCTCCCTTTCGAGGTGAAATTTATGTTTTTCCTATGGTTTTTGATGTGTTTTGAAACGAATCTGACCTTCAAAACCGTCGGAAATGACTCGTTTTTAGATAACCCCCTCCCCCAGCCGCAATCGAAAACGAGTCATTTCCGACGGTTTTGAAGGTCAGATTCGTTTAAAAACACATCAAAAACCATAGGAAAAACATAAATTTCACCTTCAATATTATTATTGTTGGAGATTTCAATTATAGGCATATAGACTGGGAAATATTACAAACACCAGAAAGTAATGAGAGATTCTTAGACTGTATAATTGAGAATGGTTTAACCCAGTTAGTAAAGGAGCCAACCAGGGCCGATGCCATTCTAGATTTAATTCTAACAAATAATCCAAATACCTTCCAGCATGGTTGCCAACTGGTATTTTTCAGTACCAAATCAGGGCAAATCTGGTATTAAAAAAAACAATTGGTCACGGGAAAAATATTTGGTCGTTTGGTATTAAAACAGGATGAGTTTGGTATTATTTACAAATGAATGTAAAATAATTGGGAATTAAATTTTAGCTCAAACAGATCCCTAGTAGCACAAAACCTCGGGCCGATGTTGGGTACACATGTCAACTGTCAGTGTATGAAACATTTGGCCAACCCCGCCATACACCAAACCTGCAATACTATCATACTATACCGAGTCTGTGTGTTTGCAGGTATGCCAAATGTTTAAAAAATACTGGAGATTTCCAGTAATCTTAAAAAACAAGACAAAGTAAATTTCATCTAATTCCAACGTTCAATAAGGCACAAATTTCACTGGCGACCCTTCTTGCCCGCTAAGCGTTTTCGCTCAAACTAGGCAAGGCCGCACTGCTCTAATTTGAAATTGAAGAGTTAGAAATAGATGCACTCTATGATTAATAATTAAAAATACCAAACATCATACATATACGGTAAGTCGGTATCTCGCTTCGCTCTCATGTATAGGCCTAAATCATTTTATATGTATATTAGATAAGATTTGGTAATAAATTATATGATTTGGTACTAAATACATTACAATCTGGTATTGATGTGCCAGTCGGACTTGGCAACCCTGCCTTCCAGGATATCTCGGTTTCAGAAACACTAGCTAGGTTCAGGTGATCATTGTATCCTTCGGTTTAATATTGTTTGTAATTCAAGACCTAGTGAAAATAAAGTAGAAGTTCCAGATTTTAATAGAGGAAATATAAATGGACTAGTAAATGATCTGTGTCTAATAAATTGGACAGATATTCTACAGCCTGAACAGACAGTAACTAGTATGTGGGAAAAATTTAAAAGTATAATAATGAACATACAAAGGAAGCATATCCCACAGTGTAAAATCAGAACTGGAAAAAAAAAACAACCTTGGATAAACTGCAATGTAAAAAGAGCAATCAGAGAAAAAACAAAAGCATTTCATAAATTCAAAAGAACTAAAAATGGCACAGACTCGGAAATATATAAAAGTAAAAGAAGCATTTGCAAGAAAGTAATTAGAGATAGCAAACGTGACCTGGAAAAAAGCCTAGCCAAGAATTCAAAGAACAATCCTAAGAAGTTTTTCAGTCACTTCAATTTGAAAAGTAGAGTGAAAAAGAAAATTGGCCCCCTCCATATAGATGATAAAACTATAGATGATGATCTTGAAATAACTGAAGAACTAAACAAGTACTTCTCATCAGTATTCACAAATGAAAATTTAAATAATATTCCTGATCTTATACTACCAGGACAAGATAGAGAAATAAATGAATTAAGGGTAACAAAACTAGGTATCTTAAAAGCAATAGCTAAATTAAAAATAGAAAAATCTCCAGGGCCAGATGAAATGCATCCAATAGTCATAAAAGCTGCCAAAAAGAATATAGCACAGGCACTAGAAATTATTTTTAATAAATCATTGATATGTACTGAAATTCCAGAGGACTGGAAGAGAGCAAATGTGGCTCCAATCTTTAAAAAAGGAAATAGAAACTTGGCAAAAAACTACAGACCCAGCAGCCTCACCTCCATTATTTGCAAATTACTTGAAAGTATCATTAGAGGTAAAGTTACTGAGTTCCTTGAAAAGTGCAACCTTATAAATGATAGCCAGCATGGCTTTCGAAGTGGAAGGTCCTGTCTAACCAACTTGATTGAATTTTATGATGGAGTCCTATTGCATTTGGACAATAAAGAGCCAGTAGATATTTACCTTAAATTTACCTTAAAGCGCTTCTGCCTCAAGGGTGCGCTGCTCCCACGAAGTCCACTCAGCACCTCCTGAGGCGGGGCCATGACGGGGTTGCCACCCTTCTTTTCTCTTGCCTCTGCCATACGATTTGGTCCCCTATTGAATTTGTGGGGGCTGGTCTGGCAGAGGAATACCCTGACACTGTGGGTTGGTCGGGTATGTTGGCTAAAAGTTAGAGCCCATGGTATAAGAGGTCATATAGCTGATTGGATAGAAGAATGGCTGAGAAATAGAAAAGAGAGAGTTCATCTAAATGGAAATAAGTCTACTTGGAGACCCGTATTGAGCGGAGTCCCACAGGGGTCTGTTCTGGGACCTCTGCTTTTTGTTGTCTATATAAATGATCTAGAGAAGGGCCTATCATGTAAAACCTCAAAATTTGCTGATGATACAAAATTAGGCCATAATGTTAAGTCAGTAGCAGGAGCAATGACAATACAAAAAGACTTAGACAGAGTAACAGCCTGGGCAGATAAATGGGAGATGAAATTTAATATTGATAAGTGCAAGGTTATGCATATTGGGCCAAAAAATCTAGAATTTGAATACAATATGAATGGAATTTGGATTAAAAATGATGATAAAGAGAAAGACTTGGGTGTCACTGTGACAAATGAACTCAAACCGTCAAATCACTGTATGGTAATCAGAAATAAAGCAAATGCTAGACTCAATCTCATGCAGAGACACATTGAATACAAATCACCCAATATTATAAAGCAACTATACATTTCATATGTGAGACCTCTCCTCGAATACTGCATTCAATTTAATAGTCCCTATTTGATACAAGATATTGAGAAACTGGAAAAAGTACAGATACGAGCAACAAGAATGATCCCATCTCTAAGACAATTGACATATAAGGAGAGACTGGCGTATCTAAGCATGTTCTCATTAAAAAGGAGGAGGTTAAGGGGTGATATGATAGAGGTGTATAAAATGATAAAAGGGTTGGATAAGATAGATTTTGAGTCTCTTTTCATTAAAGATCACAATAATCAGACTAGAGGTCATAGTATGAAGTTATTTAAGCCAAGATGTAGAACAAATTTAAGAAAACATAGTTTTACAAACAGAGTAATTAAGTTTTGGAACAGTCTGACAGAAGAAGTGGTGACTTCAGATACGCTTGATTCTTTCAAAAGAAGGTTGGATAGTTTGATGTCTGCAAGGGACATCTGGTGATGGTGTTTAAGCCCATTTTTATTGCATGAATGGTACTAGTTTATTTCATATATATTATGTGCATTTGGGTGATAGATCCCACAGCTCAACACAGGTGTTGTGGGATATAGGGAGGCAGCATCTTGGGTTAGGGGATACTCTCTGTCCTTACACACCCTATTTAAAGAGATTCCTCTGCCGAGCGGTGCCCCCCATAGTACTGTGAGGTATTGAAAAACTCATGATCTTCACTTGCCCCACAACACCTTAAATGGGAGACCCAAAATGGGTGTACACACATTTCTACATTACTGTACAGTCTTTACAGCCACACCTACACTTTTCCTCTTAAGTATATATATTGTAATGTATATGGATGTAAATTGTGACTTGGTCCGCATCTGATATGGACTTATTTTTGGTTGGCATGGTACTGGTATTGATGGGTACCATAATGAAATTGACTGGATCTTTGGATCTGATATATTTGCATGTCAGTTATAAATAGATATAGTGTGTAACATATTTGTGGACAGTAGCCTATTATGACTTTGATCCTCTGGATCCAGAGATTCTATCTTTAGTTTTAAATTGATAATTAATTAGTTTTAGATTGATACTTAATTAGTTTTGTAAAAATTGGTTATTGCCAATGTACAGGCAGTTTTTACATAGTGGAGCCACCTCGATGGGCCGAAGTGGCCCCTAGTGTGCCCACTATAAAAATTTCTTATGTTCTTATTTCTTATAACCACCAGTGTAGATGTATATATCACTGAGTAGCCAAATAGGTATATATGTTTTTAAAATGAAGGTGAATCAGACAATTTTTATTGTGTAATTTCAAAGCATAAAATTAATTTTTGTAGAATTATATATTTCATTTATAATTTCTCAGTTAAGTGATATTCTTAAAACTTACAATATTATAAACATGCAACTGGATTGGTGATTTTTTTTTTTTGCAACCAATCATAGATGCAGAGAGTGATAATATAATTTCAAAATTAATTAAAGCATAGTCGATGTAATTAAAGTTTGTTTATTGTAAATAAGTTCAAAATGTCTTTAAAGTGTACTGTGGTACTCTGTAAGCTGTAGAAGTTTCCACAAATGGTAAAAGTTTTTAATTTTCTAAACACGAATGTTTTCTTTTAGTATCTGGGTGTCTAATTGTGGAAGAGTGGACCTAAAATTTAATCCTAACATGAAACGCATTACATTATAAGATCACTCCAGTGTTTCCTGTACTTGTTTGTTAAAAGATCTTGGCAAGGCATAGGCCTTGTCTAGGGTTTGTTTTTGGTAACGACTGTGGCCTAGTCTATTTCATTGGGCTAGGCCTGTCCTTAGTGTGCCCTATATCCTAAGCCCTAGGGTGTAGGTTATATTTACTTTCCTAAATCCAATCATGAGTAAAGGAGTTAGTAAAGGAGCCAACCAGGGCCGATGCCATTCTAGATTTAATTCTAACAAATAATCCAGATACCTTCCAGGATATCTTGGTTTCAGAAACACTAGGTTCAGGTGATCATTGTATCCTTCGGTTTAATATTGTTTGTAATTCAAGACCTAGTGAAAATAAAGTAGAAGTTCCAGATTTTAAAAGAGGAATATAAATGGACTAGTAATGATCTGTGTCTAATAAATTGGACAGATATTCTATAGCCTGAACAGACAGTACTAGTATGTGGGAAAAATTTAAAAGTATAATAATGAACATACAAAGGAAGCATATCCCACAGTGTAAATCAGAACTGGAAAAAATAAAAAACAACCTTGGATAACTGCAATGTAAAAAGAGCAATCAGAGAAAAAACAAGAGCATTTCATAAATTCAAAAGAACTAAAAATGGCACAGACTCTGAAATATATAAAAGTAAAAGAAGCATTTGCAAGAAAGTAATCAGAGATAGCAAATGTGACCTGGAAAAAAGCCTAGCCAAGAATTCAAAAAACAATCCTAAGAAGTTTTTCAGTCACTTCAATTTGAAAAGTAGAGTGAAAAAGAAAATTGGCCCCCTCCATATAGATGATAAAACTATAGATGATGATCTTGAAATAACTGAAGAACTAAACAAATACTTCTCATCAGTATTCACAAATGAAAATTTAAATAATATTCCTGATCTTATACTACCAGGACAAGATAGAGAAATAAATGAATTAAGGGTAACAAAACTAGGTATCTTAAAAGCAATAGCTAAATTAAAAATAGAAAAATCTCCAGGGCCAGATGAAATGCATCCAATAGTCATAAAAGCTGCCAAAAAGAATATAGCACAGGCACTAGAAATTATTTTTAATAAATCATTGATATGTACTGAAATTCCAGAGGACTGGAAGAGAGCAAATGTGGCTCCAATCTTTAAAAAAGGAAATAGAAACTTGGCAAAAAACTACAGACCCATCAGCCTCACCTCCATTATTTGCAAATTACTCGAAAGTATCATTAGAGGTAAAGTTACTGAGTTCCTTGAAGAGTGCAACCTTATAAATGATAGCCAGCATGGCTTTCGAAATGGAAGGTCCTGTCTAACCAACTTGATTGAATTTTATGATGGAGTCCTATTGCATTTGGACAATAAAGAGCCAGTAGATATAGTATACTTAGATTTTGCAAAGGCATTTGATACTGTTCCTCACACAAGATTGTTGGTAAAAGTTAGAGCCCATGGTATAAGAGGTCATATAGCTGGTTGGATAGAAGAATGGCTGAGAAATAGAAAACAGAGTTCATCTAAATGGAAATAAGTCTACTTGGAGACCCGTATTGAGCGGAGTCCCACAGGGGTCTGTTCTGGGACCTCTGCTTTTTGTTGTCTATATAAATGATCTAGAGAAGGCCTATCATGTAAAACCTCAAAATTTGCTGATGATACAAAATTGAGGAACGTAGCATTAAGTCAGTAGCAGGAGCAATGACAATACAAAAAGACTTAGACAGAGTAACAGCCTGGGCAGATAAGTGGGAGATGAAATTTAATGTTGATATGTGCAAGGTTATGCATATTGGGCCAAAAAATCCAGAATTTGAATACAATATGAATGGAATTTGGATTAAAAATGATGATAAAGAGAAAGACTTGGGTGTCACTGTGACAAATGAACTTAAACCCTCAAATCACTGTATGGCAATCAGAAATAAAGCAAATGCTAGACTCAATCTCATGCAGACACACATTGAATACAAATCACCCAATATTATAAAGCAACTATACATTTCATATGTGAGACCCCTCCTCGAATACTGCATTCAATTTAATAGTCCCTATTTGATACAAGATATTGAAAAACTGGAAAAAGTACAGATATGAGCAACAAGAATGATCCCATCTCTAAGACAATTGACATATAAGGAAAGACTGGCGTATCTAAGCATGTTCTCATTAAAAAGGAGGAGGTTAAGGGGTGATATGATAGATGTGTATAAAATGATAAAAGGGTTGGATAAGATAGATTTTGAGTCTCTTTTCATTAAAGATCACAATAATCAGACTAGAGGTCATAGTATGAAGTTATTTAAGCCAAGATGTAGAACAAATTTAAGAAAACATAGTTTTACAAACAGAGTAATTAAGTTTTGGAACAGTCTGACAGAAGAAGTGGTGACTTCAGATACGCTTGATTCTTTCAAAAGAAGGTTGGATAGTTTGATGTCTGCAAGGGACATCTGGTGATGGTGTTTAAGCCCATTTTTATTGCATGAATGGTACTAGTTTATTTCATATATATTATGTGCATTTGGGTGATAGATCCCACAGCTCAACACAGGTGTTGTGGGATATAGGGAGGCAGCATCTTGGGTTAGGGGATACTCTCTGTCCTTACACACCCTATTTAAAGAGATTCCTCTGCTGAGCGGTGCCCCCCATAGTACTGTGAGGTATTGAAAAACTCATGATCTTCACTTGCCCCACAAACACCTTTAAATGGGAGACCCAAAATGGGTGTACACACATTTCTACATTACTGTACAGTAGGGTGGATCGATTTTAAATTTTTTTCGATTTCCATATTCTAATAGAGACAAAAACTTGCGCATGCATGAAAAAATAGCCTCTGCAAAATCTTAGCTTAATAGGTAATCATCTTCTGCCCCCGGCAGAGCGATGAAAATCATATTTTAGTAGTCAAAAACGTAATTTTAAACCCTAGCCTAGAGTCATAAAATTTTGCGTGTGTGTTATTTCATGCCTAAGCAACGATATAAATGCTATGGGAAATATATAAATGCATTATTTAAGACAAAGAGCCAATCTGAAAATGTGTATATTATACATATTTTCAGATCGGCTCTTTGTCTTAAATAATGCATTTATATATTTCCCATAGCATTTATATCGTTGCTTAGGCATGAAATAACACACGCAAAATTTTATGACTAGGCTAGGGTTTAAAAATACGTTTTTGACTACTAAAATATGATTTTCATCGCTCTGCCGGGGGCAGAAGATGATTACCTATTAAGCTAAGATTTTGCAGAGGCTATTTTCTCATGCATGCGCAAGTTTTTGTCTCTATTAGAATATGGAAATTGAAAAAAATGTAAAATCGATCCACCCTACTGTACAGTCTTTACAGCCACACCTACACTTTTCCTCTTAAGTATATATATTGTAATGTATATGGATGTAAATTGTGACTTGGACCGTGACTTATTTTTGGTTGGCATGGTACTGGTATTGATGGGTACCATAATGAAATTGACTGGATTCTTTGGATCTGATATATTTGCATGTCAGTTATAAATAGATATAGTGTGTAACATATTTGTGGATAGTAGCCTATTATGACTTTGATCCTCTGGATCCAGAGATTCTATCTTTAGTTTTAAATTGATAATTAATTAGTTTTAAATTGATACTTAATTAGTTTTGTAAAAATTGGTTATTGCCAATGTACAGGCAGTTTTTACATAGTGGAGCCACCTCGATGGGCTGAAGTGGCCCGTAGTGTGCCCACTATAAAAATTTCTTATGTTCTTATGTACCTAACCTAACCTAAATCACTTACAGTCTTGTAGGCAGCCCAGGAATCACTATAAATCACAGAGCCAGGCCTAATGTACTTCTGAATGAGTGTTCCATTCCAGTACGAAAGTAATTCGAAATGGATGGAGCGCAGTGATTGGGCAGACATGTAATGAACACAAACGAACGTACGAACACACACTAGATAACACCAAAAAAATGTTTATATCTCGAAAATGAAGCATTTGCGATGGAAACGCTATAGAAGGAAAGTGTCTTAGAATTAAAAAATCTACTTAATGAACATATAATAATTGCTGGATGTTAGACAGGTGTAATAGTAGAATAATACCCTACATTCAAGTCTGGTCCCTTAATAAGAACATAAGAACAAGAAATTTTTATAGTGGGTACACTAGGGGCCACTTCAGCCCATTGAAGTGGCTCCACTATGTAAAAATTGCCTGTACATTGGCAACAACCAATTTTTACAAAACTAATTAATTATCAATTTAAAACTACCAATAATTAATTATCAA
This sequence comes from Bathynomus jamesi, assembly GCA_023014485.1. Taxonomy (NCBI): domain Eukaryota; kingdom Metazoa; phylum Arthropoda; class Malacostraca; order Isopoda; family Cirolanidae; genus Bathynomus; species Bathynomus jamesi. The sequence goes on from JAJOZX010000934.1 coordinate 1,019,588, forward strand.
TTTAAAACTACCAATAATTAATTATCAATTTAAAACTACCAATAATTAATTATCAATTTAAAACTACCAATAATTAATTATCAATTTAAAACTACCAATAATTAATTATCAATTTAAAACTAAAGATAGAATCTCTGGATCGAGAGAATCAAAGTCATAATAGGCTACTATCCACAAATATGTTACACTTACACTCTATATCTATTTATAACTGACATGCAAATATATCAGATCCAAAGAATCCAGTCAATTTCATTACGGTACCCATCAATACCAGTACCTTGCCAACCAAAAATAAGTCCCAGTCCATATCAATTGCAGACCAATTTACAACTATATACATTACAATATATATACTTAGGAGGAAAAGTGTAGGTGTGGCTGTAAAGACTGTACAGTAATGTAGAAATGTGTGTGTGCACCCATTTTGGGTCTCCCATTTAACCCTTTAAGGACTGAAGATGCCAATTGCTAACGTTTCAAATACACGCATTCATAACTTAACCCTACAAAAAATTCAGGGCTTAAATGGTTAAAGGTGTTTGTGGGGCAAGTGAAGATCATGAGTTTTTCAATACCTCACAGTACTATGGGGTAGGGTGGCAATAAAAAATGAAGTCGCAAAATTTAAAATGTGCGGGTGCTCATTTTATTGGGTTTATTGAAAAAACAAATTCTGCCAAATTTCAAGTTCCTAATCTTATTTTAAGTGGTGGTACAAGACACAAAGAACTTTGTGCTCTAGGCTATTGGAAACGAGTGTTCGAGTGAGCTTCAAAGTTATACAAAACAAAAAACTGAAAAGAACGATTCTGATAAGACTCAAACAACCTCAAATAGGACTGCAATAGCTTGTAGTGATCTGATAGATTACAATTATGCCTAATTTTTCTGGCTTCGAATGAACGTGGATTTATTGGCATCAGGGAACATCTTCCGGTGCTGCTCCACACCCTGAAGAACGTATTGCTGTTGATCCTCCTGTGTGGTCAGCACAGCGTTAAAATCTTTCATTAGGGCAACTCCTCTTTCTGCGGGATCATTGACAACACTGATGGCAGAGACGTGCTGTTTCCCTTGTTGAAAATCTTCATCTTCCCACTGCTCCGGATCCTTGGAGAGGAAGGATGTGGGAAGCTGGAGCAGGTGGAAGAAGGCCAATGTGTTCTTCGTGACAAAGGCTGCCAAAGAAAAATGTTCAGCATCTCCCACATCAATTGTCATACGAGGCGAAGGACTCTTCCTTTCTTCATTTTTGAGCGCCTCAACCATGCCTCTTTTCACCACGCTGCTGAGATATTCATCAAAAAAGGCCAAAGCGACCAACTTTTCACTTAAGTACCAAAGATGGCTAGTGATCCCTTTCAAAGTGGCCTCTGCCATGTGTCGGTTAGCTTGTCTGTACTGCACCAGCTTTTGTATCAGCTCCAAGTCCAACCGCGGAGCATATCTGGCTACCGGGTAGGGTGCCACTTATTTGGGGTGTTTTTCATTTTTTGAGAATTTTTATCAGGACGGGCGCATTTCTGGTGTCATTCCGTCTAAAAACATTGTGTGTAAAATATTTTTGAAATAAAATAATAATTAGAACTGCCTCAACGAGGTCAAAGTTTATACTTTTTGTCGAAAAGTACTCATGGCGTTCTGTTATCATGTCAGTTTTCGTTTCGATAGCTGCTGTAGTTTCTGAGTTGAAAAATGATAACAGACAGACAGACGGACGGTCAGAGTCGTTGGTTTAGTCTTCCGCACTGGTGTACAGAAGACTAAAATGAGGTATTATACAGGGTGTAACACGAGTTTATCCAAATATTGATACAGGCGAAAGAACGTGTTATTCTAAGTAGAAAATGGGTTGGGACGAGTTTTGCCAACACTAACAGTGTTTCATTCTCTTTTTCAGTGAGTTCTGAAACGACGTGATGGCTTCGGCAACAAGATCTAAAACAGCAGTCTATCTCCTGGGGACCGTGGACCACAGCATCACAGGAAGCATGCTGCCTACGGGAAAGCAGGCGCTTCAGTACTTTTTCCACCTTCACCTTGACATCAAGAAGCCGATCAAGGAAGCAGCCGCTGAGACAGTGACCGCAGTCAAGGAATTCTGGGAGCGGTCCCGTATTCCTACGCAGAAAGACCAACGCGCAAGGGACAAGGTTCTCCGAATGTACGAGAAGTGGCGGGCTCTGAACAAGAACTCGAAATGGCGCACTGTGACCCAAATCAGGAACGAGTCCGAGTTCCTCTCATCCCTTGACCGCCTCTTCGACATCGCACACGAACAGGCGATGATCACAATCGAAGAGGACAGGGAGTTCCTGACGGGACAAAGGGCCGAGGTGCGGCGCGGCCGCATCTCTCCACACGTGACATGACGCTGCACACTGAGGAGGAGCGTGCGAGGAGACAGGAAGCGGAAAGGAGCCGCCGGCAAGATGATGAAAGGGCGAACAGAGAGAGCCGAGAAGAACTCGTCGAACTGGCATCGAGCTCCAGCTCAGGTGCAAGCAGCCCGACTCGGTCACCGACACGGCGTCGTCGCCGAGAAGAAGAGGAAGAGCTCTCTCTCCCGGGCCCGTCCACGTCGAATGCAGAAGCATCTACGACCCCTTTACCACCCAAGCGATTCCGTGCGTCGAAAAAGATGATCACCCCTGATCTCTCCGCAGCGATGGATCGGACGAAACTTACCGACCGAGAAGGTGTTTTTTTGCTGTCGGCGGCTGCGAGGAGCTTGGGCCACGACCCTGAGGAGCTGGTCTTGAACCGCGAATCCTCCCGCCGCGACCGAGCAAAGTTCCGTGCTATGGCAGCAGCGGAAATGAAGGCAGCCTTCCATCCTACTGTGCCGCTGACCGTTCACTGGGACGGGAAAATCGTACCAGCGGCTGACGGAGGCCCTGCTGAAGATCGCCTTCCAGTTCTGGTGTCTGGGAGAATGTCGACAAGCTTCTGGCTGTGCCCAGCCTCCCCGACGGCACCGGCCGCGCCATGGCGGAAGCCGTCCTCTCTGCCCTCGAGGATTGGGACATCAAGGGACGGATCTGTGCCCTCTCTTTTGACACCACCGCCTCAAACACAGGACTCTCAGGAGGAGCTTGCTATATCATTGAGCAGAAACTCGAGAAGACAGTGCTTCATTTGGCTTGCCGCCACCACATCCACGAACTGGTGTGCGAGAAGGCATTCACGGCGTGCCTCGGTCCCTCTACTGGTCCTGACATCCTCCTGTTCAAACGATTCGCCGCCCAGTGGGACTTCATCGATCAAACCAAAGCGAAGCCCTTCGAGGATGGAACCATGCCGCAGCACCTGAAGGACGCCCGCGACGACCTGCTGATCGAATTCAGCCGCCTCCTCGACGGTCACATCCACGTGATGACTACAGGGAACTTCTGGAGCTCTCTGTAATTGTGCTGGGCGGTCCGAACAAGCGGGGTGCCCGGTTCGCTCGTCCCGGCGCCTTCCATCGCGCGCGCTGGATGGCAAAAGTCATCTATGCCATCAAACTGTTCCTGTTCCGGGAACAGTTTCAGATGTCGTCAGGCGAAGCGGCTGGAATCCGGCGATTCACCATCTTCGCCGTGTCCATCTACGTGACGGCCTGGTACAAAGCGCCGCTCCCGGCAACGGCCCCAGCCGCGGACCTCGCGCTGCTCAAGGCCCTCGTCTATTATCCGGACTCAGCGGTGGCCAAGGCGACGGCGACAGTCTTCGCCAGGCACCTATGGTAATGAGCGAGCGCCTCGTCACCCTGGCCATCTTCGAGAGGGTATCGACTTGGCGACAAGCGGGAGATGATTAAAGCGATGGAAGAAGAGGAAGGATCGGAGATCCCCCGCGGCGTATCAATGTGGACCTGTCCACCGCCTCAATCGCCAACAATACATTGGCCAAGTTCACAACGACTACATCAAAGGAGTTCTTCAAGGTTCTGGACATCAGCACCGCCTTCCTGCTCAAGGATCCGGAGGAGGGACGGACCCAGCCTTCATCGCCGCATCCCGCTGAGTCCAGGCCCTTCAAGTGTCAATGACTTCGCGGAGCGCGGGGTGGCGTTGATGCAGTCTTTCAACCTGGCCCTTACCAAGAGTGAAGACCAAAGGCAGTTCCTCTTACAAGTGGTCGAGAAGCACCGCTGTGACTTCCCAACCGCCCGCAAGTCCACCGTGACGTGACCTCTGCAAAGTAGGCAACAATGAGAGGGAGATGGGCGCCCATGATACCCCCCCCCCCCCCCTTGAGGGGCTAATACTCGAGTTGAGGGGGACCTAGAGTTGAAAGTATGAAGTCCAGTTATATGTTTTAGGTCAAGATTAGTAGCTTGAACAAACTAGAAGTGATATTTTATTTGCTAGAGGCATAGAACATCATGATCTAAAATTTCTACTTTTCGAGAAAATATACAAACTTTGACCGTATTGAGGCAGTTCTAAATATTGTTTTATTTCAAATATATTTTACACACGATATATTTTGACAAAATGGAACCAGAAATTCGCCCGTCCCGATAAAAATTCAAACTTTCGAAAATAAGTGTCACCCTACTACCGGGGCATTGAACCAAACTTTAACGTAAATCTCTGCAACAAAGAGGCAGAAGTCAGTAACACCCTGGAGCTCCTGGTCTGTGAGTTTCCCCAAGTTCCACAACTGGTGACGGTACAAGAAGATCTTAAATGCATAGATGCATTTTGCCATCCACCGTGCCCTGTGGAGGGCACCCAGAGTTTGAATATGATTTCCCTGTGGTAGATTTATTCTGAGAAATAGCAGTATGAGTTCCAGGAATTCATGGTAATCATCGCGAGGCTACTGAGATCTCACATGTTCGTGCACAAACTCTGCAACTTTCTCCTTGAATGCGTGCATCCAATCTGCCACCTCATGGTCTCCCTCAGCAGAAAGAAACGAATCCTTTACAATCTTTGGCCACACCTCCGCCAATCTTTGAAAGAGCTTGATCTTTGGTCCCGAAGAGCATGCTACTAAGGCTTCGAAAACTTTTTCGAGAACTATTTCCGCGATGTGGTGATGACAAGCAAGATTGAGAAGTTTCTTCCCGAGCTTCTGCTCGAGGAATTGACAAGCGCCGTTCAAGCGACTGGTGTTACATGATGTCGTGTCAAAAGACGTGGCTACGATCCCGGGAGATAACTGCCAGTCTTCCAGCATGTCATGCACTGCTGTTGCCTGCGCCAGACCTGTTGATGATGGCAGCTTTGGTACCCCCAACAGCTTCATCACACCTCCTGAAACCAGGACTGGAAGGCGATTGACCTTCTCTTTATTTGTAAGGTCTGGAAGGAGCTTGCCATCCCAATGAACTGTTAATGGTACCATGGGGGAAAAGGACCTTCTCAGCTTGTCCGCGATGTCTTGGCGGAATTTCATTCGAGCTAGTCGGATTGTCTCTCGATTCAATGCGTAGTGCTCCATACTTTGTCCAGCAGCTGCTAAGGTATTGGCCACAACATGGACTGCCCGGCGATTGGATATCTTTGTGCGGTCCAACGCTTGCGCCAGTTCTTGAGTAACAATCTGATTTAACCCTCTTGATCTTTTCCTCTTGGGAGTGGCAGATGACGCGCCTCCTATTGCTCCGACATTCACCTCATCTTCCTTGTCAGTATCCTTGTTTGTAGAACTGCTGCTCGACTTCTAACCATGGACCTGTCCATCTTCTGGAGTTCATTCAGGTTCCTTCGTTTCCTTTTCTCTTGCTCACGCTGCCACATCATTTTGTTCTCCTCTTGTCTAATATACTTCTGATCAACAAGTCCTATAGTTCCTCGACGACCAGGCTCACGCTGCGCAAGAAGAAACTGCTTGTCTTCTTTATTTTTGATGATTTTGAGCGCATCACCGTGAGCGCAATCGAACAGGCCTTTCAGACCTTCTAGAAAGACCTTCTCCTTGTCCATCTGGGTTTTGGTACGCCTCGCTCGTAATTTCTTTAAGCTTCTCCACTCAGAATGGAGGTTCTCCATCTTGTCTTGTGCCCGCTGTGTAGCTTGAATCGGAAGACTTGCATTCTTCCACATCTGTTTGACCTCTGTCATCACCAGTCGGCTACTTTCTCTGACAGGTGAAAGAACAAGAATCGTTCCAGGACCTGCCGCTTGGATGGCAATTTGGCTCCTGTAAGGGCATATGAGTTGGGAGAAGTCTCCAGTAGCCATAAAACATCATTCTTTCTTAGAGTAGTCGCCATTTTTCATCTACCTGCAAAGCAGGGTTGTGGAGTCGGTCCAAAATTTTCCGACTCCGACTCCACACATTGTCAAAAATTCGACTCCAACTCCGACTCCACACATTGTAAAAAATCTAAAAATCCGACTCCGACTCCTCACATTTTAAATATACGACTCCGACTCCTCTAGTGTTTCACTTTATAATTATCATAATAATAAGACATTTCATCACCACCACACTAAGTGTGAAATTTTATATTTTATATTTAAATAAATATTAATTGTATATTCTGAAAATGTAAAAAAAAAATATTAAAAAAACTTAATCTAGGGGCTATCAATGAATAAGGTTTATTGACCAAAAAAACTAAATAACCTAAATGTTAGTATTTAGGATTTAGAAATTAAGGGTGACACAGGACAGAAATTGGAGTCGGAGTCGGAAGTTTTTTACCGACTCCGACTCCGCCCTGAAACGTGCGACTCCACGACTCCGACTCCACAACCCTGCTGCAAAGTATACAAAATAGAGAATTAGTAAGTGACAATGGTGGAAACTTTGTTACTCTTGTACTACCCCCTACGGTAATGTTTATCAAAAGTCCTAAAAATTTGCCTGAGTGATTTTCTTCAGGAACTGCACCAAACGCGCCACCGCACTCACTCCTCCAGGCAACTTGGATTTTTACCCCTATTGGCTATTGCCACCCTACTATGGGGGGTATGGCTGGGCAGAGGAATCTCTCTAAATGGGGTGTGTAAGGACAGAGAGTATCCCCTAACTCAAGATGCTACCTCCCTATATCCCACAACACTTGTGTTGAGCTGTGGGATCTATCACCTAAATGCACATAATATATATGAAATAAACTAGTACTATTCATGCAATAAAAATGGGCTTAAACACTATCACTAGATGTCCCTTGCAGACATCAACCTATCCAACCTTCTTTTGAAAGAATCAAGTGTATCTGAAGTCACCACTTCTTTTGTCAGACTGTTCCAAAACTTAATTACTCTGTTTGTAAAACTCTGTTTTCTTAAATTTGTTCTACATCTTGGCTTAAATAATTTCATACTATGACCTCTAGTCTGGTTATTGTGATCTTTAATGAAAAGAATCAAAATCTATCTTATCCAACCCTTTCACCATTTTATACACCTCTATCATGTCACCCCTTAACCACCACCTTTTTAATGAGAACATGTTTAGATACGCCAGTCTTTCCTTATATGTCAATTGTCTTAGAGATGGGATCATTCTTGTTGCTCGTTTCTGTACTTTTTCCAGTTTTTCAATATCTTGTATCGAATAGGGACTATTAAATTGAATACAGTATTCGAGGAGGGGTCTCACTTATGAAATGTATAGTTGCTTTATAATATTGGGTGATTTGTATTCAATGTGTCTCTGCATGAGATTGAGTCTAGCATTTGCTTTATTTCTGATTTCCTTAGTGATTTGAGGGTTTAAGTTCATTAGTCACAATGACACCCAAGTCTCTCTCTTTATCATCATTTTTAATCCAAATTCCATTCATATTGTATTCAAATTCTGGATTTTTTGGCCCAATATGCATAACGTTGCACTTATCAACATTAAATCTCATCTCCCATTTATCTGCCCAGGCTGTTACTCTATCTAAGTCTTTTTGTATTGTCATTGCTCCTGCTACTGACTTAACATTATGGCCTAATTTTGTATCATCAGCAAATTTTGAGGTTTTACATGATAGGCCCTTCTCTAGATCATTTATATAGACAACAAAAAGCAGAGGTCCCAGTACAGACCCTGTGGGACTCCGCTCAATACGGGTCTCCAAGTAGACTTATTTCCATTTAGATGAACTCTCTGTTTTCTGTTTCTCAGCCATTCTTCTATCCAGTCAGCTATATGACCTCTTATACCATGGGCTCTAACTTTTACCAACAATCTTGCATGAGGAACAGTATCAAATGCCTTTGCAAAATCTAAGTATACTGTACTATATCTACTGGCTCTTTATTGTCCAAATACAATAGGACTCCATCATAAAATTCAATCAAGTTGGTTAGACAGGACCTTCCATTTCGAAAGCCATGTTGGCTTTCATTTATAAGGTTGCACTCTTCAAGGAATTCAGTAACTTTACCTCTAATGATACTTTCAAGTAATTTGCAAATAATGGAGGTGAGGCTGCTGGGTCTGTGGTTTTTTGCCAAGTTTCTATTTCCTTTTTTAAAGATTGGAGCCACATTTGCTTTCTTCCAATCCTCTGGAATTTCAGTACATATCAATGATTTATTAAAAATAATTTCTAGTGTCTGTGCTATATTCTTTTTGGTAGCTTTTATGACTATTGGATGCATTTCATCTGGCCCTGGAGATTTTTCCATTTTTAATTTATCTATTGCTTTTAGGATATCTAGTTTTGTTACCCTTAATTCATTTATTTCTCTATCTTGTCCTGGTAGTATAAGATCAGGAATATTATTTAAATTTTCATTTGTGAATACTGATGAGAAGTATTTGTTTAGTTCTTCAGTTATTTCAAGATCATCATCTATAGTTTTATCATCTATATGGAGGGGACCAATTTTCTTTTTCACTCTACTTTTCAAATTGAAGTAACTGAAAAACTTTTTAGGATTGTTTTTTGAATTCTTGGCTAGGCTTTTTTCCAGGTCTCGTTTGCTATCTCTGATTGCTTTCTTGCAAATGCTTCTTTTACTTTTATATATTTTGGAGTCTGTGCCATTTTTAGTTCTTTTGAATTTATGAAATGCTTTTGTTTTTTCTCTGATTGCTCTTTTTACATTGCAGTTTATCCAAGGTTGTTTTTTATTTTTTCCAGTTCTGATTTTACACTGTGGGATATTCTTCCTTTGTATGTTCATTATTATACTTTTAAATTTTTCTCACATACTAGTTAAGTCTGTTTAGACTGTAGAATATCTGCCTAATATCTGTCCAATTTATTAGACACAGATCATTTACTAGTCCATTTATATTTCCTCTTTTAAAATCTGGGATTTCTACTTTATTTTCACTAGGTCTTGAATTACAAACAATATTAAACTGAAGGATACAATGATCACCTGAACCTAGTGTTTCTGAAACTGAGATATCCTGGAAGGTATCTGGATTATTTGTTAGAATTAAATCTAGAATGGCATTGGCTCTGGTTGGCTCCTTTACTAACTGGGTTAAACCATTCTCAATTATACAGTCTAAGAATCTCTCATTACTTTCTGGTGTTTGTAATATTTCCCAGTCTATATGCCTATAATTGAAATCTCCAACAATAATAATGTTGCTTGTCATTGCTTTATTTATTTCATCAATAAGTTTATTTTCTACATACTTATTTTCTTCTCTACTTTTGGGGATTCCTCCAACTGAACATCCCTCAGGTGGCCTATAGATACCCCCTATCCTGATTTTCCTGGCATTTTTATGCCCAATATCTATCCATACAGATTCAACTATTTCTTCTTTAATGGAGGTAACTTCAACTGGATTCAGATTTGTCTTGGCATAAATAAATACTCTGCCACCCTCTGAATATTTACATTCATAATAAAAAAGTTCATAGCCATCAATGGACTATTTGATATCGTACTGAATTTTGTCCAAGTTTCAGTGACAATTATAACATCAGGATTTTCAATAACTATGTATGCCTTGAATTAATTTATTTTATCTCAGATACTTCTTGCATTTACATAGAAAAATGACAAAGAACCCTTGGAATATTTTGCTTGTAATTTAGTTTGGTTCTTGTTCTGTGATGGTATATTATTTGCATCTCCTTTACTTTCTTTGTTGACCTTTTTCTTTTGAGTTTTAATTATATTTTTTATTAGTTTATTGTTATCAAGAGTATTGGTATTTGTACTAATTTGGCCTATTCCTTTTGTTTTTAGTCAATTATATGATACAATCTTTGATAGTAAATCAGTCCCTTTACTATTAAGGTGAATTCCATCTCTGTTATAGAACTCTTTTTTTGTAAAATTTATTCCACAGTTCAATATGTGTAATTTCCATGCTCTGACATAGTGTCTTAAGCCTACTATTTATATATAGTGCTTGTGAGTACCACTTATTATTCTCATGTATCCTGGGAATTATATCTGTGATAGATGTTTTAAGGTTAGGTTTCCATTCCTTTAACTTTGTGGTAAATTTATAGTATTACACCCGTCTCCCTTTGGAGGTGAAATTTATGTTTTTCCTATGGTTTTTGATGTGCTTTGAACGAATCTGACCTTCAAAACTGCCGGAAATGACTAGTTTTTGAGATAACCCCCCTCCCCCCAGCCGGCAATCGAAAAAGAGTCATTTCCAACGGTTTTGAACAGAGGAGGGGAGTTGGAGTCGGGAGTCGGTAAAAACGACCAACTCCCGACTGATTCAATTTCTATATGCCAACAATTTACCAGAATACTACTCTGCCCTAAATAAATATCTTCCTGAACTAATTCTAGATTCACATTTCCACATTTGATTTATTGTTCTGGTAAATCTTAGCAAATGAATTTCATATTTCTATTTTAGGATACTAGGTACCATATAAAAATTAGCAATATATTAATTATTAATTTAATTAGCCCCTATTAGTAATGAGTCGTGGGTCTAGTAGAAAATCAGCAGTCTTTCAATATTTTAAGCTAAATGAGGATGAAAGTATTTTTATTTGTCAAGTAGAAAAGGATGGTAAAGAGTGTAATGCAAAAATTAGTGCTTACACTGGGAAACATGCTAATGCTCCAACTAGAGCCTCAAACTTGAAACACCATCTACGAAACAAACATCCCAATATTATAAGGTTGTAGATCAGCATGATAAGGAAAAGTCGGGAGTCAGTTTTTAAAAATACCGACTCAGGAGTCGGTTGTTTTTGGCCGACTCCCCATCCCTGGTTTTGAAGGTCAGATTCATTTAAAACATCAAAAACCATAGGAAAAACATAAATTTCACCTTCAAAATTGACCTAACCTATCCTAACCTAAATCACTTATAGTCTTGTAGGCAGCCCAGGAATCACTATAAATCACAGAGCCAGGCCTAATGTACTTCTGAATGAGTGTGTAGTGAATACTCTTATTTTAGTTTCAAGATAAATGTTAATTTTACCGTCTTGAATTTCGGAATAGCTATAAATTCATTTTAAATTAGTTACCCATCATAATTCAATTGTGAACCACATTAATACTAATTTTATGTATACTATATTATTTTATTGTATGTAAACATAATTAATTATATATCACAATTGTCAGTTAATTATTTATATTCAAATAATTATTTTAATCTAATACCATGTCCATTTTACAAATAAACAATAGAAATCCAAGGGTTATATTTTCCACCTTTGGTACTGTCGCAGTTTCGCCTAACGGACTCAATATGGCTAGTGAGATAATCACTGGTTGGCACTTAACTAGCGGCAGTGCTTATGGCTACATCATCCAGGTTAACCTATACCGGATAGATGCGCTACGGTCCCAAGCCGTAGCTTGCCTAGGCCGACGACGACGACGACGTAAACCAACAATTGGTGACTCCGGAGTTGGATTCCCCCCTTTTACCCGAACGACTAGGACTAGACTGTAACGTCGTTCGTGCCCACCACCCCCTTCACCCGAGCGACTAGGATCAGACTGTAATGTCGCTCGTGCCCTCTGCTCCTCACCCCTGCCCGTGCGCTCTGTGCCTGCGCTCGTCTCAACCTCCACTCCTTCGTTGGTAACTTGTCGTCTTGCTTGTACGTCAGCAAGCATAGGAGAAGATGCCTGACGACGCTGGTGCCATCTCCCACTTGAGCGTAAAGCTCCCCATCTTCTGGCCGGGTGATCCATTTTTTTGGTTCCACCAAGTGGAATCACAATTCAACTTGGGAAGGATCACCGCTAGCAGGACAAAATACGATCATGTTTTGTCCTCTCTACCAGCGAGCATCATCTCTGAAGTCCGTGACGTCATCGTGTCTACTTCCACGAGTGAGGACCCATACAACGATCTGAAGTCTGCCATCCTGTGCCGCACCACTGTCTCCGAACGTGAGAAACTACATCAGTTAATCTCAAAAGAAGAACTTGGAGACCGTAAGCCCACTCAAATGCTGAGGGCTATGCAGTGCGCTCTAGGCGAACGCGCACAAACCTTCGATAAGGACATCTTTAGACAGTTGTTCTTGCAGAAACTTCCTCCATCAGCTCAGCGTGTCTTGGCCACTATGGATCCTGCTACTCCAGTTGATAAACTAGCAGAAACTGCCGACAAAGTAGTGGAGATTGACACAGCTCCGGTCAACAACGTGAACACACAATCTGAACTGGAGTTGAAAGTGGAAGAGTTAAGTCAACAACTCAACCACGTTTGTTCTCTGCTACAAAATCAACGGCAAGGAAGCCATTCTCGGTCAAGATTTACGAAGAGGCATCGTTCGAGTTCCGGGAAGATCTGCTTCTACCACTCCAAATTTGGAAAGAAGGCTAGGAAGTGCATCTCCCCTTGCAATTTTTCGTCGGAAAACCCCAGCAGCGAGTCCTAATGGCGTCTAGTACTCGCACTGCCAACCTGTTATTCATAAAGGACAGGAACTCTGGTGTCAATTTCTTGGTTGATACCGGAGCGTCAGTCAGTGTATTCCCTCAAAAATCTGGTCATACGCACTCGGAATCTCCGCCTCTATACGCTGCTAACGGTTCATGCATACCCACGTACGGTACTCAGTCGCGTGAACTAAACTTGGGCCTTCACCGATCCTTCAAGTGGATTTTCATCTGTGCTCAAGTGCAGCATCCCATAATCGGCGCTGACTTCCTCCAGCATTTCAAACTCCTGGTGGATCTTGACAAGCGACGCTTATGCGACCAGGCCACACTGCTTTCTGTTCTTGCCAAACAGGTTGCCCTTCCGGATGCCTCGAACTCTGCACTTTCCCTCGTTCCCCCTAATTCCATGTACCAGTGCCTTTTCCAGCGATATCCAGGAATTCTTCAACCGATGCAGATGGGTGATACCATTAAGCACACCATTACCCATCACATTACAACAAAAGGTCCCCCTGTGTTTGCAAAACCCAGACGTCTTGCCCCGGACAAACTGAAACTGCCAAATCGGAATTCCAGCTTATGATAGATCTTGGGATAATAAGACCTTCCAAAAGCAGTTGGTCCTCTCCCCTACACCTGGTCCAGAAGAAGTCAGGAGACTGGAGACCATGTGGGGATTACCGGTTTTTGAATTCGACAACCATCCTGGACCGATATCCGGTACCAAATGTCCAAGACTTTACTTCTCTTCTCCACGGCAAATCTATCTTCAGTAAAATAGATCTCGTTAAGGCTTTCCACCACATTCCCGTAGAGCCTTCGGATATTCCCAAGACTGCAGTTTGTACACCATTTGGGTTATTCGAATTTGTGAAGATGCCGTTCGGGCTACGGAATGCTGCGCAAACCTTTCAGAGGTTTATAGATGAGGTCACCAGAGGCTTAGACTTTGTTTATGCCTACATCGATGATTTGCTTGTGGCCAGCTCAATGGAAGAGGAACATAAGGAACATCTTTCACTCCTCTTTCAACGCTTAGAACAATACGGTGTTACTATTAATGCATCTAAGTGTGTGTTTGCACAGCCAACCTTGGAATTTCTTGGTCACACGATTTTGCAGCACGGAATTACCCCCCTTCAGGACAAGTGTGAAGTGATAAAAAATTACCCTATGCCAAATAATCAGCGTGAGTTACGTCGGTTTCTAGGTTTAGTAAATTATTACCACAAGTTCATTAAAAACTCTGCCAGTGTTCTTGCTCCTCTACACGCTATGATCACACACAAACGCAAGGTAACGAAATTGGTATGGTGTAGCGATAGTTTACAGGCGTTCGACAATGCCAAAAATGCTATCAATAGTGCATTGTCTCTGTCATTTCCTATCAGTGATGCCCCCCTAACTCTGACGGTCGATGCATCAGATGTTGCGATTGGTGGAGTGTTGGAACAAACCATTAACGGTCAACAAGCACCCATCGCGTTTTACTCGAAAAAGCTGCAGCCAGCCCAAACGCGTTATAGTGCTTTCAGACGTGAACTTCTTGCTATTTACTTAAACGTGAAGTATTTTCAACATTTCCTTGAAGGCCGAGAGTTTTGTGTTTTTACCGACCACAAACCTTTGGTCACTGTCTTCAATAAAAACAGCTGTAACCACTCTCCAGAGTCATCAGGCAACTCGATTATATCTCGCAATTTACCACAGATATCCGCCACATCAAAGGTGTCTTGAACACTCCAGCGGATGCACTTTCAAGAATAGAGATTACTTCTGTTACCCTCAGCTCTACACTGTGGAATGCTATTGCACAGGATCAAGATAAGGATACGGAACTACAAGAACTGCTCAGAGAAGACTCCACTCACTCACTTTCCCTCAAGAAAATGAGTATGCCAGGATTGTCTGTGCCCCTCTATTGCGACGTATCAACAGCTGCTATTCGCCCTTATGTCCCTCCATGTCACAGACAAGCAGTCTTCACGGATCTTCATAAGCCCTCCCATCCTGGTATCCGTGCTTCGCAACACCTGGTTACCTCTCGCTTTGTTTGGCCCTCGATGCGGAAGGATGTCAAACATTGGACCAAAACGTGCCTTGCCTGCCAGCGTGCCAAAGTCCAAAGGCACACCAGGTCCCCCTTTGACGCATTTCCGCCCCCATCCCAGCGATTTGAGGTAATTCATGTAGACATTGTTGGCCCTCTTCCAGTGATTCAAGGCCAACGTTATCTGCTCACCTGTCTCGACCGCTTTTCCAGATGGCCTGAAGCCATCCCACTTCCTGATATCCAAGCGGACACTGTTGCAAGAGCCTTTCTTCATGGATGGGTATCAAGATTTGGATTGCCGACAAAAGTCATCACTGACCAAGGTCGCCAATTTGAGTCTTCGCTTTGGAAGAAGTTTACCAGCTTGTTGGGTACAGTACATGCGCATACCTGTGCGTATCATCCGCAAGCTAACGGCCTCGTCGAACGCTTCCATCGCCAGCTGAAGTCATCCCTTATGTGTCACGAAGACTCCCATTGGATGGATAAGCTTCCACTCGTGTTGCTTGGTATTCGCTCTGCATTTAAGAGTGATCTGAAGACTACAGCGGCTGAACTAGTCTATGGAACAACACTGCGGCTACCAGGTGGCTACTTCACTGCAGGGGATAAGTCATGTGATCCTACGGAATTCGCTCAAACACTTTCCTCTCACATGCAGTCCCTTCAGCCTGTTCCCCCTCGATTGACTAGCCAACAGAACATCTTTGTTTCCCCAGCCCTCCAGTCTTGCACCCACGTTTTCGTTCGTGTACCTCCCAAAACGGCCTCTCCAATGTCCATATGACGGGCCCTATGAAGTTCTCCGACGTACGCGCAAATCATTTCTCATCCAGCGCGGTTCCAAGGTCGACAAGGTTTCTATCGATCGTCTTAAGCCTGCGTTTTTGGAATCAACCTTAAGTGAGGTACATGTAGCTACCAAAAAGGTCCGGGGAAATCTGTGTCGTTCGGAACTCTTTGAACTTCCTCTCTGGTGGGGGAGTGTGTAGTGAATACTCTTATTTTAGTTTCAAGATAAATGTTAATTTTACCGTCTTGAATTTCGGAATAGCTATAAATTCATTTTAAATTAGTTACCCATCATAATTCAATTGTGAACCACATTAATACTAATTTTATGTATACTATTTATTTTATTGTATGTAAACATAATTAATTATATATCACAATTGTCAGTTAATTATTTATATTCAAATAATTATTTTAATCTAATACCATGTCCATTTTACAAATAAAAATAGAAATCCAAGGGTTATATTTTCCACCTTTGGTACTGTCGCAGTTTCGCCTAACGGACTCAATACGGCTAGTGAGATAATCACTGGTTGGCACTTAACTAGCGGCAGTGCTTATGGCTACATCATCCAGGTTAACCTATACCGGATAGATGCGCTACGGTCCCAAGCCGTAGCTTGCCTAGGCCGACGACGACGACGTAAACCAACAAGTGGAATGAGTGTTCCATTCCGGTACGAAAGTAATTCAAATTCGAAATGGATGGAGCACAGTGATTGGGCAGACATGTAATGAACACACAAACGAACGTACGAACACACACTAGATACACACCAAAAAAATGTTCATATCTCGAAAACGAAGCATTTGCGACGGAAATGCTATAGAAGGAAAGTGTCTTAGAATTAAAAAATCTACTTAATGAACATATAATAATTGCTAAACATTAGACGGGTGTAATACTACAGGGTGGGCCGTAAGTTTCCATACATAGGAAAAATTAAACGTTTGTTTTTATGTTTCAGATACCCTAAGAATATGTGTTTGACGAAAGAGCAACGAATTGAAATCATACTGATGGCTGGGTCGGGAAGCAGTCGCATGGTTGCAATGAACTTTAACAGACAACATGGAACGAACATCACACACGACACTGTGGCAAAACTTATTAACAAGTTTCAGAAAACTGGAAATGTTGCAGATCAACCGCGAAGTGGTCCAAGACGTACAGCCACCGATGAAGACACAACAGCTATGATACTTACAGCGCTTACACGGAGTCCCAGAAAAAGTACACGACGGTTGTCTGCAGAAAGTGGTGTCAGCAGATCGAGTATCAGGCGCATTTTGAAAGCAAACAAATGGCATCCATACAAATTGCATATGGCACAGCATTTGAGTGAAGACGACCCGGATAGACGGATGGAATTCTGTGAATGGGCATTAACCAAAGTGAACGAGGATGCAAACTTTTCAACTAAGATCTTGTTTACTGATGAAGCAAATGTTTACGTCAATGGAGAGGTTAATCGGCAAAACATACGTTATTGGAGTAATGCTAACCCTAACTGGCTGAGTCCGACGAAGATGCAAGGTGCCGGTAAAGTGATGGTGTGGGCCAGGATATGGGGTGACAGAATTATTGGACCAATTTTTGTCAGTGGAAATCTTAATGCCGAAAGGTATCTTAACATGTTGCAAGAAGAGATTTTCCCATCCCTGCTAAACGAGGAAGGTAACTTCCCAGTTTACTTCCAGCAAGATGGAGCTCCACCTCATTATGGTCTTCACGTGCGTCGGTATTTGGATCAGCAGTTTCCGGATGCTTGGATTGGTCGGTGTGGTCCTGTGGAGTGGCCTCCCAGATCCCCAGATCTCACCCCCCTTGATTTCTATCTTTGGGGACACTTGAAGGCCATGGTGTATCAGGAAAAGATACGAGACATAAATCATCTAAAGGAATGTATCACCAACGCCATTACAAGCATAACGTCAACTGTGCTAATGCGTGTTCATCAACAGTGGGGAACACGTATTGAAATGTGTTTTCAAAAATGGCAACCATGTAGAGCATATTATATAAATAAAATGGTTGTCCATAAAAAAATGTTTATTTTTCCTATGTATGGAAACTTATGGCCCACCCTGTATAATAATACCAACTTTGTTAATAGCTGTTTATATGACTCTTAGACATTATATTGATATGCTTGAAAGCACAGTGTAGGTATCAGGGTTGGGTCAATTAAGTTAATTAACTTAACTAGTTAAATTTTTTAAAAAGTTTACCTTAGCTAATTGAAATATCTCCAAATTAATTGATTAACTTAAATTAATTTTGGTAATTACTCGTTTTTACATGGTCTGTTTTTATGATGAGAACAAACTTTTCTGGTCAATTTTGAGGTGTTTTGCACGAATCTGCCATCTGTTTCCTGTGGGTCATTCCATGTCAAGTCAGCCACCTAAAACACACACCCCTTTCAATTTTGCTCATACTTGGCACAATAGCAGATATACATGCCAAACTTAAATTCCCAAATTATTAGAGCTGACTGACCTTTGGTTACTGAGATACAAGGTCACAAAGTTGTGACATTTTGACATTTTTTGCGTTAAATGACTATTTTCAAAACGGTGTAACTAAAAAACTATTAAAGCTAGAGCATTGATTTTGGTATCATTTAAAGCTCTTTAGTAGCCCCTTGTTTATTGTCTCTTGTTAAATATCTCTACTGTGAAAAATAAAAAAATCCCTTCAAAAGTTGACCTTTGGACCTTGAATAAAAAAAAAAACACCTTCTAAAAAATTCAATTTTTTTACATTAATACCTTGAGTCATGTACAACAAAATCCCAAGAAGCTGTAAGTGGCTGATAACTAGTTCAATGTATAAAAAATAATGAATTCAAGCAACATTTTGAAAAAAGTCATTTTATACAAAAATTGTCAAAAAGTCATGACTTTGTGACCTTGTATGTCAGTAACCATTTTTGTCTAAGGTCAGCTCAATCTCTTACAAATACAACCCATATCTACATACTATCTGCAGCCTTCTACAAACAAGCAAATACTTATTTTTAAATATTTGTTCTTTACCCACCTCACCTGTATGTTGTGCATGTATGTGATGGTTTTCAGTAGTTGACAAGATTCTTGTGGGCCACCCAATTTATTGTGATTTCTAGAAGAGAAAACAATTTTTAATGTATACCTAGATAGCTACCTAATTAACAAATACAAGTAACATATTAAAATGTACATACAATATGTATAGGTATAGTGCTCATTGATTTCCATTTATCACAACTTAAAATGTATGCAGTGTATATATAGTTACATGACCATTTTAATTTTGAATTCTTACCTTTCTGTGCTGTAGATCTGCCAAAGCTTTGGATGCCTTCAAAGTAACTTCTTTGCAAATCCTGTATGTTCGTCCATTAGTAGTAGATGCCTCAACTTGTGTTAGAATATCTGAATACATGGTAAGATTAATTCATCTGGTCGACCAGGATACACAAATGATGGGTTTGGGCCATGAGGATGAAGGAATGTTACTTTTACTTCTCTATTCTCTGGTATCTTTTCCAGCACATATGCCACCCACCAATGGCCATCATATGCAGCAGTAACCAGGGTTGTGGAGTCGGAGTCGTGGAGTCGCACGTTTCAGGGCGGAGTTGGAGTCAAATTTTTACAATGTGTGGAGTCGGAGTCGGAAAATTTTGGACCGACTCCACAACCCTGGTTATAGCCACTAGGTTAAGAAGGGTTATTCAATTTTAAGTAGGACTACTACTGGTTAGACCTTAATTATGTTTAAGAGAATCTTTTTCATTTATATATATATATATATATATATATATATATATATATATTGGAAAAAATAAAAATCCCTTAATATGATAATATCTACAAGTCAATATCCTTCTTAATATTTGAATGTTCCCTTATCCTAGAAAGTAACCTGATGATTCATGTGGTGGTGATGAAATGTCTTATTATTATGATAATTATAGAGTGAAACACTAGAGGAGTCGGAGTCGGATTTTTAGATTTTTTACAATGTGTGGAGTCGGAGTTGGAAAATTTTGGACCGACTCCACAACCCTGGCAGTAACAAAACCATGTATTTTCTCCTCAGTCACAACTTCTTCCTTTTCAGTAACTTTCTCAATATTTGAATAATCTGATAATGAATAATGTTTAACCTTAAGAGAAGTCAATGAAACTGGCTGTAAATGGTGTAATTTCTGTGTACCAGCAATAGTCCTTGCAGTTGAGTGTCTTTCTTGGAGAAGTTGGCTTTCCTCTTCATGCTCTTTATTGGTTGAAAAATGACATTTTATATTTACAATATTTTCACTTGCAAATGTATATAACTGTTCTGCAGTAAGGATCTGTTCATCATAAGGTCGTTGTAGACTAGCTTTTGCAGCTAATCTCTTAACTGTGCCTCCAACACCATCACAGGGTCCCTTTCCATGACTTGTTGCAAAAAATTTCCATTCTGCCTCAACTCCAAAATCATCTCTGTGATGGCAAAGATTCAAAAAGTTTTTGCAGTTCTTATACTGTCCTGCACACCCATCTGAAAAGTAAATTATTTTGTGGATGGAACCGATGGATGAGATATTATCTTTTAGGAATTTTATCAGATGCTTTTGAAACAAATGTACAGCAACTGTGTTATGGATGTTACACTCTGAAATAATAAGAAAGCTAAGGTGAGCAATCTCATCTTCCTTTTTATAGTAAATAACAAATGGATGTAGAGTAGCCATCTCATTGTTCCAGTGAAAGCTCTGAACCTCATCTTGAAGAATAAAGGAATAATTTTCAGCAAAATCACACACAGCAAGGACCTCACCATCTTTCAAAGACATTTTTGTTTCACGGTAATAAGTTGCTTGCATCTTTGTCTTGAAGTCATGTATCTGGTATTCTTTCAGTTGGTTACAGAATTGGTCAATATATTCATCTGTATTCAGTTCTACTGATTCAAGATTTGACCGATCTGTATTGGTCCACTTTTTAAAATTTATGATATCAATGAAGTTGTTTGTAAATATGTCCAGTAGTCTGTTTTTTAAATCTGATGGATCTCCACATTGTTCACATTGTCTGAGGCAGGATTGCATTCCATAAAGGCAACACAATGACGTACATTCTTAATAGGTGTGTCATCATTTGCAGTTAGTTTTTCTAATCCAGCTCCTACAAACATAAGTTTGGCATTCTGATGAATTGTACAGACACATACTGAGTGAGTTCCTGTTGCTCCAGCAATAACACACTGCTTTGGACGCAATTCTGCAAATTTACTGAATCCCACCTTAACCAAAGGATTTCTTTCTTTGAAAATATGATAGGCTTCTTTCAAATTGCAAAGTAAAAGATGCTTTTGCAAATGTATCCTTCCTCTTTCATTGTCAATGATACTACAATAGTCTTTCTTTCCTGGCATTGTTCTACTGATGTCTTCTGAAAGATAAAATGCTTTAATAGCGTCAACAGTATCCTGTTTAATTCTTTTCCCACCCTTTGGATTTGGGTCTGAAAGGACACCTTTTTCTTCAACTATTTTTTTAGCAATAGATGCTGTATGCCTTGTTGTGTTAAATTCTGAAGCAATTTTCCTAATGCTCCAACTTTTGGGCAATACAGTGAGGATTTTTATTTTATCACTTCTTTTAGTATTTTCATTTTTGAATTTTTCCTTGAGTTGATTTATTATTTCTAAACAGTCTACATCTCCAGATGGCTCCTTAAATTGTGAGTCAGAAATCTCTTTTCCTGCAACTGTTTCCATTCTCTTCTTACCTGTCTCTGTCACCTTACTTAGTTTTTTAGCTCCATATGACTTTTGCTCTACAAGCTTTCTCTTTTTTATGGGTGATTCACCAATTGAAACAAAAGAAGCATTCAAAGTACACATCTCATAGTTTTTTCTGAAGTTGATGCATCACTGTTGTCAACATTTTCAATTTTCTCAAGATCTTCAGGTGGTTCACTACTACAAGAAGAATCATCATTTATGTCTGAATTCAAAGTGCCTATTCCTTTCTCAGGCAAGGACTCAAGATGTTCTCTACACTGCTTACAAAGTCTGTGATGTAGTGTTAAGTGCAGATCGGGAAACTTATTTACAAGTTCCTGTGGTACAATTCTCAAACTCTTCTTTCGACACTGACCTTTGTGACACAGCAAAGGATCAGCACACTTCTGTTTCAGTTTTAAATGTTCCATGTTTGTACTCTGAAATCACAAAAGCACAAAGAAAATCCTGAAAAGAAAACAATGAACAATTAATGAATTATTAAATAAATTTTTATACATGTATTTAGTAAAAATAAATTAACTTTAACTTGAAGTCAGGAGTCAACTCTGTAAAGTTGACAGTACTTATATACTAGTTGGGCCTTTGGATCAGCGCTACTCCAGTAGATTTGGGGCTGTCGAGGGGTTTAACCCTGGTTGTCTTTTAAAAGACTTCTTTTGGCACAGGTCACAAAAAGGTTTTTGAACTAATAATGTTAAGTTGAACTAAGTCTTCACTGACACTATATCAGAACAGAACTTTTAAATAAATGAACTGACAAAAAAATCTAAAATTGAAGAATGATGCCAACTTCATTTATTTTTTATACATTGAACTAGTTATCAGCCACTTACAGCTTCTTGGGATTTTGTTGTACATGACTCAAGGTATTAATGTAAAAAAATTGAATTTTTTAGGAGAAGGTATTTTTTTTTTATTCAAGGTCAAAGGTCAACTTTTGAAGGGAGTTTTTTATTTTTCACAGTAGAGATATTTAACAAGAGACAATAAACAATGGGCTACTAATGAGCTTTAAAATGAGACCAAAATCAATGCTCTAGCTTTAATAGTTTTTTAGTTACACCATTTTGAATATAGTCATTTAACGCAAAAAAGGTCAAAATGTCACAACTTTGTGACCTTGTATCTCAGTAACCAAAGGTCAGTCAGCTCTAATAATTTGGGAATTTAAGTTTGGCATGTATATCTGCTATTGTGCCAAGTATGAGCAAAATTGAAATGGGTGAGTGCAAAAAGTGCCATTTTGTGGCTGAGTTGACATGGAATGACCGCTGTGCAAATGTGTAGTTTTTGAGATATCATTATCTTGAAAACTACGTATTTGCACAGGAAATGGATGGCAGTTTCGTACAAAACACCTCAAAATTAACAAGAAAAGTTTGCTCTCATCATTTTCATTTAAACTAACAAAAAATATCACGACAACCTAACCAATCATCAAGGGTGTACAGTTGACCTAACCGGGCCTTCAGTTGACCTAAATATCTTCTGATCTTTTTGTATTAGGCACTCATTGTCACATTTCGGGCAAGTTAAGGATGAGAGAATAACACTGTAATTGATAAAAACATCCAATCCATTGTCTTCATCTAGGGCACATGACAAATCAAGTTCTCAAAGTCAAAATCACACAAATGGCATGTCATAATTCTATCACAAACACCACTAAACTGAATCCAATTAGAAAAAAGAAGAAAATAGCCAGAACAAAACCCAACCAACTAATTAAGTCGCAGAGTAGCGAAAAAATAGCCCAATCAGGAAAAATACTTTATGAAAGAAGTACATTATAGCCAAAACAGGAAATATATTTTATTAAAAAAAAGTACATTTGAACAAATTTGCACAACATAAAATATATATTCTTAGTCAGTTTTGAATGGAAATTCAATATAGCTATTGTACTGTTTTAACCGCGCATGAGTGGGTTAAAAGACAAATATTAACCTTAATTTTCCTATAAAAATGCTATTTTTATCTTTCTGAGTGAAATGTAATAGGCTCAGAGATGAAAGGTTTGAGAACCTCATCTTCTGTAAACAAACGAACAAAACATCAGTTAATATTTGTCTTTTCACCCACTCACACGTTTTTAAAACAGTATACAGTCGACCCTCAACTTACGTCATCACCATCTTACGTAATTTTGAGTTATGAGAAGCCCCCATTGACTGTAATTGATTTGTCTTATGTAGCTAATTATTTCGTGTTGTGTAATAGCTGCGTAATTGCAAACGCAGTGCGTGACCACTCACTGGCAAGACACCGGGTATTTCACGTTATTTCATTGTTATTTTTACTGTGCATTATATAAAGTGATACTGTATGAAGTGATTAATAATTTAGCAAATTAATAAATGTGAAATTATTAAGGATTATTAAATAATCTAAGATAAAAAAGTGCCTGTGTAAAGTTGAAACATTGACAAAATAATACGCTATAATTTTTTTCTGTGATTTAATAAATTGTGCAAAGAATTAGAACCAGTGCTTCACTAATTAAATAATTTTGTGCAATAATAAGTAAAAACGGTGCTAAAATTTTATTTACAATTTTAAAATAAGTGATAGAAATTAAAATTAACCATGGCCATTCAACTCTCTCTCCAATGTAAGTAAATTAATTTTTTATTATTAATTTTGATTCTTTTGCATTATCCTCCCAACACTAATTTTTTTATATAATGTTGGTTTGGTTTTGGTTATGGTACTTTATTTTCCTTCCATTATAAAAAAAATTAGTGTTGGTATTAGGTTAGGTTACGTAAAAACAGCCCATTGCCATTATAAAAAAAAAATTAGTATTGGGAGGATAATGCAAAAGTACCTTAATTTTTAATTTGTATTTTCTTTTACAGATGGTATTTCTTAATAATATTATTAATTACCATTATAATTCTATTTATATACACTGTTTTTATAATTTTTTTTAATTATTTTGTTATTTTCAATACTTTCTTGGGGTCCTGGAATGGATTACCCAATTTACATGTATTTTGGGGTTTGACTTACATCATTTTTGAGTTAAGTAACTCATCTTGGAATGGATTAATTACGTAAGTCGAGGGTCGACTGTAATATATTGAATTGCCATTCAAAATTGACTAAGAAAATATATATCTTATGTTGTGCAAATTTGTTCAAATATACTTTTTTTTAATAAAATATATTTCCTGTTTCGGCTATAATGTACTTTTTTCACAAAATATTTTTCCTGATTAGGCTATTTTTTTGCTACTCTGCGACTTAACTAGTTTGTTGGTTTTTGTTCTGGATATATTTTTTTTCTAATTGGATTCAGTTTGGAAGTGCTTGCGATAGAATTATGACATGCCATTCATGTGATTTTGACTTTGAGAACTTGATTCATATTGTTCCCTAGATGAAGACAAAGGATTGGATGTTTTTATCAATTACAGTGTTATTCTCTCATCCTTAACTTGCCCGAAATGTGACAGCAAGTGCCTAATACGAAAGGTCAGAAGATATTTAGGTGAAATAACCAATATTAACCTGTTAGGTTAATTGAATGCCTGGTTAGGTTAATTGAATGCCTGGTTAGGTTAATTGAATGCCTGGTTAGGTTAATTGAATGCCTGGTTAGGTTAATTGAATGCCTGGTTAGGTTAATTGAATGCCTGGTTAGGTTAATTGAATGCCTGGTTAGGTTAATTGAATGCCTGGTTAGGTTAATTGAATGCCTGGTTAGGTTAATTGAATGCCTAGGTTAATTGAATGCCTGGTTAGGTCAACTGTACACCCTTGATGATTGGTTAGGTTAAGTCATGATATTTTCACTAGTTTAAACGAAAATGATGAGAGCAAACTTTTCTGGTTAATTTTAAGGTGTTTCGTACGAAACTGCCATCCATTTCTTGTGCAAATGCATAGTTTTTGAGGTGGTGATATCTCGAAAACTACACATTTGCACAGGAAACGGATGGGAGATTCATGCAAAATGCCTCAAAATGACCAGAAAAGTTTCTCATCATAAAAACAGACTGGGTGTAAAAATGAATAATTACCAAAACATCTTTATTGCGGATCATTCACATTCCATAGCCATTTAACCTAACATACAAGTACAATCTTATGTATTATATACTGAAGTTAATACAAAAATAGGGCCAACATAGCCACTTAACCTAGCATACTGGCATACTGTTTGATTAATTATCTGGCAATTTGTTATTACACGAGACATCATTAACTGAAAAAGATCATTTGTATATGTAGGAGAAAATAATTGTAGCTTAATGAAGAAATCAGAGAAATTATGAAAATAAAAGTTAATAAAAATGCTGATGAATTATGGGAAGCTGAGTTTAGATATAATTTTGTGGAAACTATATTTTAAATTATTAATTATACAACAAACAAAACATCTTTGTTGTGGCTCATTCACAATCCACTATTGAAGGCTCTCTTTATTCTTTGCATTATAACTTTTAACATTGCAAGAACAGAAGTAGCAGTCGTCGGTATGGTTTCTAGGTTCGCGCCATACCATAGGGATCCCAAATGGCAAACTTTTCTTTTTACCTTTGCTCCAATTCCTTAGTGCCGCAACACACGTAAGACAAACCTTGTGCGGAGCCCAACTTTTGTCTTGATCTCCTAATTTAATTCCAAAATAAGCATGATAAGCTCTCTTAATGAAGGTCATTATATTTGTCCTTTGTTTTACAACATACCGACCACAAATATAACAAAATATGTCTGGACTATGGGTACATCCTCTAGAAGCCATTATTAAAATTTTAAAGACAATGTTAGAATTATCTATCTGAAAAATATGAAAAAACGAAATTAATTAAAGATAAAAAAGGTAAAAAATTACAAAATGCCCCAAAATTGTTTTGCTAATAACTTTAAAACTGTGGGTGATAGAAAAAAAGCTGGTAGCATTTTTTAATTCAGCGCAGCGAACTGCTTCAGAATCACAACTCAAAATAAAGAAATTGATTTTCATGCAGACCGGTGTAATTAATCAAACAGTATGCCAGTATGCTAGGTTAAGTGGCTATGTTGGCCCTATTTTTTTTGTATTAACTTCAGTGTATAATACATAAGATTGTACTTGTGTATTAGGTTAAGTGGCTATGGATTGTGAATGATCCGCAATAAAGATGTTTTGTTTGTTTACAGAAGATGAGGTTCTCGAACCTTTCATCTCTATTATTCTCTGAGCCTATTACATTTCACTCAGAAAGATAAAAACAGCATTTTTATAGGAAAATTAATTTAAGTTAATCAATTAATTTGGAGATATTTTAATTAGCTAAGTTAAACTTTTTAAAAAATTTAACTAGTTAAGTTAATTAACTTAATTGACCCAACCCTAATACCTACACTGTGCCTTCAAGTATATCAATATAATGTCTAAGATTAAGGGACCAGACTTGAATGCAGTATTTCAGGGTTGCTAGGATGTAACAAAATATGACAAAACACAAATTGTTTGAAATATGTCAAAGTGTGACAAAATGGTTATATGATGTGACAAAGGGGAAAAAGCTATTTTGACAGGCTGAGAAATTGAAACAAGAAGGACTGGCGATGCTACAATATGTAAGGAGAGTGACATTAATAAAGCCAATGCAGCAAATGCTATAGCTACTTGGATGAAGTGAACAGTTGCGAAATGAAGGTGAAATATTGAAACTCGCATTTGAAAGTAACAAGAAGAACAAGAACAAAAAGCAGAAGAAAACCTATCCTTAAGTGACTGAACTATGCTTTTGATTTCCTTGAATCTTTCATGGTGAATTTGTTTGTTAGATTTAAATTTATATTATTGATATCTTTCTCTTTCTTTATTCCAATGCATTATTCATATTGTTCCCTTAAATCTATACATTACATTCATTCATTTATGGATGTGTTATCATTTGGGTAGGTAGTTGTATAGAGTACATGACTCCAGATTCCTGGGATCTTGGGAGCATTGCTCCAGTAAATTTGACCATGAGAAAAAGTAAATTTGGGTTTGGGTTTTGTTCATCCGCTAGACGTTATGCAATTTTTTTGCGTATACGTTCTTGTACAAACCAATTTTTTTAAATTACAAATTTAGTTATTTTAAGTTTAGTTGGTAATTCCATATTTAACAATTATTTTTTACTTTTTGTTAAGCTTCAATGTTTTGATAATTAAAATTTTTTTAATATAAAATTATCAGGATTGGACTATGTTCCATTGATCTCGGCCAGGTTTGATAAATTGGCCAGATAATTACTTGTGCGGTTTTAAGTAATCCACCATGACTCTAGAATTGAAAAGTTTAGTTAAGTTTAAACTTACTTTTACTTACTTTAACTTACCTACTTTTACTTACTCTTCCTTACTTTTACTAAGTTTAAAGCACTTACTTTTACTTACTTTCATTGTACTATATTTACTTACTTTTACTCACTTTTACCATACTATATTTACTAACTTTTACTTATTTTGTATTTTTTCAGGTAGTCAATAATCAATAATGGATCCTAATATTGATGAAGTTGGAGAGAAAAGTGAGGGTGTTAAAAGGGGTTACTTTTGTGGTCAATGCAAGAACAAATATTCAAAGAAGCAAAACTGGGAGGAACATTTTAATTCCAAAAAAAATATTTGTTACAATACAAGAGGTCCCAGAGTTTGGGCCCACAGCTTAGATATTGCAGTAAAGAAATACCAGGATGAAGTGCAGCAAAGAGATACGGCAAAGTAGTCATTTAGTTTGTTCACAAAATGTGCTAGTGCTAGACCTCAGAAAAATGAACCAACTTCATCAACTGCTAATCTAGAAAATGAAACTTTTTCACTAGATGTTTCACAGACTGAAGAAAGTGCTTCTCCTCCACCTAAGAAACAAAAGGTAAGTGAGGAATCTGCGCATCAGACTAACAAAACTGCTTTAGAGGAATTTGAAAATTCCCAAATCCAGAAGACATTGAATGCAATTTTGCGCCTAACAAAAGAAACTCACCAAGCTGTTGTGGTTAATAAAGAGAAGAGTCAAAATATGCCTTCAAGTTCAAGTGTTGCATCCAAATCTAATAAAGCAAAAAGCAACAAATTTGACATTTCCATAGCCCATTTAAGCAAGTGTAAATCAATACAAGAAATCCTGAACAATGATTTGATCAAATCTACATTCAAATTGGTGGAAAAGAAGGATCTAGGGCATGCTGATGATTCATTTTCAGTACCAAGTGATATAATGGAAAACATTGCAAATAGTGACACTAATATGCCTGATGTAGATATAGCTGTTGAGGATGAAGATGATGATAATCAAGAAGATATTGATGATGCTTCTGATGATAAAATGTTTACATTATATTGCATAGCTTGCACAGACCCCAAAGCATGTGCTTCAGACAAACATTCTAACATAAAAGGTTACTTCAGTGTTAAAGATTTAACCTATGTATGCAAACAAGGAGAAAATCAAGAGAGATGGTTTAGAAATCTGAAAACCCACCTGAAGAGACATTTAATTAAACTTCAGCATCATCAAAGAGCTGCTGTTTATGAAGTGATGAAAACATCTTCTCGGAACACTACTAAACGCATAGAAGACTTATGTGGCAACATCTTATACTACATAATGAAAACAAACACTGCATAGGCTCTATATCCAGTACTTCTAGCTGTATTACATAGATCAGGTTGTGAGGTTGGAAATTTGAATCATAGCACACATGCGTGCGAGACAATTTGTGAGCTATTAGATAATCAACTTAAAGAACAAACTGTAAAGTGGTTCTTAGAACAAACTTCAGTAACAATAACAGCTGACATTGGAACAATTTGGGGATTAAGCATGCTAGTTGTATTAGTTATGAGTGAAGAAGATAAGACTGTAAAACTTGCTGGGATAA
The DNA here is from genome assembly GCA_023014485.1 of Bathynomus jamesi. Classification (NCBI taxonomy): domain Eukaryota; kingdom Metazoa; phylum Arthropoda; class Malacostraca; order Isopoda; family Cirolanidae; genus Bathynomus; species Bathynomus jamesi. The sequence continues at coordinate 1,048,829 of JAJOZX010000934.1, forward strand.
ATTTAGTACGCAGCAAATCAGGAGTTTATTTGGCCAATGAAATTTTTGATGTGTTGAAGTCTCCTAATCACTTGAAACTATCTGAAGAAGCAATTAAATCCAAGGTATCTGGAATGGTTGGAGATGGGGCTTTTTGTAAGGACAACGAGCCATTTAAAAACAAAATGAAAAAGTTGTTTGGAGAAAATTTCAAATTTCGATGGGACTTAATGCATCTTGTGAACAGAGCCCACGTTGATGCATTGAAGAAAATTTGTAAACTAAGTGAGCTTTTAGACTTTATTCAGAATCACTCTTCAAATCTGAGATCAGGCCTTGACTATACCAATATGGTTCTTGACAATATCATTGGTTTTAAGAGACCAAAACTCAAATCTGATACTCGCATGGTTAATTATGAATTTGATCAATTTGACAGATTTGTGGAAAATTGTGTATTTTTTGATCATCCACAAGAGAAAGAAATTAGTGCCAAGTTCTATGTATTGATTTCCTATGTAACAAAGATTATGTTGCAAGTAGCTCAAAAAACCACAGTTAGTGCAGAATTTGTAGAAAATATATTTTATAAAGAAGGAGGGAAAACTGTTATGTTAAGTGATGGAAACAATTTCCAAATTAGCTAATGGAGGAAATGCAAATGATGTAGTTTCTGAATTTAAGCACGATACCACAGGGCAGCAAAAGGAACTAACAGCTGAGGATTACATCCTAAATGAAGTTTACAAATACATCAAGAAACGTTCTGATTACTACCAGGTTGCTGAAGTTGCTAGACCATCCAGAACCAGATCTGAAAGTAGTTTTACAAAAGACTCAGTGATAAATTGGCTGACAGAATATATAGAACAGCTGTGGAAAGGAATCACAGAGAGATTAAAGCATTTTGATAAAGATGGATCAACTGCCTGGAGTGAAGCACCAGCTGAAGGGACATTCTCCATTCTTGGTTACATTGTTGAACACAAAGGATCCATTAAGCCATCTCATTTGACTAAGCTGTGCAGAATTGTGAAGGAGGGTCCAGCTCCAGGCACTAGATCTGCTGTAATGATCACACAGAAAGCCATTGATCAGTGGCCAAGCATACATGGCGGTAAATTCACAACAAATGCCTACATGCAAGGTCTAACATCATCCACTGTTGCTGCTGCAATGAATAAATAAACTTAAGGTGAGTTATAAACTGTACATTATTGTATTATTATGTTTAGCTAAAACAATTTGTAATTGGTATGTCGTCAATTCAAGAGTTTACTATCATTAACCTATCTAGTGGTGTAAGGGAAAAAAAAGTAAATTCAGAGCTGTGCTCCAGTAAATTTTTTCAAATCTGGTCATGATAGAGTACTCATTAGAAAATTTTGTGATTTTGTCTAAGTTTTTTCATTGATGTATTTTTTGTATATTTTGATTCATTTAATTATTGTTTTGTTGAAATATATTTTCAATTATTTTGTATCAACGTATTATACAATTCTTTTTTAATAAAGGTGAAAAATTTTCAAATGAGATAATTCAACAGATCCTCATATTTGGAGGTATAAGGGATGGCTGGAGGGGAGGAGGAGGCCATTCATTTTGTTTTTTACATTTTTGTTCCAGATATCAATGTTTGCATATAGCTACTGTTATAGCTATATCACTTTTGGTATTTCCCAAGTATATATTAGGAGGGCTATTTTAATTAAAATAATAGTCTGTGAAGTACATTCAATTCTCTCAGTAAATTTCAGTTCTGGTTGCATTCAGGGATGGGGAGTCGGCCAAAAACAACCGACTCCCGACTCCTGAGTCGGTATTTTTAAAAACCGACTCCGACTCCCGACTCTTTCCTTATCATGCTGATCTACAACCTTATAAATATTGGGATGTTTGTTTTGTAGATGGCGTTTCAAGTTTGAGGCTCTAGTTGAAGCATTAGCATGTTTCCCAGTGTAAGCACTAATTTTTGCATTACACTCTTTACCATCCTTTTCTACTTGACAAATAAAAATACTTTCATCCTCATTTAGCTTAAAATATTGAAAGACTGCTGATTTTCTACTAGGCCCATGCCTCATTACTAATAGGGGCTAATTAAATTAATAATTAATATATTGCTAATTTTTATATGGTACCTAGTATCCTAAAATAGAAATATGAAATTCATTTGCTAAGATTTACCAGAACAATAAATCAAATGTGGAAATGTGAATCTAGAATTAGTTCAGGAAGATATTTATTTAGGGCAGAGTAGTATTCTGGTAAATTGTTGGCATATAGAAATTGAATCAAAGAGTCGGGAGTCGGCCATTTTTCCCTACTCCGACTCCCGACTTCAAAAAAGCCCCGACTCCCGACTCCGACTCCCCACTCTGGTTGCATTGGTATGTGACAAATTACTAATCTGACATGTGACAAAATGTGACAAAACATGAATTTTCATATGTGACCAAATGTGACAATCAGGTTGAGAGGGCCTGGCAACACTGGTATTCTGAGTGAGGTCTAACATAAGAATTATATAATTTACAGATGACTTTCTTTCGAAACTCTCATTCCTCTTTATAATACCTAGAATTTTATTTGCCATATTTCTAGCCTGTGAGCACTATTTAGAAAATTTTAGATCACTACATGTTTTCCAAATATAATGTACAGCAATACCTTGCACAGCGCGGTTAATTGGTTCTGGAATTTGTCTGCGCTGTCCAAAACCGCACTGTTCAAAGCATTAGAAATTAGAAAACAATAGGAAAATTGCGCGCTAAATTTAAAAAAATTGACGAAAATACAAACCGTCCTACATCAAAACCCGCGCTAATCAAAACCGCGCTGTTCAAGGTATTACTGTAATGTAATATTTGGTAATATATTTGGTACATATTACTGATAGATAGCTAACTATAAAATTGATTTTTGCATGTGATGATAGCAAACCTTTTTGTCCCACTTGCTGATGGGTCAGAAGCACAGAATCAATCAGAGCATGGGTGAACTGAATTGGTCAGGGTTAAGTTGTGATATTTTCATTAAAATTCTTTTATACTACAAAGGTTTCCTGTAGGTTTTGATTACGAAAATTAATCAAAACCTATCGGAAATTATTGAATGTCTGGTCAGGTCAACTGTACACCCTTGACAATTGGTTAGGTTAAGCTGTGATATTGTTGCGGGGAGAGCGAATGAACTTAACTAGAATAGCGTAACTTGGCTACTTCTTGATGATGGGAAACGAGAAGGTCCCGGGCGGTGAAGTTTTTCTCACCTCCACTGACTGTCACTGAGGGGCAAACGAGACTCCCACACTGCCGAACCAAGAATGGACTCGACCCACTAGCTATTCCAAAGATTAACACTGTGTCTGAGTCGGGTCCACTTGAGAACCTGGAAAGCCTTGGCTTCAGGAAAGGTGTGTGCAATGTACACCTGGCAATACTTGAGGACTTCAACCAAATATGGGCATACACAACAAGCAAGCAAGATTTTAGCAAACTGATTGTGAAGTAAACCAAATGTGGCTGAATGAGAAAAGCAGATATTACCCTCTGAATTGTTTAATACAGGGAATCTAGAGGTATTGTCGATTCAAGGACCCTGGGCTTGTCACAAGGAAATCCTTGAAAGTAACGACCCCAGTCTATGAGGACAAAGGCTGAAAAAAACTAGTTGGTTAGCAATCAACTTGAATTATTTACAAGAGCTAGAATGGGTTATGAGCTTGAGTCTAAACATGGCTTAAGATCAAGAAACGGAAAATCCAAAAACCCTGAAAGGGTATTCTATACAAAGGTGCTTACAATTACAATGACAAAAATACTGGACAACAAAAATAGAATTTCTAGAAAAAGATAAAAACTTAACCTATGCTAGAATGGTACAATTAGACAACACAATCGACCTCACTGGACCTAACATCCTTAAGCTAGACTTGAGGTCAATCCAATCACACCTATCTATTATTCCATGTCAAGTCAGCCACCTAAAACACTCACCCCTTTCAATTTTGCTCATACTTGGCACAATAGCAGATATACATGCCAAACTTAAATTCCCAAATTATTAGAGCTGACTGACCTTTGGTTACTGAGATACAAGGTCACAAAGTTGTGACATTTTGACCTTTTTTGCGTTAAATGACTATTTTCAAAATGGTGTAACTAAAAAACTATTAAAGCTAGAGCATTGATTTTGGTCTCATTTTAAAGCTCTTTAGTAGCCCCTTGTTCATTGTCTCTTGTTAAATATCTACTGTGAAAAATAAAAAAATCCCTTCAAAAGTTGACCTTTGACCTTGAATAAAAAAAAAAATACTTTCTAAAAAATTCAATTTTTTTACATTAATACCTTGAGTCATGTACAACAAAATCCCAAGAAGCTGTAAGTGGCTGATAACTAGTTCAATGTAGTGATGGGACGATTGTCATATTTCATACAATCGCTGTTGCGATTGCGATTGCGATGTTTTAGCTTTAGCCTCACATAACGCTCATTTATGCTTTAAATATACCTAAATGCGTTACCTACCATAGGGTTAGCTTGATTTTTTAACATTCCAATTTTACATAGAGCAAATAAAGAGGTGTACTTATTGTTATTATTAAACCAATTTTTTATTCTGTTTTCAACTAATTCGCAACCCGTTTTCATTTCTGTTTTTGACTTATTTATTATTTATTTATTATTCCGTATTGTTGTTAGCTAAACTTTCCTTTAAGTACGCATGAAAGAGCAGCTTTCATAGCAACTTTTGTAGAGATTTAAATCTTTTGTTCACAATCGCAACAATCGCACTCATTAAATGCGATTGCAATTGCGATTGCGATTGTAAAAAATGTGCGATTGTATCGCGATTGCGATTGCGATTGCGATGCATCGTCCCATCACTAGTTCAATGTATAAAAAATAATGAATTCAAGCAACATTTTGAAAAAAGTCATTTTATACAAAAATTGTCAAAAAGTCATGACTTTGTGACCTTGTATGTCAGTAACCATATTGTTCACATTGTCTGAGGCAGCATTTCTGTGAGGCAGGATTGCATTCCATAAAGGCAACACAATGACGTACATTCTTAATAGGTGTGTCATCATTTGCAGTTAGTTTTTCTAATTCAGCTCCTACAAACATAAGTTTGGCATTCTGATGAATTGTACAGACACATACTGAGTGAGTTCCTGTTGCTCCAGCAATAACACACTGCTTTGGACGCAATTCTGCAAATTTACTGAATCCCACCTTAACCAAAGGATTTCTTTCTTTGAAAATATGATAGGCTTCTTTTAAATTGCAAAGTAAAAGATGCTTTTGCAAATGTATCCTTCCTCTTTCATTGTCAATGATACTACAATAGTCTTTCTTTCCTGGCATTGTTCTACTGATGTCTTCTGAAAGATAAAATGCTTTAATAGCGTCAACAGTATCCTGTTTAATTCTTTTCCCACCCTTTGGATTTGGGTCTGAAAGGACACCTTTTTCTTCAACTATTTTTTTAGCAATAGATGCTGTATGCCTTGTTGTGTTAAATTCTGAAGCAATTTTCCTAATGCTCCAACTTTTGGGCAATACAGTGAGGATTTTTATTTTATCACTTCTTTTAGTATTTTCATTTTTGAATTTTTCCTTGAGTTGATTTATTATTTCTAAACAGTCTACATCTCCAGATGGCTCCTTAAATTGTGAGTCAGAAATCTCTTTTCCTGCAACTGTTTCCATTCTCTTCTTAACTGTCTCTGTCACCTTGCTTAGTTTTTTAGCTCCATATGACTTTTGCTCTACAAGCTTTCTCTTTTTTATGGGTGATTCACCAATTGAAACAAAAGAAGCATTCAAAGTACACATCTCATGGTTTTGCTCTGAAGTTGATGCATCACTATTGTCAACATTTTCAATTTTCTCAAGATCTTCAGGTGGTTCACTACTACAAGAAGAATCATCATTTATGTCTGAATTCAAAGTGCCTATTCCTTTCTCAGGCAAGGACTCAAGATGTTCTCTACACTGCTTACAAAGTCTGTGATGTAGTGTTAAGTGCAGATCGGCAAACTTATTTACAAGTTCCTGTGGTACAATTCTGAAACTCTTCTTTCGACACTGACCTTTGTGACGCAGCAAAGGATCAGCACACTTCTGTTTCAGTTTTAAATGTTCCATGTTTGTACTCTGAAATCACAAAAGCACAAAGAAAATCCTGAAAAGAAAACAATGAACAATTAATGAATTATTAAATAAATTTTTATACATGTATTTAGTAAAAAATAAATTAACTTTAACTTGAAGTCAGGAGTCAACTCTGTAAAGTTGACAGTACTTATATACTAGTTGGGTCTTTGGATCAGCACTACTCCAGTAGATTTGGGGCTGTCGAGGGGTTTAACCCTGGTTGTCTTTTAAAAGACTTCTTTTGGCACAGGTCACAAAAAGGTTTTTGAACTAATAATGTTAAGTTGAACTAAGTCTTCACTGACACTATATCAGAACAGAACTTTTAAATAAATGAACTGACAAAAAAAATCTAAAATTGAAGAATGATGCCAACTTCACTTATTTTTTATACATTGAACTAGTTATCAGCCACTTACAGCTTCTTGGGATTTTGTTGCACATGACTCAAGGTATTAATGTAAAAAAATTGAATTTTTTAGGAGAAGGTATTTTTTTTTTATTCAAGGTCAAAGGTCAACTTTTGAAGGGATTTTTTTATTTTTCACAGTAGAGATATTTAACAAGAGACAATAAACAAGGGGGCTACTAAAGAGCTTTAAAATGAGACCAAAATCAATGCTTTAGCTTTAATAGGTTTTTAGTTACACCGTTTTGAAAATAGTCATTTAACGCAAAAAAGGTCAAAATGTCACAACTTTGTGACCTTGTATCTCAGTAACCAAAGGTCAGTCAGCTCTAATAATTTGGGAATTTAAGTTTGGCATGTATATCTGCTATTGTGCCAAGTATGAGCAAAATTGAAATGGGTGAGTGCAAAAAGTGCCATTTTGTGGCTGAGTTGACATGGAATGACCCTAATATAGTTAAGCCATGGAGAAGCAAAACCTGAAACTATTGGTCCTAGCAATACCTTAGCCTGCACACCATTATGCACAGGCAATGTCCATTATCACAAGGCACTCTGTTTTATCTTGACTTTTTCTTTTCCTAAACAAATTGAGTTGGCAAGCTAGAACTTCCACAAGCGGAAACCAACTGTGACTTTAAAAAATTGAAGGCAAAATTTTACTCACTAGAATTAACAAGCAAGAATGCTGAGCTAGTCAGGCATTAAGCAAGACTAACTCTGCCACATGGGGGTTACAGTGTGGGTTATCCTGAAACAAGAAGAAAACAAGAGGTTAGTGAAGACGACCCCACTACACTCCCCCCTCCGAGCGGTGAGTACCACCACTCAAAAAGTGAGTGCAGCGAAGCCCTCTCCCACATCCAGTCTTTCAAGGAATTGCCACCTCCCCATCCTGACACCAAGCTCCAAGTTTTCCTTTCTCCATGGCTACTAAACACTAGACAATTGTATGTATACATGAATCAATAAGAAGGTACTATCACCTTCAAAACCCTACCTAGTTACAATATAAATTTACACAATTAGTGCTGGATCCATTCAGTTTTAGCACTCTTTTATGAGGTCCTTTCCCTAAGAGGCTATACACAATCCTCCTTGCTTGAAACTGAAGCCACCTGCATTCGACTATTGTCCTTGATTAATATCCTCACTAGCCCATCACTATCAATGTACCTTGGCCCTGGTCCACCCATCCATACCTCCTGATTGGTAGACATCCCTACCAAAGGTGGGGTCTGCTTGCTCCAGGCTAGAGGTAACTGCATGGGCTGGCCATGCCCCTTGATGAGCAGTCCTCCAGAACCCCCTCCTATGTAGACAAGAATGGTGGTGCATACTGGAGCAAGACCTGGAAGACCCTCCTCAGGCTGATTCTTGAAGAGTGGAAGAGCCAATAATGGCTCCATCCCTGAAAACACCTCCCATGAAAGTAGGAAGGCGTGATTGGGGGTGACTGGAGGCAGGTAAGGACAGGGACATGCACTGGAAGCTGTATGCATGACAATCAAAGCAGTTACAAAGTGGGTGACAAGTGAGGGCATGTGCATGAGTCAGGCAGAGGCAAGCAAACCAAAAATTACCGCACTTAACCAAGCTCAAGGTATGGTATTCATTATCACTATGTGCAGTCACTTTGTTCTAGAAAATTTACACTAGCTTCCTCCATGGCTTTACTAGCTAGGCCCTACCTATACATTATGGTACAGCAAGATATACCTATTTTTATATATATCTTAACCAAGGCTCCGTAAAGCCATTACAAAAACTAGATACACCATTACCTTAAACCTAGAAATACTTATTTTAACATCAAAAATATAATCATAGTACCATCAACTTAAATACAATACATAATCCTATATACATATATACATAATTAGACAGGGTCTAAAAAAATCACTTAATTGTTAATTAAATTAATCATGAACACATTCCAGAGGCCTAGAGGGTACTAATGGTAACTCCATTACAGGACTTCTGGAATGAGTTCATGGAGGAGAATCACCAGCCAACTCTGAATTACTCCCAACCCCCTCCTAACAGACTGGAGTCATTCATGAGCTAGTTCACTGTTAGCTTGTAATAAAGCCCTAGCTTCTGAACAGATATCTTTGACTGGGGATAAACTTAATCTATTGGGAGTCCTTGAACCAGTTACCGGGCTAAATTGCCGCTCTCGAAACTAATTGCTGGTCTAACAGCTGGTAAATCTGCTCCTCATCATCCTGCACATGTTCTAAAGTGTTCTCCAGAGCTTCCACCAAGGAAGAAAGTTCTGGGGAATCACTATTGGGTTAAGGTTCATTCGGACATGGAGAACTCTGTCTTGGATCTATTGAACCACCACCTTCTGGATCTAGACTCCCAGGAAGTTCCTCAGGATCCATCACACCTTAACCGACAGCACTTGAAGGAGCACTATGAGGAATAGGAGACAGATCCTTGATTTCCTCCACTGGGGAACAAGCTTCCTTCTCAGAATCACTACCAAGGTAGTCTTGACCCTTTCCAAAAGTGACATGTTTTGGTTGAGAATGAGGCCTAGACAGAGGTTTGGGTGAACTAGACAAGATACCTGGAGGATTCACTTTGGATGGCACCTCATCCGGGAATCCAGAAAAGTCAAGTTCAAAAGAACTTGAAGAGCATTCAGAGGAATCTGAAAAACTTGAACTTGAACTTTCACTCAGATCAGCAAGCCATGGTCTAGAATTAACCCTATTCTGATCTGGAAATCCTAGAAACTCACTCGAATCACTACTAGAATCAAAGAGATCAGTCTCATCTTCTGACGAACTGTCCCACAAACAAGAAAAGCCTGGGGAACAAACGAACATTTGGGGTTTCAAACCCTAGAAAACTCTCATCCTCCTCCTCTATGCTAGCCCATGGAACCTGAACTAACCTGGAATAACTAGGATGATTCCTCAAGAAATTGGGAGCCTCCTTCCAGCTCCTCAACTGAGAATGATGAACTCGACTCATGGATAAGTGTGGCTGCAGATCTGGATAAGCTGGTGAAATGACGTAGGTCACACCATTCTCTGCTGCTCGATCAACTTGAAATGGCCCACAGTACTTGGGCAGAAACTTGTTAGAAACTAGATTACCTTTTGGAACAACATTTCAAATGACAAGTTGCCCCTTGGTAAAGGGACAAAAACCAGGATGTCCTGGATACCACTTCTTGAACTGGAGTGGGAATAGAAACTGGAATAGGATCTGGATGAGCGGATGATAACAAGAACTGGGCTGGAGACATAGTTAACTCAGAATGAATCGTGCCATTGTAGGTCATAATGGCCTTTGGGAGATTCAAATCCCACGAGCTAGAATCTTGAACAAGGTTCCGTAGAAGCTCACCAATGGTACGGTTGACTCTCTCGACTGCACCATTGCTCTCTGGATGGTTTGGGGTTGTGAAAACGTGAGTGATCCCATATCGAGATAACATCTGCTCGAACTCCTGACCCCTAAATTCTGGACCATTATCAGTTAACAACCGACAAGGCCGGCGCAAAAGAGTGGGCAACACTCGGAACTCGAAAAGACGGGCAATGGTACTGGAAGTCTTGTTGGGAAATGGAACAGCCACTACCCACTTGGAGTAGTGGTCCACCACCATCAAACATCCTAGATTCCCCCGAGGTGTTCTGGGGAACAATACTAGATCCACAGCCACCAACTCAAATGGTGCCTGGGTCACGATCTTCAGGGTAGGTGGAGCCCTGATCTGGCTGGAAACCTTATTGAGCTGGCACTGGGAACAAGATGTGACCACCTCTCGCACAACTTGATATAACTGAGGATGAAACACTTCCCCAGACAAAACATCTAAGACCTTGTTTCGGCCTATGTGTGCCATCTCTAGATGGATAGTAATGGCCAGCTCAATCAGGAAATTAAAAGGTACTAGAACTTGGGGAAACATTTCTGGTTCATTGTACTTAACTAGAAGACCATTCTCGAAGTAGATATCTTTAAGATAACGGCGATATCTCACTAGAGCTTTAGGACAATACCCAAAACAACCCTTATCTAGATAGGACTTAAGTTGTCTCAACACACGATCACTTTTTTGAAGAACCTCAAGGTTAACTTCATCTAGAAATGAACATGGACGCAAATTTCCAACTACCAGTGGTTCTTGATGACTGGAGGGTTCCTCCAACTCTGCCAGAAAAGTAGCGAGAATCTCACCCTCCTTCATGACTCTGTCAGTGGACAAATCCAGGTCAATCCCAGTGGCAGACAAGAAATTTGCACCCAGGAGAAAACAACAAGGAATAGCTTGATCTTCAACAAGAGCAAATGGGTGATCATTAATAGTTACTCTAGAGCCAAGTGACACAGTAAGTTGTACATAGTTATAAACTACCACTTGCTTTTCAGCCACACCTTGAATGTTAACCAGAATATCTTGTGAATAATCCTCAAATTTCCTAAAATTTCACGCCAGGCTACTCGAGATATGAGGGAGATCTCAGCTCCAGAATCCAATAAGCACAGTAGGTTTCGTCTTGACAAGTGGGACAACTGCTCTAAAGGCACCTGAATGTGGACAAGCAATATCCACCTCAAGGGTGGGAAAATTGACTTCACATTCTACTAGACCATTCTCGATCTCCAAACTTGAGCAACCTGCCCCTATTGGTTCTGAATCCAAGTCTCTCTCATACAAAGAATTTAAACAAGTCAAGAAGACGGGACAAGACTGAACATATTTATTGGATTCACTCAATAAATTGAAATGAACACCACCTAGACACTGGACATGCACCCTATCAAGAAGTTCTGAGGGTTCTGTTACACGCTGATTCTTGACTTCAGGGTGGTAAATTAGAGGGTTTTCAGTACCAAAGTGCAATACAACATCCACTTGATACATCTCACAGAAAACTTTCAAGATCTCTGGTGATGCTGGCTGCCCTGGAATTGTCATAAGTCGAAGATGTTGCTTCTGCTTGCTATTCAACTTGATTCCGTATTTGTAGGATGACTTAGCAGTTCTTCCACCAACTGCTTTCGAAGAAATACTGGACTCTCTGGAACTTCACGATCTAAGTCATGAACAAGAGCATACCACAAACACTCGATCAAGGAATCACCTCCCCCCTCCGGCTTAAATCTTACAAGTAAGCCCTTGGGGAGTTCTGCTGAAATTGCTGTGGTGCCCTCTTCATGCTCAACCTGGAAGTGTCTGGATAACGCATCTGCAGCTTGATTGTCTTTGCCTGGAACATAACGAAGCTCAAAATCAAACTCAGCAAGATCTTCAACTGTTCGAGCAAGCCTGTCATTGACTAATCTCATATTATGGAGATAGAACAATGCTTGATGGTCCGTGTTCAGAATGAATGGTATTCCGTACAGGAAGGCTCTGAAGGTCTTGACTCCCCAGCGCATCGCTGCTAGTTCACGCTCTGTAACCGAATATTTCTTCTGAGGACTAGAAAATGTCATTGATGCATGAGCAATGATCCTGAACTTGAGTAAGACAAGCACCTGCACCAATGGCTGATGCATCCACCCACAAGTTCAATTTCTCTGCTGTTTCTCGATAATCAGGAAAAGCCAGTTCTACCTCATTTTGCATCTCTGCCTTGAGCGTCTGAAGGATTCTTCCATCTCTGGTGTCCACTGGATAACTGAATTCCTTGATCTTCCTGTAAGTTCTGATAAGGGTTTAGCAACTGCTGAACACTGTGGCAAGAACTTCCTTTGGAAATTCACTAAGCCCAGAAATTCTCGAAGTTCCTTGATGTTCTTGGGCTTTGGGAAGTTCTTCACCTTCTCCATACTCTGGCGATTTTGACAATCCACTGGAACTGACTATATGACCTAGAAATGGAACTGGACTGGAACCATCTACACTTTGGTGGCTTGATCTTGATACCATGTTCTTCTAAAACCTTGAGGACTTTTTCAACTAGCTGGAGATGGGCCTCGAATGACTTTTCCATAATTAGAATGTCGTCAATATACACTAGAACCTTCTTCCTTGAAAATCCCTTCAGCACATCTTGCATTTCTCTCTGGAAGGCTGAAGGCGCGTTCTTCAATCCAAAACTGAGTTTCTTGAATCTCCAGTGTCCATGAGGGGTCGAGAAAGCTGTATAATCTCGACTCTTCTCCTCGATTGGCATTTGATAATAACCCCGGACTAAATCCAGGGTGGTAAAGAACTTGACACCATGTAGACTGTAGACAGAGTCTGTCAAGTTTGCCATCGGGAATCTATCAGGCTTGGTTACCTTGTTCAGTTTACGGTAATCCACACACAAGCGTATGGATCCATCTGGTTTCCTAATTGGTACCACTGGAGCACTCCAAGGAGATGTTGTAGGCTCGATAATTCCTAGCTGATCATCGATGACTTGATCAATCGGTTCTGGAAATCTCCTTGGTCTGAAATATTGGCGTGTCATCGTATAACTCAATACGGTGTGGAGTCATCTGAGCAGTCCCCACATCAGAATCTCCTCGACTAAGAACGGCTTTTCTGGAATTAAGCAAGTTATAAACTTGAGATTTCTGGTGGGAATCCAGCTCAGGTAAGTCAATTTCTGAAGTTAGACGTTCTGGTGTCCATTCCGGAAAAGATGAGACCAATTCATCATCATTTTCTGATTCCATACCTACACAATGTACTTGATGTGTCACTGTATCATTAGTGTCTTCTGGATTTGGTGTAGGATCGAGTTCAACTAGAGTGTAAATGTGTCCCATATTCTACCAATTTACAATCCCTGGAACACCTACCACTTTCTCTCCAAGATGCACGCTTGAAACTGTCCCATCATAGAACCATTCACCCGAATTTCTCGAACATGGACATGGACATGTACCATCATCATCTACTCCTTGATGTTCCCACTGAATTTTTACTTCTACAGGTCCACAATCATTCACCTGCACACCTTCTACAGCCCAACACTTAACCTTGTAACAAATCCTTTTGCACTCTTCTCCATTCGTCCTAGATAAATTTCCCACGTAGAACCATCAGTGTTCTTCCCTGAAACCCGTCTACGTGCTAGACTAATCTGTAATTTGTTGGCCCGCAGAAAATCTAAACCTAGAAAAATGGGATATTTAAAATCCAAAGTGGGAAGGATAAGAAACTTGAAAGGGGACATTACAATGCCATGCAAAGAAACTGCGAGTAGGACTGAACCCATAGTTTCCCTCGAAGCATGACCTACACCTCGAATTGTGGAAATATCTGTAGTATCTATTGGAATCCCAAGTTGTTGTGCCAGTTCACTGGAAATTAAGCTAACTTGTGCTCCCGTGTCAATTAACCCTGAATGTTAGTGTCTTGAAGGGTAACATCAATTGTTAACACTTCCGCAGGTTCAAGTTCGGCAAACTGGACACCTCGAAAATGACCTCCTGGAATATCTGGACATGAACGTCTCGTCTGCAATGTTACACCTAGGTATTTAGGTTCGAGGTGCTGGTTTAGGTGTCCATGAAGATGCTAGAGGATTCAGTTCATTTCCAGTGGTTTGTGGATACTGCTGTTCTGAACTGGGTAATTCTGGATGTCCAGGGGTGGCATCATCACCCACTCAGACGCTACATCATGTCTGGTTGGTATTCATCTGGAGAGGTTTTCTGTCATCTTTAACTGGGATCTCATGATGATAATCGGGTTCTTGAAGATCATATCTTGAAGATTGGACTTCAGCTTCCAATGAGCCCCTGATCTCATTGGAACTGATTAGTTTCCCGACTGTTGTTGATTGTTGTGGGTAGATTCATTAGTTTGGTTTCCTTGAGACGAATTTTCTTGACCTTGTCTTCTAGAAGGGCAGAACATTCCTGGATGAGGTCCTTGACACAAAGGACAGTGGTAGGAAGGTGATGTCCTGGAGCTTGATTGTCGTTGCTGCTGATTGCGAGGGCAATCTCGAACCATATGATCCAGACTACCGCACATAAAACACGCTCCTTTCCATCTTCTGCAGTCCTGTTGAAGGTGTCCCTTCCTTGCACACCACTGACATATCTTGACCTCTGTCTCTTCTTGGGATCTTGACTGACTGGAGTTTCTTTCACACTCCTGAGAACGTTGTTGTCCTCCCTGCTGATTTCGATCTTGAGATTTTCGACGATCCCTTCCTTGACTTTGACCTTGGGGACTTCTGATTTCCATTTTTATTCCTAGAATTGACACGAGTTCCATTCCATTGTCCTTTTTCAACTTGGTTGTTTCGATATTGCTGGTTAGGTGTCTCGGTCTGGATGACACTCTGGAAGGCTTTGAGCTGGAGGGATCTGCACCGGGAGAACCTCAATGGTTTCTTGCCTTGGAAGGGATGGTCCATTACTTGAATGCATGGCCACAAATCCTGAATGTTGGACCAAGTCACCTTCTTGTTATGCAAGGTCTTGTTCTCGTTGATGATCCGAGTCAGTTGTTGTGACAGCCCAGCTGGAACTGTCTCCAAGAACTTCCTCCTCAACTCCTTGCTTGTCTCGAGTGCTTTATTTGGGAAGGCCTGGTGAGCCAGAGTCTGAGTCTTGCAGCATATACATCTGGTGTCTCTCCAGGCTTCATTGTCGCGTTCTTGAATTCTGACACCTTGCCAGTTGTGAAGGTTTTCTTCATTCTCTTGTAGCATGCCAACAATCTAGCCTTCATATCATCATATGCCACACTGCAACCCCCATAAGCATTATACAAATCTGAATTTTCCTGTTAGATGTTTTCCAAGTGTTCCAGTCCAGTCTCTCCATTCACAAGTAAACTTGGCTGAGCAATGACGTTCAAAGGCTTCTAGATATTCAGGAAAAGATCTTCCACTTGACACATCAAATTCATCAAGATCTGGAGCACTGGTAGGATAAACTCCTGGTGCCATCCTTGAACCGTTGTTACTCTTGAAATGGAGGAACACTTAGTACGTTTAACCTTCCTCTCAGCATCTGGAAGACTGGAGGTCTTATCTGAAGAACTGGAACTGGAGCTGGTTGATCTATTACGTTGTGTCTTGATGGGTTTAGGAGATGCCAGCTTTGTCTTTTCTTTCTTGAAGGTTCATGTTCCTCTGCTGGTACCTTCTTCCCTGTTCGAGACATTCTCTACATCATCCAATTCTCAAGCTCGGGCATTGAGTCATAAGAATCTCTCTCTAGATTCAGCCTATCCTTTTGCTGCTGCTTCCTCATCAGCTGGTCCACCTGTTGCTGCCAATATGAATTCTGAAGATTCAATTCAGCATTTTCCCTTGATAATTGGTCATACTTAGTCCTTAATTCTGTGTTTACATCCTCGAGTTGTTTCACTTATGTTCCCATGCTTGCTTTGACTCTTCCATGGTCTTCTGCTGCTGGGTCATGAGAGTATAAGCTGACCGATCTGGTCTTCCAATTCTTGAAACTCAGCCATCTTGGTTGTCTCGCTGGGTGCCTCAGTAAACTAGCCGCGTCTTATCCCGGGTCTGGGCACCAAAAATATGTTGCGGGAGAGCGAATGAACTTAACTAGAATAGCGTAACTTGGCTACTTCTTGATGACGGGAAATGAGAAGGTCCCGGGCGGCGAAGTTTTTCTCACCTCCACTGACTGTCACTGAGGGGCAAACGAGACTCCCACACTGCTGAACCAAGAATGGACTCGACCCGCTAGCTATTCCAAAGATTAACACTGTGTCTGAGTCGGGTCCACTTGAGAACCTGGAAAGCCTTGGCTTCAGGAAAGGTGTGTGCAATGTACACCTGGCAATACTTGAGGACTTCAACCAAATATGGGCATACACAACAAGCAAGCAAGATTTTAGCAAACTGATTGTGAAGTAAACCAAATGTGGCTGAATGAGAAAAGTAGATATTACCCTCTGAATTGTTTAATACAGGGAATCTAGAGGTATTGTCGATTCAAGGACCCTGGGCTTGTCACAAGGAAATCCTTGAAAGTAACGACCCCAGTCTATGAGGACAAAGGCTGAAAAAAACTAGTTGGTAGAGTTCTAAGGGTTTATTAGCAATCAACTTGAATTATTTACAAGAGCTAGAATGGGTTATGAGCTTGAGTCTAAACATGGCTTAAGATCAAGAAACGGAAAATCCAAAAACCCTGAAAGGGTATTCTATACAGAGTTGCTTACAATTACAATGACAAAAATACTGGACAACAAAAATAGAATTTCTAGAAAAAGATAAAAACTTAACCTATGCTAGAATGGTACAATTAGACAGCACAATCGACCTCACTGGACCTAACATCCTTAAGCTAGAGTTGAGGTCAATCCAATCACACCTATCTATTATAGTTAAGCCATGGAGAAGCAAAACCTGAAACTATTGATCCTAGCAATACCTTAGCCTGCACACCGTTATGCACAGGCAATGTCCATTATCACAAGGCACTCTGTTTTATCTTGACTTTTTCTTTTCCTAAACAAATTGAGTTGGCAAGCTAGAACTTCCACAAGCGGAAACCAACTGTGACTTTAAAAAATTGAAGGCAAAATTTTACTGACTAGAATTAACAAGCAAGAATGCTGAGCTAGTCAGGCATTAAGCAAGACTAACTCCGCCACATGGGGGTTACAGTGTGGGTTATCCTGAAACAAGAAGAAAACAAGAGGTTAGTGAAGACGACCCCACTACAATATTTTCATTAAAATTAACAATTAACTATCTATCAGTAATACCAAATACAGGGTGTCCCAGGAGAAAATGTCAAGAATGCACCATTTCACTCTTTGGGTATTTCTAAGTAGAAAGTATTATATTGATATGGGTCTGATTCCCAACCATTACTGAGATACAGGCCTCTACATTTGGGTAATTAAAACATAATAAAAAGGCGATCTTAGATACTATTTAATGACACTTGTGGTTTACAAAAGGTACAAACATACAATACACCATTGCACTTATTGCAGAATGGTTTCAAAGTGACCCCCTCCTTCTTCAATGCATGTGGCGAGCCTCCGATCCATCGACTCTTGCCAAGGAAAAAGAAGTTCATTTCTGAGGTTTATGAACGCATCCAGCCGGCATGGCTTGAAATGTTGCTTGAGCACTGCACCTCCACATTTGCAGAGTACACAACACACCCTGAAAAGAAACGTGACTCAGTGAGCAGGTGTTAAAACGTACCCAAATAAATAATGTGAGGATCTGCACAGTTGCCAATGTATCATTAAATGTTATTGAATATTATCTAAGATCGGCTTTTTATTATGTTTTAGTTACCCAAATGTAGAGGCCTGTATCTCGATAATGGTTGGGAATCAGGCACATGTCGATATAATACCTTCTACTTAGAAATACCCAAAGAGTCAAATGGTGCATTCTTGACATTTCCTCCTGGGACACCCTGTATATTACCAAATACACAGTATCCAAACATAATAATGCCTTTTGATGGACCAATGTGCCCTGATTTGGTGAATATTAGTTCTGATTTAGTGAATAGGCCTATTAGCTCCAATTTGGTGATATCGGCTCTGATTCAGTGTTCTTACATACCCAAAAAAGATCAGGATATTGTTGGTATTTTTAATGATTATTTTAGTTCTGTTTTTACTGAAGAAAATTTAAATAACTTTGATTTTAATCCTTTAGATTCTGTAAATTCAGGTATTCTTGATCTCATTCATATAAGGAAGGATGATGTTAGGCAAGTGAGTTGTACATTGAAGTACTAGAAAGAATTATAAAGAATAATATTTAAGATCATTTGGAAAATTTTAATCTTATCTCAAGTTCACAACATGGATTTAGATCAGGAGGGTCTTATTTGTCTAATCTCTTAGACGTTTTAGAGTTTGTAACTGATCAGGTAGATAATGGAAATGATGTAGATGTTATTTATTTGGATTTTAGTAAAACATTTATAAGTTGGAAGTGGAGGTGGGAGCACTCTTTCTGCTGTCCTTCAAGATTTTTTACAAATTATTAAAGGATTATATTACATTACATTTCATTTGGAAAACATGAAGCCACTGAGGCCTATTGAGGCAATCCAAGTCATGAGCTAGCTATATTTTATAATAATAATAAAAAAAATTCTTGCAAAATGTCAATCTCAAGTCAGCTAACTAACATACAACTATCCAATACCATCAAAGCAGCCTACATAAATTAAACCAAGAACACAGCATTCACAATCTACAAACTATTTCATTCATGAAAGTGTCCAAATCTTTCTTAAAATTTACTAATGAGCTACCGTACTGTTTACCACATCATATGGCAAGTCATTCCAAAAATCATCTACTCTATAACTGAAAAAGTGTTTTTGCAGATCAAGTCTACAAGTCTGTCTTCTAATTTTCTTCTTTTGCACGAGAGTTATCCATCAGTCTCTATTGAGAAAAAGTTATGTACAATATAGAAAATTCTTATGAACTACAAAATGACCTTGATAGATTAGTTGCCTGAGCTCATAAATGGCAGATGAAATTGTGTTCAAAAATGCAGTCATGCATTTTGGCAGAAATAATGAAAACTTTAGTTACGAGATGCAAGGAAACTGGTTGGAGGATGTTAGACAGGAAAAAGGTCTTGGCATTATAGTTAGTAGTGATCTAAAATTTTCTAAGCAGTACCATACTTAAGAGGCTAGAAATAAGGCAAATAAAATGCTAGGTATTATTAAAAGGAATGTTAGTTACAAGAGTAAGGAAGTCATGTGTAAATTATATAATTCTTATGTTTTGCCTCACTTACAATATATACTGCATTCAAGCTTTGGTCCCCTCAACCTAGACATAATATTGATATGCTTGAAGGTGTTCAATGTTGGGCAATCAAGCTTATCCCTAATCTAAGAAGATTGGAATACAGGGAGATATTAAAGGAACCGAGTACCTATGTTTAGTTTTAAGAGACATTGTTTGAAGGAAGATATGATACAGGTGTTCAAAATGTTTTCATCTTTGGACAGTTTAGATGCAAGTCTCTCTTTTCTCATTAGAGGCTGATGGAATAACTCAAGGGCATAATAAGAAAATTGGAAAACAGACTTGCAGGGTCATTCTCTGTCAGATCAACCAAAAAAATTGAAATTAACACCCTCATCTCTCATATTTTGCTGAAATTTGGTTTATAGGGAGTTTGTGAGCCCTGAATCCATTTCTGAAATTATAAGGTCAATCCGACCAACGGTTCAAGAGATATGACCTCGGGCAATTTGAGGTCACTCGCGAGGTTACTAACATTTGGCGAGCCATAACTTGGGTAATAATTGTCATAATTATATAAAAGTATATATATTTAGAATCAGAAAACGACAAGGAATCCAAATATGCAAGTTTTAGAACTCTAGGTTGAAAAATAAAAAAGTTACACTGTAACCAAAATTTGAGGTCACGATTTGACCTCTGGGGTATCAAATGAGAATTTTTTTTTTAAATGTAAAAAATGAAGGCATAGGCATTGGCTATTAGAATCAGCAAAAAAAAGTTTGTTTATGTTAGTATTTTTCATGTAACTAACATATAAGTGAACACCATATTCATAAGTTGTGCGTCAATTCTACCTATTTTTTCACACTTAAGCTCATAATTTGACCTATAGAAATTAAAATTACATTTTTTATAGATATAAAAAACAAAGTCAGAGTTCTTGACTAATAGAAACAATCATAAAAAGTTTGTTTATGTTGGTACTTTTCATGTAACTAACTTATAAGTGAACACCATATTTATAAATTGCTTGTCATTTCAAGGAATTTTTATATCTTAGCTATCAATTTGACCTCAAGCTCCAAGAATTTAATAAAAATTGTATTTCACTGCTAATCTACACTGGCAATAATAGTTATAATAGTGAAAGGGGAAGACTAAGCTCACATGTAGCCTAAACAAACCTGTTGAAACATGTTGCTACTTGTCTAAGTGCAGAATCAACACAGATAGTTGCAAAATTCCTTGTCTACAGGTTAGTACAGTTCCAGCCAGCACTGTGGGTGGCTGGTGGGTATGGTGTTTTAATGAGCCTCAGAGACTATCAAGGCCTAAAATATTAAGTGTGTATAGCTATATATTTTCTAAAAAATATATATTACCTAATTGTAAATCCTATATCTTTACAGATCAAAATACAATGGTTCGGCACTTGAAATACTGCCAGGACCCTATTAAAAAACACAAGAAACGCATAACAATCAATCTTAGAAAAGTGACTGATGTACTTGTTGAAAAATGTGCTGGAAGAGTGAAAAAAGACTCATTATTGTGTGTGAACTGCTGGACACTGATAATGAAAAACCCCACTATACTTAGTACCACTGAAAACAACGAGTCTGAGCAGGATTCAAATGAATCATCTACTATCAGTGGCTTGAGTAACATCTCTTCAATTCAAGATCTGGACAATGACAGTGATTGCTTGATAAAGGAAAATCCTTCAACTTCAGTTGAACCAGTTCTAGCATTTCTGGACCAAACACCAGTTAAAAAAAGTAAGTAATAAATTAATATAATAACTTATACTTTACTACAAGGTCTGTTTGATCTACTATATAGCCAATTATATAGCATTTAAGGTACTATAATTAATATTTAATTACTAATATTCAGGTGTGTGAAACCTTTTTTTCTGTTCTTTTCAGAAGGGCTGTCATTAAGCCAGAAAAAGCGCAAGGCTCGTGGTAAGCTATCATCTGCTCAGAAACACCTGAAGGAGAGGCTAGAACTCAGTTATGGTGTTCAAATTACCAAGGAGGTAAGTGATACTTCAAAACCTGAAACTAAATCTGAAAAACATCTAGAGAAATTAATGAATGAATTGAAACAGTCATTCCTGGAGAGCAAATGTCACCATCACAAACTACAAATATTGACACACTCACCATACACAATTGAAAAAACAGCTAGTTTCTTTCAAACTACAACATACATGGTGAAAAGAAGCCATTCACTTAAATCAGAACATGGAATCCTTCCGAAGATTCCACTAATGAGCAAAGGAAAAGTGATATCTGAAGAACACAAAGATATAGTTAGAAGATTCTATGAGTCAGAAGAGGTTAGTCGTATGTGTCCTGGCCAAAAGGATTGTGTGAAAGTTATCAGTGCTGAAGGTGCAAAAACGATTGGTCCTCGGGAATTTAAGAGAGATGTTTGAACTATATAAAAATGATGAAAAGAATCCCAAAATAGGATTTTCCACATTTGCAAAATTACGGCCATCATATTGTGTGCTTGCCGGTAGTGGTGGGACTCATTCTGTCTGTGTCTGCACCTACCATCAAAATTCAAAATTGCAGCTGGCTGCATTGGGAGAAAGAGGTCTTTCATACAAGGATCTTATGGATTACAGTGTCTGCAGTACAGAAAGAGAGACTTGCATGATGCAACTTTGCAATGATTGCCCAAGAGAAGAGGGTGTCCTGGATTTTCTTGAGTTACTTGACAGTGTGAAATCAGCTCCAAATGAAATATCTTACAAGCAATGGGTGACTGTTGACCGTTGTACAATGGTTGATACGGTGGAGCCACTTCATGAATACTTATCATCCCTAAGCATGAAAATATCCTGCATGGTTCGTCATCACTTTGTTGCTCAGCAACAATCACAGTACTTCAAGCAGTTGAAAGAAACACTACCACCTCAGAGCGAGGTAGTTATAGTAGGTGATTTCTCTGAGAATTATTCTTTCATTGTCCAGGATGCTGCCCAAGGGTTTCACTGGGACAATTCACAGTGTACAGTTCACCCTTTTGTCATCTATTATAGATCATCTGCAGACCAGGAACTTAGCCATTTTAGTGTCTGTTTCTTATCTGCATCACTAAAACACAACACTATAATGGTTTACTCATTCATATTGAAGCTTATGACATATGTTAAATTCAGATGCCCACAATTGAAGAAGGTGCACTATTTCTCAGATGGATGTGCTGGCCAATATAAGAACAGATACAACTTCACAAATCTCTGTTACCATGAAGAGGATTTTGGTCTGTCTTGTGAATGGCACTTCTTTGCTACATCCCATGGCAAAAATGCATGTGATGGGATTGGAGGAACAGTGAAAAGAGCTACTGCTCGTGCCAGTTTGCAGAGAACTACAGAGAGGCAAATTCTTACACCAGAACACATGTTTTAGTTTTGTGAAGAAAACTTGAGCAAGAAGAAAAATTTTTCTTTGTAACTACAGCTGATTTGAAAGATGCAGAAGAACGGTTGGAACATCGATTCAAGGATAGTAGGGCTATTCCTGGAACTCAGAAATATCATAGATTTGTTCCCCTAAACAAGAAAGAACTGATGGTGTATCCCATTTCAAGTGGCATTGAAGAAAAGAAAAGAATAAGGAAAAGTCATTTTACTAATGAACCTGCAATGCTTGGTAACCTAAAATGTGTCAAACCAGGAGAGTATGTTGGCTGCATTTATGACATGCAAGTTTGGTATGGAATTGTGGAGGAATATTGTGAAGAGTTTGATGATTTCACTGTGAACTTTCTACATCCCTCTGGGTCATCAGGATCAAGTGCATATTATTATCCATCAAACAAGGATTCATGTGCAGTGCCAGGACATCATATATTAACTGTAATGAGTTGTCCTACCCTAAGAGGAGGCAGCAGAATTCAATACATTTTTCCACAAAAAGAAATTGATGAGAGCATCGAGCATGCAAAAATTGTATTAGGCTAGCACATGAATCCTCTAAGTAGGTCTTCCCCTTTCACTATTATAACTATTATTGCCAGTGTAGATTAGCAGTGAAATACAATTTTACATTTTTTGCCTTTGTTTTTATATCTATAAAAAAATGTAATTTTAATTTCTATAGGTCAAATTATGAGCTTAAGTGTGAAAAAATAGGTAGAATTGACGCACAACTTATGAATATGGTGTTCACTTATATGTTAGTTACATGAAAAATACTAACATAAACAAACTTTTTTTTGCTGATTCTAATAGCCAATGCCTATGCCTTCATTTTTTACATTTAAAAAAAAATTCTCATTTGATACCCCAGAGGTCAAATCGTGACCTCAAATTTTGGTTACAGTGTAACTTTTTTATTTTTCAACCTAGAGTTCTAAAACTTGCATATTTGGATTCCTTGTCGTTTTCTGATTCTAAATATATATACTTTTATATAATTGTGACCATTATTACCCAAGTTATGGGTCACCAAATGTTAGTGACCTCGCAAGTGACCTCAAATTTCCCGAGGTTATATCTCTTGAACCATTGGTCGGATTGACCTTATAATTTCAGAAATGGATTCAGGGCCCACAAACTCCCTATAAACCAAATTTCAGCAAAATCTGAGAGATGAGGGTGTTAGGCACTGGTTGATCTGACAGAGAATGACCCTGCAGACTTAATCTACAAAAATTCTTTTTCAGTCATAGAGTAGTAGATTTTTGGAATGACTTGCCATATAATGTGTTAAATAGTACTCCTTGATAGGCCTGAGTGGCTTCATGTTTTCAAAATGAAATGTAATGTAATGTAGCTGTATGGCTGAGCACTCTAAACTAATTAAAAGTTTTGGGATGAGTTTGGTAATGTTATCATCATAGTGTCAGACCTAAATGGCAGTAGTACTAACCCACATTTCTTTTAAGACATGTAATCTACAAAATTTGTGTTTGATCATGCATTTTCATTTCAGATTGACTTTTTTCCATTGTTTAATGTTATATTGTATCCTGTCACTGTATGGCATAAGAAAGAAAAATGAATGTCTTGATGTGCGATTTATGTGGAAAAGCTCATGCTATTGAGGATTGTAAATTATTTAGTGAACATGAGAAGGTAATGTAAGTCTTGTAGTTATTAATTTGGTGAAAAAGCCAAGATATTTAAATAAGAATAGGGCCTTACATATATTGGTTGTTAAATACTTGATATATTTTATTAAGTACCACTGTTAACTTTATTCTTTGTAGTCTTTTGAACTAGGCCTACAACTTCAAATGCCACTGTCCTATCAAACATTGCCAAGTTGGGTGTATATTGAAGACAATCAAAGGAAGTTGATTACATGCAGAGAAATTGAAAAGTCATTTAAAATTGGACCTTTCTTAGCTCCTCAGTCTTCTACTTTAAACAAGAATATTGACTTTCCACTATATGTAAGCTACCATAAAGTAATTGCTAGTGGTTTTATGAAAATTAAAACTATAACTGAAAGTGATGATAACTGATCATGCACTTGGTTAAAAACAATGCAAATTATAGTGTTTAGGGCCTTCTTAGCCAAGCCATGTAATTTTGAAAGTTACTGTATTTCCCGGCGTATAACACTTTTTTTCCCCCAAAATACTCCAAAAATCACCCTGCGTTAAAATTAACTTGTTAAAATTGTACATGTGAAGTGAGGTAGGAGGTATATTTTTTCCTAAATTTTTATTTTCCTAAATTTTCTCTTCAAAATTAGGGTGCTTGTTATACGCCGGGAAATATGGTATACCACATTGTATCAGATATTATCAAGTGTTGAATATATATAGGCAACAGTGGCGGCTTCTCAGAGGAGAGGAGGTATGGAAGACCGGGCCTCCTCTGTTTTTATCACTAAAAACTATGAAAGAGGATTTTATTTCATAGTATTAATTCTATGATTGTAACATGCAGAAAGTAGTGCATCTAACACTTTGTAATCTATTTTATTTATATAGTATATATTATAGACAATTTTGGGCCTCCCTTTGTGCCTCCCTACTCTCCCTCACCACGAGCCGCCACTGATAGGTGAGGAAAAATTCATCCTTTGAGTTTTCCCATTGAACTAAGTTTTAAATTAATATTTTTTCAGATTTATATTTCCAATAATATCAAACTGTGGATTGATCAGTCTGATGGAAATAAATGTAATTGGCTTTCATTGATTCCAGCATCTCCTTGTAGTTACAACTTGGTTGCTTGCCAGGTAAAATTATTATAATATACCCTCTGAGTTACGAGTAATCAACCACATGCCATCATGGAACACTAAATCTTGTTGAAGTTTTCTCTGTTTTTTCTCCTAACTTAGGTTCTCTATATTTTTCCAGATTGCTGAGAGCATTTATTATATTGTTGTCAAACGCATCAAAGTTGGGCAAGAATTAAAAGTGTGGTATGCCCCATTTTACAAGCAGAAGATTCCTTCAGAAATATTAGAAGGTGTTATTCTCTCATGTGCAAAGAATGAAAAAACTATAGAAGAAACTATTGAAATTGAGAGTGAGAAATCCATAACTCATTTGAGTGTGAGAAGTGAAATTGAAGATTCTGAAACAATCTTTACACATGCAACATCAGTACTAAATGAAAGTAAACTTTTAGGAAATTCCTATATTCCTACGAATACAACTAATGTAACATTAGGAAGTGAATCTTCTACCAGCCAAGTGTTTGGCATGAGCTCTGTATCAAATACAAGGACTCTTTTAACATGCTCCATCTCTATTCCTCCATCTTTGATCACAGTATTATCATCATCTCTAGCTACATTGCAATCAAGCACATCTACTCAACCATTGTTTTTAATTCCAACTTCATTTCCAAGTGCTACTTTAAATACAATAAATCTAGAACCTTCTCCTTATAACACCTTATCCTGTCTTCCCTTAAATTTTAAACATAATGAGCTAATTCCTGTTTCAAATCAAAATGTTCCCTTTCAGCCATCTCATAATCTAACAGAACAGGAAGATGTATCTCAAATACACTTCAAACAAAACTGTATCTCCTCCATAGGTTCTGAAAATGTTACATTAGAAATGTTAAAAGAACTGAACTGTCAACCTAGTCAAGGAGAAACCTCAGAAAGTTTTCCAAATTATCTAAAAAATTATTCACATTCAAATACTGTTAAAGAGGAAACAACTACTACTCACCTTGGTAATCATTTCAATTTACTTTCTCTGCAAAGTATAACCATTAACAAAAATAAAATAATTTTCACTCATCAATTCCCTGAAAAAGATTCAAATAATTTTCCCATAAAACATGAGAACAAGTTTAAGAATGTTTCTCATAAGCATAAAATTACTGAAAAGAAAAAAGAGAAAAATTCTAAGAAGACAATCATTATAAATACCAAAGAAGAAATGAGTAAGAGGAGAAGGGATTTATACACTGAACCACTTAATAATTTGTCAAATATTTTCTTGTCTGAGAAGAATGATATTGATAATTGGGATGTTAGGTATGAGATGATTTCTTTGTGTGTATCAAAAGATGCATCAGCCACCAATGAAATACCTGTTAGTAAAGTTTTAAAAAGACAGAAAATTAAAGAAATTTCTCCTATCAAAGGTAAGTGTCTGAGTAATGAAAGTTAATAAACCAACATTTAATAGCTTCAGACAGGCGTGGACTGGCCCGTGGCTGGGGGGCCCTAAATTTGTTCAACATATTACTATATAAGACCTCATGGGTGTTCACAGGAGTAAAAAAAAAGTGCCAATATGGCAGTGTATTGGCGACAAAATGGCATTAAAAATTTTCCACTTTTTTTAATACTAGTAAAATTGATATTTAAATTGTTTAGGGTTATTAACTTTAGTTTATTTTTTGATAAATTATGTCCGTTTAAATAAATTTATTATAATATATTTATCTTATTTGTTGAAAATTAATTAAATATGTTAAAAATTGCTATGTTGCCAAATGCATTTCTGAGATTTCTAGTATAACCAATCAGCTCTCTAGGACACTATTTTTGGCGCGAAAAATAAAATTAAGTAAATAAAGTAAATATTTTTTAAGCGGTGTCGCATTTGTGCTGGCGTGCCAATTTTTTGCTCTTGGTCTTTATAACGAGTAATTCACTGAATTTTTATTTAAGTAATTGTTAATTTTTTATATTTTTAAGCTTTAAACACACAAATATCTTAGGAGCTGAATAAAGGCCAGCAGGGCCCAGCCAGTTCAACCTAGATCCCAAGAACCTGCATACCCAAACCTACAATCCACACCCCGAATAATTTCCTCATATACCTTTTTTCTAAATGCCTTTGAAAACATTATTCATTGCTATTGTGTGCTATATAAATATATATATATTATTATCAGAGGCATAACTAAAAGAAGAAAGGCCTGTGGCCTACTGTTGATAATGGGCCCCTCTGTAATAGTTTAAGTAAGTGACAGTTTAGTTTGGGATTGAAAAAAAGTCTTTCTACTTGAACGTTTTCTATGATTTTCATGAGTAATTTTCATATTGTAATGAACATATATATATATATATATATATATATATATATATATATATAATATATATATAATGAATAAAACCACGAAGGAAAGGAAACACAAAAAGGTGCTCAAGCGCTTTCGTCTAATGACATCCTCAGGAACACTGAAGTACATAAAAGGTTACGGCCTATATATAGGTTACAGAAAGAAAGAAAAAAAAAGAAATAAATAACATACATACACACAAACATATATATATATATATACATACATATCTACACACAGAGGCATACAGATTTGTAAGGAAAAATATCGATTTTTAGCACAAGATCAAATGAATTATAAAAATACAAATTTATACTGCAAATCTGCCTGGGTTTTAACACTTTGCCTTTTAGAGTCAAGTTTCGATATACAGTGGAACCTTGCTTAACGAGTGCCTCGTATAACGAGAAATTCGTATAACGAGCCAAAAGAATGGGGGAAAATTACCTTGCATAACGAGCGACACTTTGCTTAACGAGCAAGAAATTGGGGGAGAATTTGTCAGGGGAGGACGAAGAAACGCCCGTAGCAGAACAACAACCCTCCAGTGCAATAAGGGAGATGCTGAGATCTTGGGAATCTGTTGTATCATACGTTGAAAAGCATCATCCTAATAAGGCAGTGACTATGCGATCTACAAATTTATTTAATGATAATGTTATCACGCATTTTCGTCAAAATTTAAAGCGTAGACAAAAACAAATGACTCTAGACAGTTTCCTCGTGAAAAAGGATCCAAAAGAAAGTGAAAGTGCCTCTAAAAAATTTAAAGCTAGTGACTGTGAGCTCGTCGAGAATGTTATTGCATTGAACGAAGACGATTCTCCTCCTTCCCCTCAATAACCCTCTCCTCCTCCCCTGTCTCTTCATTTCCTTTGCGTGCGTCAGGAGCACCTTCTCTCTTCGTAAGTTATTTATAAATTTCACCGTTTACTAATTATTTACATTCTCTTTTGGGTTAATTTTTATTAATAATCTTTTCATTTCATGCAATAATAATTTAAAAAACGCCTTTAAATATCATTATAAATATTATTTTAAGTATTTTTTAAGCATGGAACGCATTATCATATTTTACATTGATTCCTATGGAAAAAATTGCCTTGTTTAACGAGCATTTTGCATAACGAGCACAATTCGGGAACGAATTATGCTCGTTAAGCAAGGTTCCACTGTATATAAAAATAAAATGAAGATTAAAAGTTAATAAAGTAGCATACAAGTTTACCAAAGATTTAGCGTCCTACCCTTTTTATCTAAATTTGTTTTGAAGGAATTCAAAACAACAGGATCGAGTTGAAAAAGACCTTTGCTTATGTTGAAGTTATTTGAAAGTTGGATAATGGCAGACTCAAGAATATTTCTATTAACAATGTTGCTAGAATGAAATAAAACTGAAGCATTATTCCAATCAATACAGTGGGATAACTCTGACAAATGGGCAAAAAGAGCACTGGACAACTGTCCTGTTCGAATGGAATATTGATGCTGTTTTATACGTGTGTGCAAATCCTTTCCCGTCTGACCTATGTAAAAGGAATCACATTGTTTACACCCAATTTTATAGATAATGCCTGAATTATTGGTAGGGCTATTTTTTACTATGATATTTTTCACAATATTGTTATATGAAAATACTACATTAATATCCAAAAGTTTAAGTACATTAGCAATGCCTAAAAAGCCCAGGAAAAATGGAAGTACTGAAATATTCGTGATTCCTTTTACATAGGTCAGACGGGAAAGGATTTGCACACACGTATAAAACAACATCAATATTCCGTTAGAACAGGACAGTTGTCCAGTGCTCTTTTTGTCCATTTGTCAGAGTTATCCCACTGTATTGATTGGAATAATGCTTCAGTTTTATTTCATTCTAGCAACATTGTTAATAGAAATATTCTTGAGTCTGCCATTATCCGACTTTCAAATAACTTCAACATAAGCAAAGGTCTTTTTCAACTCGATCCTGCTGTTTTGAATTCCTTCAAAACAAATTTAGATAAAAAGGGTAGGATGCTAAATCTTTGGTAAACTTGTATGCTACTTTATTAACTTTTAATCTTCAATTTTATTTTTATATATTGAAACTTGACTCTAAAAGGCAAAGTGTTAAAACCCGGGCAGATTTCCAGTATAAATTTGTATTTTTATAATTCATTTGATCTTGTGCTAAAAATCGATATTTTTCCTTACAAATCTGTATGCCTCTGTTAATCCTCTAATTTTTAATTTTTAATTTTTATTTTTACTTCTCCGTTTATTGCATATATATATATATATGTATGTGTGTAGATATGTATATACAGTGCCTGCGAAAAGTATCCGATCACCCTGGAAATTTGTATTTTTTACATAAAAAACAATGTTTAAATGTATACTAACCTTATATTAGTATTTTGTCATCTGTCCTTTGGTTTGGATGACTTGTTCTAGACGTTTTGGCATGGATTTAATCAAGTTTTGACAAACTTCCACTGATATTTCCTTGCACCATACCTTTTTGATGGCTTCTTGTAATTTTTCGACTGAGCCAGTGTCGTGGCATTCAACCTTATTTTTTATTATTAGCCACATATTTTCTATCGGATTGAGATCTGGACTATTACCAGGCCAATCCAAAATATCAAATTTATTGTCAGTAATCCATTTTGTCACTATTTTGGCCCTGTGACATGGTGCACCATCATGCATGTATGTTTTTGTCCTTTGGATTGCCATTGCCATTGGAAGTTTATCCTGTAGCATTGCTAAATACCGTGCACCATTCATAGTTGTGTTCTTCGGAAGAAAATATAGGTTTCCACGCCCATAGTAACCGAAACAACCCCAAACCATCACACTTGGAGGGTGTTTCATTGTCTTTAGGGTGTATTTAGGGTCCATCCTATTTGAGCCAATGGCCCGGCGAACCTTTTTTGGACAACTTCTGAATGTCAAAAATGTCGACTCATCACTAAATAAAACCTTCTTCCAGTCATCAACAGTCCAATGAATATATTTTTTACAAAATGCGACACGTTTTTTACGCAAAATATTTTTTCATTAATGAACGGTTTCTTAGCAGCATGGCGAGATGGTAATCCGAGTTCTTTTTGGAGCCGCTCCTGGATAGTTCGTTCAGAAACACCAGATAACAAATTATTCATATTAAATTTTATTTCTTTCGCAGTTATTGTTGGGTTTTTCAATACTAAACATTTCATAAGTTTGTCTGTTCGTGAATTTGTTTTTCTCGGTCTGCCAGATCGTTTTTTAGGGACTGGCGTGGTTAGGCCGGCATTGTTCTTAGCCCGTGACACCCATAAATTAACGGTACTTTGGGATATGTTTAATTCCTTAGCTATCTGTCTCTGTGATTTCCCACATGTATGCAAAGCAACAATAGCACCTCGACAATCACTCTTAAGTTGTTTTTTAGCACACATTATTATATAAATTTTATTTACACCACTTTCTGTAAAAAATAACAAAATATCAATAAATTTACACAAACAGTGAAATCTGACAACTTTGAGACACAGCCACCCGCAACGAAGGCTACCAGAACACTAATTTGAGAATGCGTTGGATAGCTCTCATATCAGCGAGCAACCTCAAAGTTACCAGATGTCGCTAGAACAAATAGAAAGTGAATTATGTGTCTCTGAATATCAAGGGAAAATATTGTATTTTCTTGAGTGATCGGATACTTTTCGCGGGCACTGTATATATATATATATATATAGTTTGTGTGTGTGTGTGTATGTTATTTATTTATTTTTTTTTTCTTTCTGTAACCTATATATAGGCCATAACCTTTTATGTACTTCAGTGTTCCTGAGGATGTCATTAGATGAAAGCGCTTGAGCACCTTTTTGTATTTCCTTTCCTTCGTGGTTTTATTCATCATAAATATCTTTCACGTGTTACTTTCGTGAAATAATTTTCATATATATATTATATAATATATATATATATATATATATATTATATATTATATAATATATATATATATATTATATAATATATATATATATATTATATATAATATATATATATATATATATATATATATATATATATATATATATATATAAATGCAAACCCAAAAGGAAAAAGAAAAATGATTCCAAGGCCTTTTGTGTATTCAGAAGTACACCTCGTCATTCCCTGACTGCGTATTAATTAGATTTGATTTTGGTTGAGTTCAAAATTATATTCAAAACTCGTGGGGATTTACAGGTCATGACAAAATTACTAGATTTTTAAAACATCCATAAACATTTTTTTGGGGGCAGAATTTACTGAAGCTTTTTGGGGGCCCTCTCAGTGACACCTGGCCAGTGGAAATTTTTGAGCCAGTCCATGCTTGGCTTCAGAGTCTAGGGTGGAGTGAAAAAATCAAAAGTGCCAGGATCAAAATTGAGGGGGGTCTAGATAGTTGTCTTTTGTCCAGAATTAAACTTTAAAACCAATGTTGGGTGGTTGCATACAAAACTGTGACTGCCACCAGCCAATTTATACAAATCATATACGCGCACAACAAAATTTGAACCCAGTGACCTATCTCAGGTTCTGGACATGATAGAAAGAATTTAAAAACTGTTTATGATGTATTTTTTACCTCTGAAGCAGATTAAAACATTTGCAGAGGGCTGCAGGCTCAATAATGCATCAAAAAATCCATATTTACAGTATATTATTTTTGACCAAAAATTGCAATTTTCAGCCTTTTTGTTTTTGCAAATTTTTTAGACAATTTGTCGTAAATATGTACAATTTTCTACTGAAAATATTACAAATCAACTTAAGATTAATCTAAAGTATCACTCATTAAACAAAGTAATAAGAAATAATCACGTAAACAGCTTCAGAATATTGTATTTTTATGTTGAACACTTTCATCAGTTTTCTTGATTTTACCCTCCTCTTTTCTTATGACTTTACGATATTTTTCACGTTCTCTTCTCAGCTTGTTCCTGCAAAGTTCATAGTGCAAATTTACTCACTTTTAAAGACAGTTATTTAAGCAAGCTCCATAGGTTTTGACTAACAATATTTAAATTTCAACACTTGTTTGAAATGTATGCCTTTTTGTGAAATACCATATTTTTCGGTGTATAAGATTAACTTTTTTTCCAAAAAAAGGGGTCTCAAAATCACCCTGCACTGCTGAGTGAGATTTGGTAGACTCTTCCTATTTTGTTGTCCTGGATTCTTGTTGTTCACTGACACCAGCTGTTTCATCATGTGATTCCAGGCTGCCCTGACTTGAGAGACTGTTGAGATCACTGTCATGTATTGCTGCTGAGCTTGATGGAACAACTTGAAAACTCTTCTAGAGCTCTCTTCCCTGGGGATAATAAAATACAATATGATTATGATACAAGAGAGTTTACCAAAGATGCAAAAATAAAATTTTATAATTTGTAGCACAATCATTTCAAGAAACCCAGATTTCCAGTGGCCATTAATCAAAAGTTTTTTAATTTATACTGGTCAAAAAGAGAAACGCAATTTTTGAGATTTATTAATAAACATGAGGACTCAGTATATAGTAAATGATTCTTTAACATAACAAACAGTTAATAACGCGTATGGCCACCCCTAGCCACAATGCAAGCTTGGAGTCTGGCCCTCATCGACCTCAACAGTCTCTGCAGGAAAGCAACAGGGATGGCCCTCCACTCTTCAATAATTGCATTGGTCAGTTCCCTGATGTTCTGCGGCTGATGCTGATGTCTGCGAACTCACCATTCAAGTTCATCCCATGCGTGCTCTATCGGTGACATGTCTGGGCTGAAGGCTGGCCATGGTAAGGTCTGCACCTGTTGTCCCTGCAGGTACGCCTGCACTATCCTGGCTGCATGAGGTCTGGCATTGTCCTGTTGCAGGAGCACCAATTCTGGATGTTGCCTCATGAATGGAAGAACATGTGGGTGAAGAATCTCATCCCTGTAGCGCTGGGCAGTCAGAGCGCCATCAACAACCACCAGCTCAGTTCTTGAAGCAAAGGCAATTCCTGCCCAAACCATGACACTTGGTCCTCCCCATCTGTCATACTCCACTACTGCAGCATCTGAGTATCGCTCCCCTGGTCGTCTGTATACCCTGACATGGCCATCAGAATTGGACAGTCTGAAGCGAGACTCGTCAGAAAAGAGGACTTGGTTCCACATTCTTTGTGTCCAGTCACGGTGCTGATAGGCCCATTGCAGGCGTCGTTGCCTTCTTGCATCAGTGAGAAAAGGACCTCTGTAAGGCCTGCGGGATCGGAGTCCTGCATTACGGAGTCGGTTTCTGATGGTCTGGTCACTAATTCTGTTGTTGTGGATACCAGGTGTCTCTCTGGCTGTCTGACGAGCATTCCGCTGCCGATGACGCAGGTGCTGCAGTACAATGTGGCGATCCTGGCGTTGGGTCATCACACGAGGTCGCCCATGTCTTGGCAGGTCCTGAACACTTCCTGTGGCATTGTACCGTCTAACAAGCCTAGAGATTGTGCTGGGATGCACATGCATTCATTGTACAACTTGGACAGCAGACATGCCTGCATCCAACATGCCCAAGGCAAGGCACGACCTCTGTTGACCTCTGAGAGTCGTGGCATGCCTTAGTCGCGGGAAAAAGTTTGGTTTTTTCAACGGGCAGTGTGTATTCTGTGAAGTCAAAGAAAAAATGCATGCCTTCATAAAGAATACATTCAATTTAATCTCTGTTTATTGTTTGTAACAAAATGGCGTCTTAGCCGGGATTAGTCAGGTTTAAAAACATGCACTAAGTGGCTTTAAAAGATTTGAACAAACATTTAACCATAATCTTGAAACTGTGATAATACCACTAACAACTTAAATTTTACACCATATGCAAGCTAATTGCGTTTCTTTTTTTGACCAGTATATAGATTAAACTCGCTGATTCTTTTCTTTTGCTTGCTCCTGCTGTACTCCTCTCCTTTGGTATCTGATGTCTGCTGATGTAAGGCATTCCTTAAAACCAATGTATCATCCTATTCTAGCTGTTTTATAATCCTCATAGAAAGCATAGTCTTCTTCTGTCATTTTGAGTTGATACAAATGTTCCAAATCTCTTCTCCAATTTGAGTCCTCACAGAAGATGTCAAACAACTTGGAAGTTTTTTAAATGAAGGAAGAAAGATCACTCTGGAACTTGTCTCCACATTTCTTTTTTGGATATCTATCACACCTACAAAATTACCAAAACTTAAATGTTGTGAATGCAAATTTCAATTATAAACATTATAAATTTATTACTGATCATTCTTGTGATTTGAAAATCACTGAATCATATGATTATGTTAATAAAATTACTGTCCCAAACAAATAAATGTAACTACAAAATTTACAAAAGTATGACATATTTTAAATCTTTTTATAAGGGACTGAAAATTTGAGTCTTACCTCAAAAATTCTTTGACTAGATCCTGAATCTTGCTGGTGATACTGGGGCGTGAAATTGAATAGACATTGCACCAAATCCAGTGTTCAATCAGACTTAGTGCAACCATATTAGCTGCATGTCTGGTTGTCCAGTTCTCTTCTGCCATTACATGTTGGATGACATCTTTACCAAGGGGAAGCTTTCCATTAGGAGAGGAGTCTTTAAAATCTGTGATCTCCATCAAGAATTTTAACTGTCACTGCGTCTTAACATCCTATTATGCAGTATTTTTTGGCAATAAGGTTATCAAAATATACGTATTTATCAATTCTATAAATTCAACCTGAAAAGGAAAATATAAAATATAATTTCAAATAAAAAACAAAATATATATTTGGAGAAAAAGGGCTGAAAAATTGCATTTTTTTAGTAAAAATTATGAAATATGGATTTTTTGATTTATTATTGAGCATGCAGCCCTCTGCAAATGTTTTAATCTGCTTCAGAGGTAAAAAATACATCATAAACAGTTTTAAATTGTCTTTCTATCATGTCCAGAACCCGATATAGGTCACTGGGTTCAAATTTTGGTTGTGGGTAATTCCAGGACAAATAGACAAATGAAAGTGCCAAATGTACACTCCACCATCTCCAAAATTCATGAAACTTGGTGTGAGGGTTGGTTTTGGTCCAAATTACAAAAATCCGAATTTTTTTTGAAAATTGGTCAAGTTGGTCAAATTTTATGGCTTGACCAAATTTTGGTCAAATGAAAAAACCAACAATTTTCAAACGTAAATATCTCAGCTGCTAATTGTGGTAGCGTAATAAGTCTTAAATGATAAAATATGTAAAATGAACTGTAGTTTCTAAATATGTATCATTTTTTTAGGGTAACAAAAATAAAATTATGATTTTTTGGAAAAAATGTCAATTTTTTTTTTTTTTTTTTTTTTGCAATTTGGCGAAGATATCATTTTTCGAAAAAAAGACCAAGAATAAAAAATGTTTATTTGATGTATGTACACTATAATAAGTAATAAAAAGTCAGCTTATAGTTTATTATAAGGCTCAAAACTGAGTTTGAAATTAAGTAATAAAATTTTTTTTCAGACGATGAAGATTTATTACAGACTTGTTAGTCCAAAAAAAGACAATTTTCAAATCATATAAAAAATACATGTAGATAAACCAAAGGAGAAAAAATCTTTTAAAATATATGTACAATGTACATACATAACCTCTCTTACATTTAGGGACAGAATATATTGACAATAATAATATAATGTTTAATTTATAAAGCGCTTATCAGAGTATAAAATACTCTTCCTAATACTACACATACACAAGTCTTTGAGAATGAATTAAGAGACAGTATTCTCATCCAGTGAATCCAAATTTTAGACACTAATAATATAATAAGAAAAAAGAATTTGAAAAGATTTTTATAACTATTAAGTAGATACACAAATCTTAGATAAAAATTTTAGAAATATTATATAGACAATCTTAAATAGTATATATTTGATAGAATTTATTTTATCTTTGAAAAGTTATTTAATTCTTGAAGCGGAAAAATGTATTGTATTCTTGTTCCTCCTCGTAAACTTGCTTCAATACTCCCAAATATATTTTCTGTTGGAACGTGACAAACATCATCTTGCGCAGGAAAAATGTATGAGGGACATACGCCCGAAGGATGGAGAAATTTTATCAGAAAATCATCATATTCACAGGCAAAGGACTGGACTAATCCGAGCCATAGTTTATTTTCATACATACAACCCACAAAAGAGCCTGTTTCAATTTCACGTTGAGAGACAGTATTATGTTCTTGATCCGAAGCAGAAACTCTAATGAGCTCTCTTATTTCGAATGACTGTGCAGCTAGGGTGCACCAGCCTATAAGGGGTGAAATTTCAAACTTCAGATATTGATTCGGCCCTATGATATTATGGTTACAATCCCCAACAAACCTTCAGTGTCCACGTTTCAAGCTGTTCTGACAATATTTAGTGGGTCCACCTCGAAGATGAAAATTTGACAATTGTGGAATTTTATTGTTTTACTAGAAAATCTTGTGTAAGCGTTGTAGATTTTGTTTGAAAAAAAAAAATTGTAAATATAGTTAGTTTTAGGCAAGTTTTAGCCTCAATTCATGAAATTATCTGTCTTTTTAGACTTTTTTTTGTATTATTCTGAGAATCATGAAGTGAGTTACCAGGATGCGGGATGAGGACCCAACTTGCCAAGCATCCCACCGACCACCTCCACCTATTAAAAATGGTATTTCATGATAAAATACTTGTAAAAATTGATTTATTGCTTATTGATATCTTAATTCTTCTTCTTTGTCCTTTTTTCTTTTAAAACAGATGATAAAGAAGCTTCTCTCTTTCTCAGATTAGGAGTGGCTTTCTGTCAGCTTCTACAACTTGGAGAACATTTTGAAGATGTTCTTCAGTCCTTGCAGCCTCATAAAAGTCACTGCATAGTTTTACTGCCCTCTCAGAGCCATCATTTATGACATTTATAGCCAAAAGTTTTCTTTGGAAGATATAAATGATGCTGTTATTTTCTATTCAACAATCTCAACCATTAAAAAATCATAGTCTAACTGTAGTGAAGAGAATATGAACCATGAGTTTTTGTCAACCAAGTCAGCTAGTGTGGTTTCCGATCATAGATTGGTAGGGAAATTAGGCTTTCCAAAACTAGATCCATGTCTACCTTCTGGAACCACTGTCTCAATCTTGTGTGGTTTATAGGAAAGTAGATGGTTTGTTATAGCACGAAGTTCATTTTTGGAACCAAATCGCTGAATAATACAAAGAGGAATCATCTCTGATAAAAGGTACCAGAGATGACATTTCAAAGATGTTAGAGCACTTTTTGCTATTTGCTTCAGTGAAATGAAGGTTGCAAAGTCCTCTTAGTTTCAGAATTTGTTGCTTGTTTGTGATTGTTACTGAAGGTAGTTTTCGAGATATTATCTTCTAGTAATGCAATTTTTAGAGCATATATTGCTTACTCATCATCTGGCTCTATGTATAGCACCAGGTCGCTGAAGGGTTATATCCTTATCACTAGGTCCTGCATTTAAGTATAACACAACTAAGTCAGAAAAATTGTTTGTAGTCATATCGTGTATGTTGCTTTTCTATATTACTTATTTGAATTGCATAATCAGTCCATTCCTGAAGAATCTCCTGGACAGCTTTGGAGTACTGATTGAAGTCAATTTTTTTCAATTTTTCAGCCTTGGAAATCCACTGAAACTTTTTCTCGAAATCTGTTAAAGACATTAATTTCTGGTCCACTCGAAGTTTCTACTTTCATGTCCTGAAACACATGACTCCTAATAACTTCACCAACATGATGCCTGCATGCAGACCATAATAAAGGCCGTCCAATCTCTTGTTGGATAGTTATGCATGCAGCGCTCACATGTCCCGTGTTGGTTGCTGTAGTGTCGAAAACCAAGTTCACTATTGAATCGGAGCAGTTCCACAATTTCAGTAGCTTCAAACTTCTTCAGTCAAGTTTTTCCCAGATTGGCCACTGCCACCAGCACTAGGATGATATGATGGAATACCAAGTAGTTTGAGATCCATTGAATTTCCAACTGATACGGCTAATTGTTCTTCTATAACATATTTATCCTGCAGAGTAGAAATTATTTCAAATCCCAATGAAGAGAGGCCAATTTAGGAGGATTCCAGGATTTTTTAATGGAACTTGAAATTTTTTGGCTATTCGCGTCTTGCTCTATCAGCTGTAGCATATGAAGTTGCCACTGCCTTAGTGTTACCACCACATTCTTCAACAAAAGCTTTTGTGAATGCAGCCTGTTGTGCCAGTCATTTTCATTCTTGATGCCAAAGAAACAAGTTTCGGTCTTTTCAGAATGTCATGAGGAATGATAGCTTGAGTACCTAAACAGACTGTTGACTGTGGATTTTCCATCTTTTTCAGCTCCATCATTAGCTTCTGACTCACTTTCAATGGTAGTTGTATCACTTGTGCTACTGCTTTCTAATTCAACATAACTGCAAGAGCTTCAGTGTCTCAATTCCTTTTCTTTTCTCACATTTTCTTCACATTTTTGAAAATTAATGCGCTTCATTTTGGATGCTAAAGTTTGATCATGAGCTCCAAAAGAAGCAATTCTATCCCTTGCATAGATTGAAGAAATTGTATATCTTCTGGATTACTCATAATTTTTTCGGCATTTTTAATCCACAGTGGAAAAGTCATTTTAAGTTGCATTTCCATATCTTCTAGTCTTGTCTTGTACTTTGTAGCTCTCTTCTTTTCAATGGAATTTCTCTCAGTTTCGCATTCTTTTCTGACAATGAAATTATTTTCTCTCATGCTTTTTTCTCAGTAATCATTGGTATGTTGGCTTTATTGTAGAATGGTTGAATTTCTGTTAAAACAATTTTAGCTATATCTCGCTTAGTTCTTCTCTCTTTTAGACCCTGTTGCTGGTGAAATAGGAAACATCTAAGAACTTGTTCACTAGCGACATCCTACAATCTTTGCATCATTATTTGTGATGCCAGGCCCTAATCCAAATATACAGGTTTTTTTTTCGTGTTTTTACATCAACTTTATCTGCACCACTTGAACAAGTTTTACACACTAGAAGTGGCTTCACTGGCTTTACCACTATTATCCATATATCATATATCAAAAATTGACCTGTAATAGAAACATAGATTAATATTAAAGTAGTCTAATGCCTGAAAATAAGAAAAATAGCTATAGGTAATTTCATGATGGCAATGATGTTTTAATAGTAGCTATGGCTTAAACACAAGAAACTAAACATACTAGGCCTATAGTACCTTAAGGATCATTCAATTCAATAAAAATAAGGTATACTATGTGAAAAAATAATTTAAGGCAATTTATCCCAAAAATTGTCATTTTTGTAAAAGTTTAGGAGCTAGGTGGACCCAGTAGATATTAATCAATTGACCTGAAATTTTGCATGTGAATTTTTTTTAGGGAGTGTAACCATAATAATGTACCGTAGGGCCAAATCATTTTTTGAAAGTTGCCATTTTTTATGCACCTACAGTGTGCACTCTGAGAGAGTGGATAAACTTTCAACAATTCTTGGAAATTGGGACGAAGCAATGTAATTGTTGAGTACCTTTGATAGAAGTAATAGGTTCACTCAGACGTTTTTGCAAAGAAAGCCCTACATCTACAACTTCTGCCTCAGAGACGTAAAAAAAGTCAATAGCGGTTAGGAATTCTTGAGAGCAGAAATTGTAGAACCTCAGCTGTTAAGATTTGATGGTTGAGAGGCCATTGTAAGCTTTCTCTGGTGACTGCTCTTTTTACCATTCCACCAATACCGTCGCAGGCATTCTTCCTGTGGGATGTCGTGAAAAAATTCCACTCCGCATGAATTTTGAAGTCTTCGAAATGTGGCATAAATTTAGAAAATTTGTTTTATTCTTATACTGAGCCGCGCATCCATCTGTGAAATAATGAATTTTAGTTAGGTTTGAATTTTGTTGTTGGATGCACAGGATTAATTTTTTGAGAAAACTATGAACCAGAATTGTATCATGCCTGCGACGGTTTGAAACGAAGCAGTAACTTTTGCAAATTAGTTTTCCTGCATTGTTTTTGGAATAATAAACGAAT
This sequence comes from Bathynomus jamesi, assembly GCA_023014485.1. NCBI lineage: Eukaryota > Metazoa > Arthropoda > Malacostraca > Isopoda > Cirolanidae > Bathynomus > Bathynomus jamesi. The sequence continues at coordinate 1,089,593 of JAJOZX010000934.1, forward strand.
GGGTGCACTGTACATTGCGAGTTCTCCCAATGAAACCCCGGGCACAATCTTGTACGATGAATGAGAAGTTTTCTGCGAAATTGCCCACCAAAACACCTTCATTTTCGGGCAGAGTTTCTTTTAGATTTTTGAAGTAACTCGACTGACATTTATTTGTGAAGTGGTGTCTTGTCAGTTGTTCAATTTTTTTGGTGAGCGATTCCACGTATTCCTCTGGAGTTTCAGTGATATCTTTTAACATACAGTGATCGACGGACACCATTGTTTATATTTTATCTCTTCCATCGCCATGAAGTCCAAACTTTCCAAATAATTTTTGATTCCGACCTCTCGCGGGCGCATCTTTTGCATCGGTGCATCATACAATCTTCATTGTCCATGCTGCAGATGGATAAAGACATTAATTTTTTGTAGTCTAAATCTTTAATGCCTAACGCTGATATTTGTAGTTTCGGATTTTGGTGATGCGTACATACGCAGACACTGTGAGTTCCGCTTTGTCCCGCAAGCACGCACCACGACGGTCGAAGATGAGCAAAGGTACTAAAGCCTATTTTAGGATTTTCAGCATTTTTTGCATATTCAGCATATAACTCTCTCAAGTTACCCTACACATACCAGTCTTTTTTGTTTTTTTATTTTTTCACCCTCTTCATTTATTGCAAACTTATAATCTTTGATTCCCAGGCACATCCTACTATATTCGTCATTTTCATAAAACTCCTGAATGATTTTTTTCATTTCAGCTGTGATGACCTTCCCTTTCGTCATGTTTGGAATGTTAGGAAGAATCCCAAACTGTTTTTGAAGATTGTGGCTCTTACGCACCATATACTTTGTTGCTCCAAAGAAGTCAGCAGTTTTTTCAATGGGATAGGGATACAATGATAGTATTTGTAACCTAAGATTGCGATTGTTACTTGCTTGAAATTTCTCCTTTAATTCTTCCATAACCTTTTGATACCTGAAATAAAGTGTATTTGACATTAAGTTTAATTAGTATACTTTTAATTAAACTTTTCATAAATATATGTACAGTATATGTATTATATTGTCCGATTATAAAATGTAAACAGATAAAACTTAATTTAATATATACTTCGATGACTGTATTAAATTTAATTTAAAATGTCAAATTTCAATAACTATGTCCGAAAAGTAGTCTTGCCTCTCTAAATCATCTTCCAAACAACTTTTTTGGATGGACCAGCTTCAGAATAGTCAATAGGAGCCCCATAAGCAGCTTCAAAACTTTGTTTAACCTTTTCCGTTGTCGATCTGAATTTCGTAGAAGCCTTTATCTGTTTTTGTCCCGGCTTCAATCCAGCTATAAACAAATTCATAAATTTAGGTTGCGTGAAATAATCAATATCAAATATTTTGTATATATGTATTCAAGTGCTGATGCTAATATTTAAAAACAGAAACTACAAATTTGGCTTTAAGAAACAAATGTCCTGAACCGAGTCTCTATTGTTTTATTACCTGTTTTAATAGGGCTTTCATCAAATAAAGGTAAATATTGTCACTGAGCAATCTTTATTGAATTGCCTGTCTTGAATCGACAAATTCTTCCAATGGTTGGTGGATTCGTGGAATCGCTACTGCTGGCTCCATAC